>JBCEWE010000122.1:1507674-2035174 GCA_039877035.1 Silurus lanzhouensis | reverse complement strand
GAGGGCATTTCCAATCTGTATATACGTTCAACCTGCATGATCTGCTTACGGAAGTTAAAAGTATAATTTCTTCTTTCATTGTTTCAGTAAAATGCCCCATCATGCCACACATGCCATGCAATTTTCACTGATTTTAATATGTAATGTTTTCTCCTTACACATTTCATGTATTTTAACATTCTGCTTGCTGCTTTTATTTCAACAGTTTGTGTTTAAGACTGAGGCACATGGATTCCGGACCGTGCACGAGGAGCTGGCAAAAGGCATGAACTCTGATCTGAAGAGCAACGAGCAGCCAGCTGTGAAAAACATCCTCAAGGTGAGACAACTCAGACATCCCTGCAATACACACCTTGCATAGATTGGAGAGATCAAATTTTAATCTCATTCTTCTGTTTTTTTTCCTTGTACAGTTTTCTTGGTTCTTTCTAGAAATCATAATAAAATCCATGGCTCAGCACCTGGTCGATTCCGAGAAGCTCAAAGTAAACTTTCACTTTTTATCTAACAGCTTATTGAAAAATATTCTTATCTGAGAGATCTTTATATTAATTGCAGCTTCCTTTCGTGCTGTATCTCATGTATGCATACCGGGTGTGTATGTAAATAGGTTCCTCGGTCGCAGAGGTTTCCAGGCACCTTCCTGAGCCACTTGGAGACTCTAATCATGACAATGTCAGATCACATCTACTGGAAGAGTAAAGATCTGCCTGACGAAACTCGCAGTGCCAGCCAGGCTATTGCCGCCTTTGTAAAAGTAAGTGCCTGTGTTTTGCTAAACTTTAAACCTAAATACTGCAGAGAAATATTTCACAAAGCAGAGATTTCTATTTAAAATAAAAAGCACAGCCTAAAACAATTTTGGGGTTTCTCATTGGATGCCAATACCAGATGGAACGTTTACATGAAGGGATACTTGGAAAAACAAAATGCCAGCAGGGATTGGTTTTATCTTAGATGTTTGGATGAAATCATTTATTCTGATTGTTTTTGTGTGTGTGTGTGTGTGTGTGTGTGTGTGTGTGTGTGTGTGTGTGTGTGTGTGTGGATTCACATGGTCTCATTATCTGTTTGCATGTAGAGGTTGAGGTTAGAGGTAGAGGTTAACAGTTTGGCTGTGTGTGTGTTTGTGTGTGTGTTTTATCACAGCGCTGCTTCACTCTGATGGACAGAGGTTTTACTTTCAAACTCATCAGCAACTACATCAACATGATCACAAACAGTGACAACAAGGTATCACAATCAGTGTAGAACTGCCAGAACTGCACATGTAATATTGTAATCAAAAACTGGTCTACATTTGTGTCCAGTCCTGACCTATTTTGTTGCTTTTTGGATGCTGCAGATGCTGTGTGAATTCAAGTTTGATTTCCTGAGGGAGGTGTGCAACCATGAGCACTATATCCCTCTCAGCCTGCCCATCCCTTCCGCACGAATCACAGGTCAGCTATCTCCAAAGCCATGCCTTTTTTCAACCTCATTGGTCTTGTTCTCATTGGCATCGCATTAACATTCTTTCCTCCATTTCTCTTCATCCTGTCAGATAAGCTCTCGCCGGAAACGCAAAGCGCTCAGGGTAATTATTAAACACTCAAAGTCAGGTCTAGTCTTACTGTATATACTGTCAGGTCCAACATTTCACACATCCATATCATGCATCTACAGCTTTAGTTACAAGTCTGATCATTTCAGGTCATTCCATCCTCACATTCTTGCTTGATTTTCTCAGAATGTCTACCGTTTTAATGTCAAATGTCTCTCTCCCTATTGTTTTTCCAGTGGATATCCCAGAATACAGCCTGACTGGGGAATTCTGCAGGAAACATTTCCTCACAGGTTTGCTCTTAAGGGAACTAGGCTTGGCTCTCCAAGATGAACAAGACATTCGGCACCTGGCTCTGGCCAACCTGAAGAACCTCATGGCCAAGCATTCTTTGGATTCTCGCTATGCTTTGAAGGTGACCTGTAAAACCTCTCTTGCTCTGTATTTTCTCATGGTTAGCGCTAAAAACTAGAAACTGTAAAGGGTCAGTGTAGTTGGTGTGTAAAGGCTGGAATTCAGTGTTAAAAAAAGTTTCTGGGTATGGGAATTATGGGTAAATGTCACTCTTCTTCTAGATGTGTTCTGAGGGTCACATCAGCAATCGGTTTGCTGAACTTAATTGACATAACATTATGACATGGTAACATTACGAACCGTGTAGTAAATAACGCTGATTATCTCCTTATCATGGCACCTGTTAGTGGGTGGGATATTATATATTATATATTTTTTGTCCTCAAAGTTGATGTGTAAAAAACTGAAGAAATGGGCAAGCGTAAGGATTTGAGGGAGTTTGACAAGGGCCAGGTCAGAGCATCTCCAAAACTGCAGCTCTTGTAGGATGTTCTCAGTCTGCAGTGGTCAGTATCTGTGAAAAGTGGTCCAAGGAAGGAACAGTGGTGTACCGGAGACAAGGTCATGGGCGGCCGAGGCTCATTGATGCATGTGGGGAACAAAGGCTGGCCTGTGTGGTCCGATCCATCAGACCAGCTACTGTAGCTCAAACTGCTGAAGAAATTAATGCTGTTAATGCTCAATCGGTCAGGGCTGTTTTGGCAGCAAAATGGGGACCAACACAATATTAAGCAGGTGGTCATAATGATGTGCCTGATGTAGATGTTCATATGCATACTGTCCTGGAAAGCGAGGAGAAGGGTATTATGAAGTTCAAAGCTGAAAGGCAGACACAAGAAACGAAAACATACTTACCAGAAGCGTTAAAGACGGTTATCAAAATAGGAACTATAAACAAAACCAGGAAATCTAAAGAACTAGGAAGCATTCTGTGCGCAAAAACAAACAGCGCTTCAATGACTTAAAGTAAAAAAACTATAAAACACTACAAACACGCAGCAAAAGGATGGGGGCTGGGAATCGGAAGAAAACAGAAACAGGAACCAAAACCTGTCTCCATGGGAACTGCAACATGAATGGAAAATCCATGACACTTTGCAGCAACGTGCTTGAAGTATGTTCTCTTTTTATATCTTTATTCTTCATTAAAGAAATAACTGGGAAATCCCAAACTGTTCCCTACTGTATCTGCTCACGGCATATGTAAAGTATTTAATGATCTTAAGCATGGTCATGTACTATTTTTTCGCTGTCTGTTATACATGCAGAGAAATGAAAGACTTATTGTGTATGTTTTTTTTCTTTTTTATCTATAATTTACTCATATTACTCATATATCAGAGTGCTAATATATGTCATTTGGAGTCGCCTACTTGAAAATGGTCACATTTTTTCCTTGGGTTTCCTTGGGTTTCATTCATTCTAGCAGTGTCTCATATGTATGTAGTCATTTCCCATGACCATACAACAAAATCTCATGCAAAGGAGCCATGGGGTGCCTTGACTTTACATAAACTTCCCATGATGACCCTTGAACTCCACTGGGAATCGCATGGGAATTTTCCATTAGGGTCCCTAACAGGATTTCTGTGAAGCGTGTGCGTATCCCAGAGGCTGCCAATGCGTGCTACTATTCTCTTTATGAAAAAGAATCTGGTTTTATTATATAAGGCATTATATAATACAGATTTTGAGTGAGACTAGTTTTCTGATCTTCAGAAAAGCAGATTCAATCAAGTTATTATGGCGTATGACATTTTATAGACTGTGTGTGTGTGTGTGTGTGTGTGTGTGTGTGTGTGTGTGTGTGTGTGTGTGTGTGTGTATGTGTGTGGGGAACAATGCTGGAAAGAAAAGCATAGAAACAGCAGGAAAATATTAAAGCTTGGTGCCTCCACCCATGTATGTGTAGAGGCACAGAGACGCGTGTGTGTGTGTGTGTGTGTGTGTGTGTGTGTGTGTGTGTGTGTGTGTGTGTGTGTGTGTGTGTGTAAAATAAATGGATACAGAGCTGCAGCCAGGCTTACAGATTGTCCTGAAAATAAGTCCATATTATTAAAATCAATATTGTATATGATGTCCCTGTTGGGCCTATTGTTTTATAACTAATGTTTTGCGTTCCTCTGTGGGTGAAAAAACAATTTTGTGTGTGTGCATGTTTGTGTATGTTTAGGAGAAGCAGGCCAGGATCGCTTCTCTGTATCTGCCCCTGTATGGTCTAATCCTGGACAATATGCCACGCTTCTTTCTCAGGGACCTCTTTCCCATTTACCTGAACTCTAGTGACCAGGTAAAATCCACACAAGTACACACACACACTCATACACGCACATTTAGGAATATGGCAAAGCCATGATGTTTTTGGCTTTTAACTTTGAAATATATACAAAAATAACCAGTGTTCAGTATCATGACAGATATAGTTTTCAAAAGGACCAGAACATTCTTCACTGTTTTTAATTTATGACTTTAGCAAAATTCCAAGAAAAATCCAGCCTAGAGGCCTCATTTGTAAAGAAGTGGGTATAACATTTCTAAATGTGCATGCACTTTTGTTGTCTTAAAAAAAAGCCTTCCCTACCCACAGTTACATTCCTTCCATTTCTACTTGAATTTCATGTAAATTTTGAATGAACATATCGTGTCATTCAGAAAAAAAGTACTAGAAGACAAGCAAGGGTTAACGATTGATTGTATAAGAGTGCAGTTAAATTAATTGTGATGGTTTATATGTCATTAAATACTTGTTAAAAACATATATTGTAATGTCTTAGTAATATCTTAATATCCTTTCAAAAGTAACAGCTTGCATGGGGACTTTGAATGTTACACAAGAAATAACGTTAAAATGGTGATGTTTCTTATGAGAATAATTTCATCAGAGGTTTTTTTTTCGCCCTCCAATGTCCAAGCTTTATAACAGTCATTAGGTTGTACTTTTTAAGTTTTCTGACAAAGCTTTTATCACATAAGTAAAAGGAGAAAGTTAACTGTTTTGTCATTAAATATATCTATACATAATGGATGAAAACCATGAATTTCTTTGATTATATAATACAATTGTAAATGAAAACACAAGTTGAATAAAACATGGTTCTATTGATGATCATGCATTTATATTTAGCACTGTAACATTACATCTTTTTTTGGCACAAAAAAAAGGCTTTAGAAACGCTTTGACATGTCTTAATTGGCTTTTTATTATAGGACTCCAAAGATGATGTGAGTGTCGGAGGAGGAGGAGGAGGAGGAGGAGGAGGAGGAGGTCAGAGCAATCGTCATGGAAACTCGGTAGATGCCTCTTTGTCTAAGGAGGTGCTTAACTCTATTACAGGTGTGTAAGAAGTTATAATTATGCAAATGTTATGTTTTATATTACCAATGTATGTTTTTCTTGTTTTTGAAATTGTTACTGTACAGTCAACTGTATATCTGCTTATTCATGTATTTATCCAGTCAGATAATTATGCAAGTACAGTTCAAGAGCCTCTGTTTAATGTTCAATTCAGAGGAAAGAATTTTTATATCAATAAACCTCAAATGGTCATTGTTTCCAGATAGGATGAAACCGAAAACTGAGGATTTTAGGAACTTCTAGGTTTTTCATGCGCATCAGTGCTCCAAAATCTACAAAGAATAGTGCAAAAATAAAAGAAGAAAAAAGCAGCCTTTTAACAAAAGAAATAAGCTTATCAATGAGAGAGCTCAGCAAAGAATGGAGAATCACCAGACTGATTCAAGCTGAAGTTTACAGCAAACCAAATAGGCATTCTTGACAACTGTGGTATGTAATTAAACATGTTGAACTATAAGGTGGATGAGCTCCAACATCAAAAGACCATATCAGGGTTCCAGTCCTGTCAGCCATGGTTGAACAGGTTCACCAAATATGGACAAAGGAAATAAAGGGTACTTGTGAACCCCAGTTTGTGATTTCAGAATCAAACAAAAACAAGGACAACAATGCAAGTGTTTATCCAAGCCAATCAGAAACCTTGCATGCTTTCAGGCTCATAAACACTGACCTTAAAAATGACTTTTAAATATTCATATGATTGACATGTGACATGTTTACAAGGCATAACTATAGGATGTAAGCAGGTAGACATGATTTGAGTGAGATCTTTCTTCTTTCTTTAAGTGTTTTCATCATTTGCTGTTTCCACGGCTAACAACACTGATTCACGTGGTTCGCTCATCAGCATCGAGTCCAACCGCAGCAACAGTGACCGCAACAGCGAGAAGATGGACGGATGTGAAAAAGTGAGGAAACCTTTGAGATCAGTTGTTGGGTAATTCTAAGTATTACGACTGAACATTAACACGTTCATAACAAGTCACTGATCCGCTTTGTGTAGTTTGCCAGGCCACAGTCCTTGATTGGTTTTGGCTCACGCTTTGACAAACTGGACCATGCAGAGACACGCAGCCTCCTTATGTGTTTCCTGCATATTATGAAAACCATATCAGAAGGTAAGGGTCATCAAGGCCTACATAAAGTATACACAGCAACACACCAATCAAACAAGATTGCTTCATTTCCCAGGATGGAACTTTGTACATAACGACACTTAAGTTACCATCATCAATTACTTGGACTTGTATATTTGTGATGTGTGCTGATGTGAGTGGGTGTGGATTGTGCTTTGTGTTACAGAGGTCATGGTTGCATATTGGCACCGGGCCATTCACCAGGAGATCTCTGACTTCTTCAACATCTTAGAGTAAGTTTTCTTCGGCAGATGCCGAAGTCGTAGCTACATTAATCAATGGATAAATAGAATGACAAGTCTGTGTCTGGTGAGGTCAGTGGTTTCTTTTGGAAGATCTTCCCATTTAGAGCTTTATAGCATTTCCTGTTCATTTTAATAGACACATATTTTTGTGAGGAAGTGTATCACTACTTATGATATAAAGATCAGTTAGCATATTTTCATCTTTTATGGTGTTTCCTGTTCTCGGGTATGCTGCGTATTCTGTTTGCATCTCAGAATCTATCTCTCTCCATCTCTTCCCTGACAGACTCTGTCTCCAGCACTTCAGGTTCTTGGGAAAGCGTCACATAGCCAGGTAAGGGGATGATCAGAACTTTAAGGAATAAAATGCACTCAATATGGTGTGTGTGTTTGTGTGTTTGTAAGCCATGTACCACTGAGCTTTGCTTTGTTTTACACGGGTTGTTTTTTTTTGTCTCTGTTTATGTATGTGTCGATGTATTTGTGTAAGGAGGAGGTGGAGGAAAAGACAGGAAAAATAGACAGAGAAAATGTGAGACATAGAATTTCTAGATAGACTAAGAGACGAATAAAACAGGGGGATAGCGCAAAGAAAGACAGAACTCTTGCTATCTGAGAGCTTGGAGTTGGAAAGAGGCAGACGAGAATAAGTTTATTATGCTTTCTATCAAAGTTTTCAATTTTTTTGTCCTTTAAAAACGCTAGGGGCATGTGAAAAATCTCTCAATCTCTGTCATGGTGAATGATTGGAAACATTATTATTTAATACTATGTGTTTTTAATCCCTTGCTGGTTAAATCAAAATGTAATTATTAATAAATGGAAATGTTTCTCTTTTTTTGAAGCCAGCTCGTAGTAGGTATCTTGAAGTTAGGTATAAAATGGATCAGGATTTATAGGTGAGATGGTTCTGCCACTGAGGATTCTAATTCTCCTTTTCTTTTCTCTCTGTTTTTCTCTCTCTAAAACCTAAATACGAGGCCTCTGATTTCAAACTGTAGTCTGTTTTTCTAACATGAATTATTTTGGCTTTAAGAAGACAAGATTCCACTCAAATATTGTGATTTCTCTCTCCTTTCTTACTATGTGCTCTTTTTCGTATATATTCTTTCATATGGGCTGTCAAAATTAAGTCAAAACAAATTCATTTTAACAAAACACTTTTTATTAACTCGCGATTGATGCACCGCATTTGTGTGACCAATAAATATAAATATAAATAGATATAAAGGAGTCAAAAATAAAACCATTAACAAACACACACTTGCGGCATCCTTTCTTTATTCACATATATATATATAACTGTTCTGACTTAAGTAATTTAAAACACCATAATTACTTTTAAACATTCACAAGTATATTTGGTTTTTATGCTCTGTGTTGAGTTTGGTTTCACTAATTATAAACATGCATTTGCATAAAGCATCCATATTTGTCCAAGCCCATGTTCATTAGAGTATTGAAAACTTGAAAAGTTTAAATTTAAGGGTTTTTTTTTTGTCCTTAAAAAGCTACAACACAGCTGATTAATATAGGATCTGTGTTTTGCATCTACCTATTTACTGCTATTCAGTTTATTGATGTATTAATAGCTCTTATTCTCTCGTTCTCTCAGTCTAAACAGGATGTGTTTTTTTTTTTTTTCATTTTCACTTTTCTATACCTTTCTCTATTTCTCTCTCTCTCTCTGTCTCTTTCTCTGTTATTCTGTCTTCATTTAATTGTGCATTGGGCATTTTAATGGTCAACATTAGATTCGATTTTTTTGTCTTTTTACACAACAGAAGTATGAGAGCAGCAGGGTGGTATTGTAGCTTCTTTCCTCCCACCTCCCGAAATGTCTGGCAGTAAATGGATAAACTGTAAATTGCCACTATGTGTGTATGAGTACATAGTTGCGATGTGTATGATTGTAAGTGCATGGTATGCTGTGACAGACTGGCATGTATCTACTGATTTCCAGGGTAGGTTATTGACCATGTGTGCCCCTAACCACATTAAAATATTTATGGGGATGAATAAATTAATAGATGAGTGAATAAATGAATGAATAAATGAATGAATGAACCAACGAACGAACGAACAGTAATATTGGGGTGTCTGTAACCAAGGCGTCTATTTATATTCACTGTCAGATTGAAAACTGACTTGCAGTTTTGTGTAATATAAATGTTATCATGTATGGCATGATTATACCTTCATGTAATTAATGCTTCAGCTTGTTCTAAATCTCAGACTGTGTCTTGGTGTGTTTTTTGTGTCTTGCCTGCCTTTGCTTTCTCAATTTCCATCTCATGGTTAAGCAAATTTCACTCACTTCTGCTCAGATCTTTGTTATTGTGCCTTCGAAAAAAAAAAAAGATCACTTCATACCGTAGGACTCTTCAAATCAAATTGAAATTCATTTGCTAGTGCGCACAAGGACATAGCCAGCAACACATGAGGTGCTTGAATGCTTTTTTTCCTTACACTCACATTTGCAAGCCACTAGCTTGAACGCTGCCCATTCTTTGAATGCTAGCCTGCTAAATTAGTGCTATTTTTCCCACCTGGCTGCTTCAAATCTGATGAAGAACATGAGGATGATGATAATGATGATGATTATGGTGCCCTTAACCCCTTGCTGTGATTGGGTCGTTGTGCACAGGAAGTTAGCAGCTGCAGTTAAGCTGGCGCAGGCCACGCAGAACACGGGCACTCTGAAGGGTTCGAATGCTTCCACCCAGTCCTCAGGGATTCTGCCCCAATGGTAAACACCCCAGGATATAGAACTAGCTTTTACTCTGAGTAACAGTGTATGCATTTCCCTGTTAGCTATTATTATTATTCAGCCTGATAACAACGATTCTTGCTGTCTATGTGTTATCATAGATGTCTTTTCAAAGCGGAATAATGATATTCTTTGGCTTTTTTGTCCATATATAGTGATCCCCAGGTCTATTTTTTGGGATAAAGCAAGGATTTTATAGGGAACACAACATGTCGGAGTTATTATTATATTGCTTTTAGCAATAAATCTAGTATACAAGCTATGCTTTTTTTAACAGATATAACAGGCACAAGCAATATAAATGATCATTGTATTCTCAGGACTCATATCCCAGTCATATATATAGATTCCTGGGCTTTAAATGTTTTCCCCCACAGAACCAATTGTTACGATAGGTCATGTGTCCATCATTTGTCCAGTGTGAAAACATCTCAGTTCATCATTTTTCATCTCGATTTCATGAACCGATATCCGCTAATACAGTGTTCTCCACCATGGCAGCCATTTTGTCCAGCATGGCCTTCTTCCTTGACCTACTGTCTGTGGTATTCTATGGAATGGCCGTTATTTTTTTGTATTCCTGTTTTTGTGTGTAAATATTATAACCAAACAGCTAATATGCTAAAACAATGTCTTTATTAACTGCTGTAGCCTGTTTTGGGGGGACAGAAAAAGATTTAAGTTGCATTTCTGAGGTAAATAATTAGTAGAAATCTCAGGCATCATACAGTAAGAGATTCTGTGTAAAAAGAGGCAAATAAAATGAAACATCATTTACATGTTACATTAGAATTAAACAAATAGTCAAACTAGATATGCTAGTCAGCTAGCAAGGAAGGAAAGTACATCTCGTTCACCTACAGTATATATGATAGTGTTCTTATCATCCCTGCTCTCAGGATTGATATGAGCTGGATGTTTAAAGTCACCTAACCTATCAATGTTCTTCATTCTTGACTAATCAGGATGCTGTCAGGTCAGGATGGGCATAGACATGCTCGCTCCCATACCATGCCCATTCTCAGAGGCAAGAATGCCCTCACCAACCCCAAACTGCTGCAGATGATGGAAACAGGTAATTGTTACATTAAACATCTTAGCTAGCTAACCTTTAAATACCTCAGGTTTTCTTCTTGGAAATCATGCCGTTTACATGCTTTTAGTCATTATTTATACACTGGGTTGAAAGAAATTCTCAGCAATTAGAATATATTGTCTGGGTTTTCATGGTAATGTAATGGAATATATCATGTGTGTGTGTGTGTGTGTATGCGTGTGTGTTAGATGGGAATTCAGTTGAGAATGACAACTTCAACCCGACAGACATCGAAGCCAACCTGTCCACAGAAGTGGCCCTCACTGTCCTCGATGTCCTGGGACTATTTGTGCAGCATCACAAGGTCAGCAGACGCTCATCCGTTCTGTGTGCTAGATCAATCAATCACCTGGTAGCTGTGAGTTTATGACAATGCCATCTGGTGGATGGAAAGATTCACATACGTGTGTTAGTGACATGCTTGGCTGATGATTGTTTCTCCACAGGGGGAAGCTATGAGTTTTTTTTTTTTATTCTGCTTTCACGGTTAGAGACAATGATCACATGACTAAAGAAACCTAATGATAAAACTTTACTATTCATGCATTATTAAATGCATACAACAGGAATAGTGTCTCAAATCAGGAAGGTAAATATTAATAACCTACAAACAGCAATATATATATATATATTTTTTTTTCATTTATTCTATTGCTTTGCTTTAATCGCAGTTCAAAATTAGAGCAACCCTCCAGAATTAGTGGCACTATGTAAATGAGAATGTCATATTCAAGAGTAACTGCATTTCTTCAAAACATTGAAATGTTTTCTTTGTGTTTATTGTGCTTAATAGTATTTCTAAATGCTTATGTATTTTTAACCTGAGTTGCCAGCCATCTGTCTCTTACATTGTGAACGTTCTTTGTTCTTTTGGCATGGTGGTTGATGACAAACAGATTTTACCTGTAATATTTATACCCCAGGACAGGATGACACAGTGAAAGCCAACAAAAAGAGTTCCTGGGAACTGAGAGCAAATACATCCTTTTTTTTTTGTTTCTAAGTAACGACGAACGTCAGTATATTTCTTATGGGTTTAACAATAATTTAGGCAGAAATACAGTATTTTTGATTGAAAATGCTTATGCTAATTCGAAGTGCCATTAATTCTGTGCTTTTAAACACGATATATATATTTCGTTCACATATTTAGCTTTTTCTCAAGGATGATTAGGATGATTTATTGTGTCCAATGTCTTCTATCATCTCCTCCTATACAGAAACAGCTACTGCAGGATGAAGGTCAAAACTCTCTGATGAAGAAAGTGTTCGACACCTACCTGCTCTTCTTCCAAATCAATCAGTCTACTACCACTCTAAGACACGTCTTTGCTGCATTGCGCCTCTTCATACAGAAGGTATACACACACACACACACACACACACACACACGCACACGCACACACACATATACATATATCTATCTACACAGCTCATTTGTTATAATCAAATTTATTACTGACTCGTTTATCTTCATTAGAGCATCCTGTGTTGTCTGAGTAAGATAACAAATTGTGTATATGTATTGAATTTTAAAAAGCCCCTCAAAACCCCCTCTCCTTTCTCACTCTTTCTCCCTCTCTTTCTCTCTCTTTCTTTTTCTGTCTTTCTCTCTGTAGTTCCCCTGTGTTTTTTTCCAAGGGAAGGCTGACCTATGTGGCTGTCTGTGCTACGAGATTCTGAAATGCTGTAACCATCGTTCCAGTAGCACGCAAACCGAAGCAGCCGCCCTTCTCTATTTCCTCATGAGAAAGAATTTTGAGTTCACCAAGGGCAAGTGTATCGTCCGTTCTCACCTCCAGGTTCGTCCGTGTGACAACTATTTTAAATGCCATCTTCCTGTTTCGCAAAAAAGTGAAAGCAAGCATGCTGCTGTTTTGCATCAACTCGTACTGCTCTTACTGCTTTCAAAACCACATCGGGGTGACTGCCACAAATAACTGCGAGGACACTTTCGGGAATAATCGTGTGGTAGTTTAGTAGAGCGTTACTGGTTCATCAATCATCTGTTTCTCTTCGCTTCATCGGGTTTATCTCACACGCTCCTGTTGAATTTTGCATGCTGATGCAAGGCGGGGGGGGGGGGTCTTGGGGGGGGGGCGGCTATTGGAGTCCTGCTGATGCTAATTAGGCTCTGTACCTAAATTAATTAATTGAACATCATGAAAAATCTGCGTAATCTGCAGAATTAATATATAAAAACAGGATGCCTATGACTATTGCACAGCACTGTATGAAACATGGTAAATATGGAAAGCAAGGAAACATGGCTGTGTTTATTTCTATACTTTTACTCTAACAGGTCATTAAGGCTGTGAGTCAGCTGATTGCAGATGCAGGTATCGGAGGCTCACGTTTCCAGCAGTCCCTGGCCATTATTAACAACTTTGCCAATGGAGACGTGCCTCTTAAAGTAGGCGCCAAACTCCTTTTCCGACACATCTTCACTTTTGTAGGCTCTTGTGAATGTCGTACAAAAATTACGTTTATATTCGTTTCCTGTCAGAACACGACGTTCCCAGCTGACGTGAAGGATCTGACGAAGAGAATCCGTACCGTCCTGATGGCCACGTCGCAAATGAAGGAGCATGAGAAGGACCCGGAGATGCTGGTGGACTTGCAGTATAGCCTCGCCAACTCTTACGCCAGCACCCCTGAACTCCGGCGCACCTGGTTAGAAAGCATGGCCAAGATCCACGTCCGCAACGGAGACCTGTCTGAGGTAAATGAGTTATAAAAACTAACCGCCGAAAATTAACGGACCACGAACAAGAAGAACTAAATGTCTTGATGCTGTGTGTTTCAGGCTGCCATGTGCTACATCCATATCTCAGCCCTCATAGCGGAGTCATTAAAGAGGAGAGGTGAGTGCCCCCTGCTGGCCACAAACATCAATGCTACCTGTTGTGCCTTGCATGCAGTGTTGTGTTCTTCAGTGCAGTAAAGCTTACTCGGAAATCGATTGCTTGCCATATCTTCACTCTTCATACATCACACCTTTTTCTCCGCATAACCACAATCTTCTCTTTCCTCTCTGCATCAAATACGCTGTTTTAGTGACTGCTGCCTGGAAAGAAGGATCATTTAAATGGCTTCCCCAAGGCCTTATAGCTACGATGAGGGCCTGGTGCTTTGGCAATGTGTGCATGAATGATATAGAGTGCCACAGCTTCAGTGCACACTTTTGCTTCCTTTGTTTGTTTGTTCGCCTGTAGAAGCATGTGCTAAAACGCGAGTAGCTGAGAGCCCGAGTAACAGACATGAACATGAACCCCTGTTTAAACCTCCTGCCCGTTTTGCAATCGCAGGTTACTGGAAGCCTGAAAAGGCACGGATCTCAAGCGTGGGCACAGAGGAGGCCAATGTAATTAACTGTTGCCCTTTACTAACCCCCCAAGAAGGAGAAAGTGAGTGTTTCCTCCACCTTACCATGTCTTAAAAAGTCTAGTGGGTGTCAGTTGTAAAGTATGTCCTGGACTTAGCTCTAACAGATATTTTGGAGTGTGACGTTTTATATTTAAATGATGAGTCCTGAGGGACAAATGCTATTTCCAAGGCTTGACAATGAATACAATGAGTGACAATGAGTGTTTTACATTTAGGACCATTTTATAGATTAGGGCCTTCCAGCCAGGTACCATATAAAAAATTGTAGGGGGATTCAGATCAAATTTATAAACATCAATTTTTTATTTTTTTAATAAAAAAACTTGCCTGACCTAATGGTAATTACAGTTTCTTTGGCTTAATCAAGTTAATTGATATACAGGACAGTAAGGCAAATCACAATGGTGCTTCACTTTACTAATTTCGAGTAAAGATTCTGAAATTGGGAATTCTGCATGTTATTTTTATTTTATGCACTCGTTTTTATTCATATTCTTTATTATCATTATAAAAAAAAAATCACATGATTGCGGTGGTGTAGTGGTGACATTTTATATCACATTGATTTGGCTCTGTCCCAAAATGTAAACTCAATTCATTTACTGCAGATCACTAAACGAATGTAGGACAATTTCCTGTTGCCCTTTCTTTGCTCATTATGCGTTCTATTTGGTCTATATTAGATGACATTTTGACCTCAAAGCTGATTTGTTAGTAAGAAAAATGAGCAAACGTAAGAATTTGAGCAAGTTAGAGCTCAAATTGCTGAAGAAGTTAATGCTGGTAATCCTCGACGGGTCACGAATGTGTAGGCAGCAAAAGGGGGACCAACACGATATTAGGCACGTGGCCATAAAGTATGAAGTCATGCCTGGTCATGCCTAGATTCATTTTACAGGCACTAATTTTATTAATGCGCGATTCATGCGGCACAAAATTTCGGTTGACCATTTTTGTAAAAAAATATCTAAATAAATATGAAAAATGTTTAATCACTAAACATTTGTTTTACTGATGCACCAAGTCTCAAATCAAGCACCAAAATCTGCCATGATGCACACATCCGGCAATTAAAACCGTCCGTATGGAAACATAGCAAAAATTTCATTTGGTGTAGTGATAATTTACGTCATATAAAACACCATAATTACTTTAAAACATTTACAAGTGTATTTTTTCGTTTGCATAAAGCATTCCTATGTGTCTATGCTCATGTTGATTATGTGACAACAAAGACTTTTCTGGGCACTTTTTATTTTGAACGAATGAAAAGAACAAATTAATAAAGAAACTTCAGCCCGTGTTCTTCCCAGACAATTTCAGCATTAACCTCTCATCACCTGCGCTTACCATGAACTGGGGGAATGCAACTGGAACTGGAACTTAATTCTTAAAAAAGCTACATACCATATTTAACAATTAAAACAACCACAAACAAAAATGTACTCAGAACAAATAAAATGTGTGATTAAGTTGTGATAAATCATGAGTTAACACATCATGCAATTAATCGCAATAAAACATTTTAATCGATTGACAGCTCTAATATTTGTGTGTGTGTGTGTGTGTGTGTGTGTGTGTGTGTGTGTGTGTGTGTGTGTGTATATATATATATATATATATATATATATATATATATATATATATATATATATATATACAAAAAATTCTCCTTTTTTTTTAAACAACATAGAACCCAAATGCAAAAAAAGAGAAAAATCCAATCTTTTATTTAAGTACATTACTTTGGTGGTAAAAAAATCACACATTTAGAAAAAAAAAAATAATTGAAATCATGTGTGCCACAATTATTGGCACCCCTAACAATTCCTCTGAAAAATTTAATTTTTTTTTTTTTTATATATTTTTCTGTAGTTACTAAGGTTGGTCAGGGTATCTAGGGACTTTTAATTAGTAATTCATGATTTCCTGTTTCCCTGGGGTATAAATATGACGTGACACAGAGGCCTAATTCTCTTACCCATTTGTCAACATGGCAAAGACAAGAGAACACACCATTCAAGTAAGGCAGATGTGTGTCGACCTTCATAAGTCAGGCAATGGCTACAAGAAAATAGCCACTCGCCTTAACTTGCCGGTATCTACAGTCAGAGGAATCATTAAGAAGTTTAAAACAACTGGAACAGTGACAAACAAGGCTGGAAGAGGTCCCAATTTTATCTTGCCACAACGCACAGTGAGGAGGATGGTAAGAGAAGTAAAAAAATTTCCCAAGCTCACCGTCACAGAATTGCATCAAAGAGTGGCATCTTGGGGTCACAGAGTCTCCAAAACAACCATCAGACGCTCTCTACATGCCAACAAGCTGTTTGGGAGGCATGCAAGGAAAAAGCCTTTTCTCACTAACACTCACAAACGTAAACGTCTGGAGTTTGCTAAGCGGTACTGGGACTTCAACTGGGATCGTGTGCTTTGGTCAGATGAGACTAAGATTGAGCTTTTTGGCAACAAACACTCTAAGTGGGTCTGGCGTAAAACAAAAGATGAGTATGCCGAAAAGCACCTCATGCCCACCGTGAAGTATGGTGGAGGATCTGTGATGCTGTGGGCCTGTTTCTCTTCCAAAGGCCCTGGGAACCTTGTTAGGGTGCATGGCATTATGAACGCTTTGAAGTACCAGCATATTTTAAATAAAAACCTGAGGGCCTCTGCCAGAAAGCTGAAGATGGGTCGTCATTGGGTCTTTCAGCAGGATAATGATCCAAAACATGTGGCAAAATCTACACAAAAGTGGTTCAGCAGTCACAAACTCAAGGTCCTCCCATGGCCATCTCAGTCCCCAGACCTCAACCCAATCGAACACCTGTGGGGCGAGCTAAAGAGAAGAGTGCATAAGAGAGGACCCAAGACACTGGATGATCTAGAAAGATTGTGCAAAGAAGAATGGTCAAAAATCCCTCTCTCTGTGTTCTCCAATCTTGTGAAATGTTATAGGAGGAGATTAAGTGCTGTCTTGTTGGCAAAAGGAGGTTGTACAAAGTATTAACATCAGGGGTGCCAATAATTGTGGCACACATGATTTCAATTTTTTTTTTTTTTTTCTTCTAAATGTGTGATTTTTTTACCACCAAAGTTATGTACTTAAATAAAAGGTTGGATTTTTCTCTTTTTTTTTCATTTGGGTTCTATGTTGTTTAAAAAAAAAAGGAGAATTTTTTGAAGTCCACGACCACATCTTAAACAGGGGTGCCAATAATTGTGGAGGGCACTGTATATATATATATATATATATATATATATATATATATATATATATATATATATATATATATATATATATATATGCAATATTTTATTTTATTTAATAATTAATTACTTTTTTAACTTTTTTTTTTTTTTAATGGATATGAAGGAATTTATATTGGCTGGCATTCACAAACGCAGTTTACCATGCTGTTTAACAAGTGTGTAAACCGAGACTGCATGCTAGTCACCATTCACATGCACCAAATATTTATAAAATTGTGCAATTATGTACTAAAAATATAAAACTGTTACATAGCCAAGGTGATGCCTGAAGCGGTAAGTGGTTGGTTGGATGAATAAATGTATAAATATGCACATAATCATGAGCAGACATATAATTTAATAATCTTTTCCTTTTGTATTTTTTTCTGTTTTTTGATTGGGACCTAAAGCTTCGTTCAGTATGGGTTGGCCTGCATTTCTGAACATCTCCCCCAACGTGCAGGAGGAAGGAGCCATGAAGGAGGATGAAGGGACCCAGGATACACCTTACACTGAGGTACTGAACAAACTTATTAGGGTTTTTTCAGAAGCTCTGTTGTATAATAGTATTTTAATCTGTCTATTTTTTGGCATTTCTGATTTATAGGACACGCTGGTGGAGCAGCTCGAGCTGTGTGTGGATTATCTGTGGAAGTCTGAACGGCATGAGCTCATAGCAGATATCAATAAGCCAGTCATCGCGGTCTTTGAGAAGAGACGAGATTTCAAGGTGAGCTTTAGTACCTTAGGTGGGTCACAGAGTTTATTCCTTTAGAAAATGAACATGTGTGTGTATGTTTGTGTGTTTTTACAGAGGCTGTCAGAGCTGTACTACGACATTCACCGCTCTTATTTGAAGGTGAACGAGGTTGTGAACTCGGAGAAACGTCTGTTTGGCCGATACTATCGCGTGGCTTTCTACGGACAGGTAAGAATCAGAATCAGAAAGAGCTTTATTGCCAAGTATGTTTGCACTTACAGATAATTTGTTTTGGTGACAGAACCTTCCAGTTTAACATGGAAATAAAAAAAAAAGCTAAATAAATAAAAAATAATATAAAGGTTATTGCACATGTTTTATAAAGAAAATAAATATTATTGCACAAAATGTACAGATTTAGATTAGTGAAAGTGGTATTGCACGTATGTTTTATATTATTGCACAATGGGGAGAGCATTGAAGATGCACGTAAGAAGGATAGAAATAGGCAGGTTTGCAGCACGGATCATGACTCCAGTTTCAAAATCCTGGAATAATACATCATGATTTTTTTTACTGTACAGAAACAAGAAAGTGCAGATAATACAAATAAAAATGCCCTTATTTGTATTTTATACTCTTCATTTTGAGGATGATCTCACAGGATCATCTCTCACACTGTTTTCTTTAAAATCCTCCGTCTGCTCTTTTCTTCCTTTTTGGTTTTCTGTGTCAGGCGGTGGTAAGTTAGATTTTCTTTTTGCTTTACTCACGTTTTTGACATTTCCTTTTCCCCAGCTTCCTGCTCTAAACAACTTAACCATACCTCTTTCTCCAACACAGCTAATATTTCAACATATATATATTTTTTTTACGTACATACATATTTATGTATGGTATGTTACTGTGTATTGTGTTGTATTTTTTTCATAAGTCACGCTTATGTCTATGGCTAACTCTGAGTCTGTGGAATATAGACATATAATTATCTTTTTTTGAGATAGAAAGCTCTCAGATAGAACAGAAATGTTCAAGTGTTTTAATCCATACCGTTTCAATCGTAATAGCCTAACTAATGGCAGTATCTTGCAGTTGTATTAACTGCTTTAACATTTGGGTCATGTGAGAGATGAGTGTTTTTGTGCTTTCATCCAAATAATCATACAGTATCTTACAAAAGTGAGTACACCCCACACATTTTAGGAATTATTTTCTATGTTCTCAAGGGACAATACTATAGAAATTGATTTTTTTTATATATATATTTGAAAATTAATATATTTTAGAGTTGTCAATGTGCAGCTTGGACAGAAGTATAGATTTACTCTCCTCTGAAAATAACTCAACATACAGCCATTATTGTCAAAATAACGCAACGAAAGTGAGTACACCCTAATTGATTACAGCTGTACGTCGTGTAATCATGCAAAGCCACACGTCCAATTCATGTTCATGTTTTCGTCTGCTTGTTAGGACCATATAAATTTGTGTATCTTGTATTAGAGCAGTTAAAATGTGGTGCTTTAAGTGCAATTCTCTCATACTGACCACTGGATGTTCAACATGGCCCCTCATGACAAAGACTCTTTGAGGATTTGTGAATGGTGTAGAAAAAAAATTTCATTGTTTAAATATATTGCTATTTTTCAATAATTCAACCCGCTGTAGTTTAGGATACAGGTAGGGATTAAAACCTGCACTGAATGGAGAGGCTTGTGTTGTTCAATAAATGTATAATTTAAGAAGTTTTCTGCACGTCTTATTAATTAATGATTGGATTTTATGTGAAAAGGGGGAAGAAAGAAATTTGTCCAAAAAACGGGCAAAAGAATTGGGATCATATATCAGCCATCGGCTGCCCTGATTTCTTAATATCGGTTGACCACTAATGACTACTATAAAATATATATCCAAGTTTCATTTCTATAGTATAGTCCCTTAAGAAGATATACTAAAATGGTTGCTGAAATGTGAGAGTTATACTCACTTTTGTAAAATACTGCACATTACAGTTCTGGCAATGAAGCATAATACAGGATAGAGAGTTATTAAGATCGTAGCCACATGAGGACAGTGTATACCAAGGTTTAAAGCAGGATCTAAACACATCTATACAGAATGCTTCTAACACTGGCCTGTCTGACAGGGATTCTTTGAAGAGGAGGAGAACAAGGAGTTTATCTACAAAGAGCCGAAGCTCACAGGTCTTTCTGAGATTTCTCAGCGCCTCCTCAAACTCTACTCTGACAAGTTTGGAGCAGACAATGTCAAAATGATCCAGGACTCCAACAAGGTGCCACAGAAAGCTTCTAAAACGCTTCTAAATGTGCCTTTAAGACTCTTGTGCCATTTTTAATTCCATGTTTGTCTCGGCTCAGGTAAACACCAAGGACCTGGATTCTAAATTTGCATATATCCAAGTCACGTATGTGGTGCCGTACTTTGATGAGAAGGAGCAACAGGAAAAGAAGACTGATTTTGAGAGGAATCACAACATCAATCGATTCGTCTTCGAGACGCCCTTCACTCTTTCTGGCAAGAAGCATGGTGACGTGGAGGAGCAGTGCAAGAGGCGCACCATCCTGACCAGTGAGTTTTACAATATCCACTGTTTCTATAGGAAAAATAGGCGCTATTTCAAAAACTTGGTTGTGCATTTTCTAAACTATAAGACAAAGCTGTTTGCTAAATTTTTTAGCCTTATTCCTTCCACGTCCTCCCATCTGTAAAAAAAATATTTTGTCCCTTATCGGGTTCTTTTTATGAGTAAGGGATCAGAGATGGACAAATATATTCTGGCTACAGTAGAAAAGAGTAAAGAGAAACCTAATGTATAGAAATGTTCTTGTCCATTGTATGGCAATAAAGCAAAAAAAAGTTGTGTTTATGAATATACAAAAAAATATATACATATATTGTCTGTCAAAATTCACTAAAAGAAAATATGATTTATCTGAAATTAATTTTGACATTGTGACACTGTGAACAGCGAGCTCCATGTTCCCATACCTGAAGAAGCGAATTCAGGTGGTTAAGCAGCAGAGTACTGAAATGAACCCCATCGAGGTGGCCATTGATGAGATGAGTCGTAAAGTGTCTGAACTCAATCAGCTCTGCAAGATGGACGAGGTGGACATGATCCGGCTGCAGCTCAAGCTTCAGGGCAGTGTTAGCGTAAAGGTACATGCACACACACACACACACACACACACACACACAAAAATATAGCATTGAATGAAAATAGCTGATAGCAAAAGAAAACTGTTTGGAAATACAATTTCATGGTAAATCAGCACAAGAAACTTTTCATATCAATCACAGGATTTTGCCAATGATTGATTTTTATCTATTAGTACCTGTTATCACTTGTGTTATAGCAGCTAACAAATAGTAGACAGAAAAGTTTAAGCTGTACCTGAAACTATTACAAAGCAAAATAAATGGAAACATCATTAAAGTACCATTAGTGTGTAATTCACGGTAATTAGCATAGAAACAGTCATGTATTTGAGCATGTTAAAGTTAGACTTTTAACGTTACATTTATATATGATTAGTTAGCAACCTTCTGACCAATTAGAAATGAGAATTTAAAGGTGTTTACAGGTATTTAATATTTATTTTTTCGGCAGGTAAACGCAGGACCAATGGCCTACGCTCGAGCATTTTTGGAGGAGAAGAACGCAAAGAAATACCCAGACAACCAGGTCAAATTGCTCAAAGAGATCTTCAGGTACCCTAATTTTTGGTGTTGGAGGTTTAAGCACAATCTAGGAATAAATTCTTGCTGGTTTATAAAGGCTACAAATGCGAAATTCGAAACACAGTTACCATTGTGCACAGATATTTCCCTAAATGTTTGCTAGCATTGCATACTGCTTAGCCAGCATGTTTTGAGATTAAATTTGTCTTGGATTATGTATGCTATTGTAGCAGTAACTGCCCATGTGATTGCAAAATGCATGAGAATGAGGTTCTTCTCACATCTATTAGCCTGTTTGCTGAGTCTGTAGCTGAAAAATGGATATCTTACTTCACTATTTGCTTGGGTTTGGTTGTGTTTTCATTGGCAGAGGGGTGTGTATGTACTGCAAATGTACTTGTAAACCTCAACTGTTGGTCAGTAATACACCAAAAAAACTAACCTATTGCCAAGTATGCATAATAAAATGCTTTGATAATTTTATAAACAACATTCATATATTTAGAATGCATGCATTATTGCAGGCTCACAGCTCTGTTTGTCGGATCAGTTTTTCAAAATGCCCCAGTGTGCATGAAATGTTTCATTTTCTTCATGCACCTGGATTAATTCTGAGTCAATCCTCTTTCTAACTGCAACGAAACCTCACTAGGGCTTGCTTGGAGTGAGAATATTTTACTAAGAAGTTCTTTGTTGTTTTTTTTTTTAATTAAACCTGTGGAGAACCACACAGATGGGCTAAAGATGAAAGAAGAGTCGAACTGACTTAACACTGCATTTTATGAAAGTCTTATGCAATGGTCTGTCCTGTCAATTCTGATTGGCTTGAAGGTTTGCATTCAAACCGTTAAACACACAGGTAATTCGGGTCAGTATTTAGTTCTGATGACCTTTATGTGAAATAATTATCAAAAACAAACTGTTATTTTTATCCATTCAGTCAGTTTTAGACTAAAAGCATCAGTGACATGTCTGTACTGGCAAGTGATCGTATAAGCGAAAAAAACACATGTAGACTTTAGCCATGGAAGCCATGGAGGTTATTTGCATTAAATTTGTGAAACACGAAAATATTATTTGATATATTTGAATATCTGTAAAGAATTTAAAAAAATTGTGTTGCAGTTACAGTCTTTGTCCCCTTGCAGGCAGTTTGCAAGTGCGTGTGGTCAGGCTCTAGAAGTGAACGAGCGCTTGATAAAGGAGGACCAGCTGGAGTACCAGGAGGAAATGAAAGCTCACTACAGAGAAATGCTAAATGAGCTTTCGGCCATCATGAACGAACAGGTCTGAGATTTTTGCTTAGAAGCCAAAGTAGTTCATCAGCTCTGATGTTGTTTGTTTACTTTACATTCTGGTAAAGAGTACACACAAAAAACTTTATTGTGTCTATTTTTGTGGTTATATTTATGTTTTGTCTCTTTCTTGTAAAGATTCCACATGGAAGACAGTCGGTTATAGAGCGAACCAATGCCTTCTGAGCTTCAACTCAACATCCAAGATTTTTTTTTTTTAACTCAAGAACCTTGTCAGTGTTACTCTCAGAAAGGAACCTCGAGGACATTCATAGGAAATAAATGAACTGAATAACAGGATCTTACAGTCCTGTGAATGATACAGATCGGGCAGCTGCTCTGTTTTTGGTAATGGAGGACATCATATGAAGGTTTTTTTTTCTGTACTTCCTGTACTACCACACATACATGCACACACAGACACACTCCTCTTATATACACTCAAATTCACATATGCCTTCTCTCCTAGACCCTGTTCCTTAAATTAGTGACCTTAAATTAGCTTGAGGTGTGTTCAACTACGCAAGACCTTCCTACAATCCTTTTAGAGGGCTTATTACATTATTACATCTGATTGTGCTCAATTGGGTATTGTCGTAAAATCATGTTCCATTTTTTCTAGCGTATCCCAGATAGTCTTGTTGAACACACCTCTAGTTTTGTGTATGAATGTAGACCTGCTTCAAATAGCAAACAAATGTATCCTAACATTCACAGATCTCGCAACGCTCACATTTTGGAAACAGAAATTGACTGTTTTATAAGGTTTTTATGACTAAAAATGTGTTATTCTGTCATGTATTGTTTAAAATTTGTATATAAGAATTATTAATATTTAAATTTTTTGTTTTATATATATATATATATATATATATATATATATATATATATATATATATATATATATATATATATATATAAACAATATATGATTTTTTGTTTTGATAAATTAAAGAAAAATTTAATGAATTTGGCTTTTATGTTTGTTTGAATAAATTATTACATTTTACTGAGAAACTACGAACCTTTTCTATATTATTTCATAACTGATTTTGTGAAAAAGAGGTGTTTTGGGGGCACACAATTGTATAGGACATCCTTGGATGGTTATTTATGCCATTTGGTAGACACCCTTATCAAGTGCAACTTACATTTATCGCATTCAAACAGCTTAGCAGCAATGGGGTCAAGGTCCTTGAGTTCAGTGGCCCAGAGTTGGCAGCTTGGTATGGCTGGGATTTGAACTCATGACATTCTAAGCCAGAGTTACGTTAACAACATTGAGCAGACTCACTTATCCAATTGACTTACATACAACAAAGCAGCTATAGGTTTATCGGCCTTGTTTATAGGCCTAAGAGTGGAAGCTGGGTGTGGCTGGGATTTGATCTCACAATGTTCTCTTATCACTTGAACTAGGAGACCCAAACATGCACCAGCATGACAGTGCCATTGTGCACAAAGAGCTCTGACTTTAGTAAAAGGACTGATGTACTAATAATGCCCTTGTGGCTAAATGAGCACAAATCTACACAAGCACAATCCAAAATACAATGGAACATCTTGCCAGAAGAGTGAAGTTTATTATAACAGCAAATAGGGACTAAATGTGAAATGTGATGTTCCAAAAGCACATACAAACTTTAGTGTAAGCGTAAACCATTTTTTGTAAATAAAGTGTTAAATGCTCTTATGGTGATTCAGTGAGCTGCAATCCATTTAGACATTTCTGCAGATTTTTCTTAAGCATCACACGAAAATCATGGAGATATCCAGGTCACTCAGATTAGAATTGGAAATTAAAATGACAGCCTGTTAAGGATCCCTATAATTTAGTGGTAGCATGGTACTTGACAAAGTGACAAACTGTTTTGTAATTGTCTACAAACGTACCACAATTTTCTCTAATATTAATCCATGATTAAAATAAAATTAAAATGGATCTACATCAATGTAATGTACCGTTTGCCTACTCATGGAAGTCACATTTACACCTGCATACCACTGATTATTTTCTGATAACAGCATGCCATGTGGTATTCCTTACTTCATTTGAACAAAGACAATGATTTTTATACATAAAGTCGGAACAATTATTTTAAATGGAATATTTTCTCTCAAAAAAAACATTTTTTATTACTAAAGGTTTCACAATTTTTTTTACCTTTTTAAATGCTTCTTGATATAGATTTCAGGTTCATCCTGGTGCTATGACTGATCTTGGATCAAACTGATCAAACCTGTAATTTTACATTTGTATGACAGAGGAAGAGCTCAACCAATTTTCCATCACAATGTTGCGATTGAGACGCCTCGCCTGCAGCTATTATCTTGCTGTGTGCTGTTAATTTCCTCCACCTTTCTCAGAGGCGACGTAATTATAGATAATTGCCTGGCTTTTCAGTCGCCTGGTGGAAAAAGATGTGCATGAAGTGATGATCAAAATCCGCCTTGCACACAACTGTCACGGCTTCAGAAAATGAGGTAACAAAAGCCTTTTGAATCCTGACACTGCAAAAAAAAACAATATGGATTTATCTTCAAATCTTTAAAATAGTTGAATCGTGAAGTCTGTGATGTGTTTTTTGACTGAGTACGTGAAAACACAGTCTTAGAAAAGAGCTGTTATGATGTGCCTGTTTTTGCTTTGCACAAAATCTGATCTGATCTGAGATGCTGTTAATTGTTAATTTGCGATGGTATAAAAATTCAGAAATCAATTCTTTTAGATAAATGTTGTCTTCTTAGATAAAAAATGTGTTGAATTGTTTTAAGGAAATTAAGCATCTTGGAGCTGTGTTTAATAAGACAAAAGACCTCCAGATGTACTTATACACAGCTGCTTCAATGGTGTTTATAACATTATAATAACATTCTTTATTTAATTCAAGATTATTATTTGTCACATAGCATATGACAGTGAAATTATAGTATATTACTAGATAGTTGATAGTAGATTTACTGCAGTAAAATGTAAAATCTACCCTACTTCTGTTTTATTTTATTCATAATACAATAAAAATTCTAAATAACATAATGATAAAGAAAAAACTATAAAATATAGATTACATGGTGACAAAGAGATTGAATATAGAGCTGTAAGATGTGACAAAGATAAAAGATAAAAATAAAAATATATATTTAGTCAGTGCATATTTTATGTTGGGGAAAAAAGATGGAGCAGCAGAAGCAGCTGTTATTAATCACATATATATTACAGTACATTGAAAATCTTTACGTCACAGCTTTTTAAGAAGTTGGGGTCATCGCACAGGTTCATACAGCACCTTGGAGCAGAAAGGGTTGCTCAATGGTCCAATCGTGATAGCTTGGCGATGCTGGGGTTTGAACTGACTTTCTAGAGCCATCGGTCCACCAAAACAAAGCTCAGCATGCAAAGTGTTAGTGGAGTGCTTACTGACAAGTCTTTATAAAGGCCTAATGGATCTGCATGGCAGATGTATCAATGCTGAGGATTATGATAATTAGGAATAGGACTATACTCAAATACAGGGTGGTGACAGTAATTCCACTTTCCATCAGACCACATCATGCCACCTTGTTGATTAGGTTCTTCATTGGCACCCCTGTAAAAAGCTGTAGAGTTAGGGTGATTTCATATATCTGTACTTCTAGCTTAAATGTGGTACAGCATTACAAAGAACTCAGAAGGTAAGTTGTTCCAGGCATTTTTGGAAAACTTCTGATCTCATTTAATCTGACGTATGATAGATCCAAAAATTTAATGTGCAATGTTTTAATATGTTCAGGAATAATTTGTAATTCAAATGGCACCAAAGACAACAGGTATTTGAAAATGTAATGAGCTGAAGATGTACATTTTCGGTGAAAATCCTTTCCTCTTCTAACACCAGAATATGCAAAACATCGAGCTACATCGTTTGTAAGCTTAAATCACCACAACATTTCCATTATACAATCTGATTATCTGTTATATTTCACATGGCTGCTAAAAATTAATTTGCTTTTCTGGCCTTTTGACTTGACAAGTCTCATTTCTATTAATCAAGTCACCCTCGAGAGGCATCGTTCCATTTAAATAGTGACTTCAAAGCTGAGTCCTTCAAAGAGGTCATCTGGGCTTTGATCGAGACCCTCGGACACACCGGAGGCTGTGATGAAGCCACAGTGTTTACAGTAGGAATATTACCACTATATTAACGCAGCTAATACAATAACCTGTTATGCTTAAAGGTATTTTTTAATGAATCACTGGTGATTCATTGAAGCCCAGAAGGTTAAATTGTGCTTAAACTGGGATTTGGGAGAAACTAATGTAAGGCCTTTCAACTTTTACATATAGCATTTAAAATAGACCTCAGCATTAGTATATACTGGAAATGTAATTCCGATGTTTTTTGTATGTAATAAACAGCAGATTAATAAGGAATATTAGAAATTGATTGGAAATTAGTTTTGGTTTCAAAATCATGAATTTAAAAAAAATATTGTTATTTGAAACTTTTGTATCATTCATTAAAGCTATAACACTTAATAAAAGAAGATAAACTTGGGATCAAGGATGCTGAAGAACCTGGAGAGAGAAAGCATATGTAAATATAGGAGGAACATCAAAAGATCATGCTCAAACCCTAGACAACTTCTATTGCCATCATTTAATATTATTTGTAAAACACAACAATTTCTCTGTATAATTGTATTACATCATTGTCATTGATGTTGTATCAGGTTATATTTCCATCTAATTATAATACTAGGAAAGCTAATGGAAAATTAGAATTTGTTTTAAATGTATTTATTGCTAAAATCATTGTTAAAAAAAAAACATTTCATTTTTATCTTTAAAAAAAAAGGCAGACATGGTATGTAGTGTTCTGAGATTGTGATTTAAACTTGAACAAAGTCATTGCCAAGGTTAAATATGAATAGAACAGAGAAATAGGCCTCTCTTTTTTCTTTTTCTTTCTATCTCCCCCTCTCTCTCTATCTATCACTATTTGGTCTGTCATATGCACAGAATAAAACACAAGAATGAATGCTGTTAAAGAGAAAAAAATTAATTACTTACCACCCTGAAATGGAACATTGTCCCATATCTGTACTTCTTTTAACATTGTATTTCTTCTGTACCTCAGCAATTTGCCAAAAACTATAATTTTTTAAGATGACACGTAGTGCAATCTTTCTTTCACCAGGGTGTCAATATCTCTCTCTCTCTCTTTCTAACATTAACATTTACCTCTTAGTCTGCTTCCAATAGAGCCATGATATGTGCTTAGAAACAACACTGCTTCCGTACTTCACTTCTTTACTTCAGTGAAATTACTCTGTCAGTCACTCGCTTGCAACATAACGCAATGTTTCAGATTACAGATTACGCTCTTGTGCATCTGGCAAACATGCAGAGCTCTCAAAAACAGAGCCGAGTAGCTGTAGCAGATTTGTGCAATCAATACCTTTGCCCTCCGGCTGAAATCTTATAGAGTAGCATCTCTAAACTCTTTTTCCATTTCAGTGGTATAATTACCGGCTACGAACTAGCCGTGGAGCACAATGCCTTTTCACTAATTCATGGCGTGGTGTATGCGACAGGACGGCCCACTGGAGCAGGTTAAGTGCCTCTGTGATCACTAACACAGCAGTGTATATCTAAGTAGGTTAATCCTGATAAACTGATGCTAACGTGCTTATACAATACGTTGCACCTGAAAGGCATTCTGTGAAAGATGTTGTAGATATACATCACATCACATCACATACAAACCTATTGATCTGAACTTTGTAGTTTACTCTGCTTTACCACACTTTAAAGATGCACAACGACTTCATAATCCTTATATACGATGCTTACTTACATACCATAACCTCTATATGATTTCTATTCAAGCCAATCCAACTATACACACTCACATACGTAAAGACAGATATAGACATTTTGCATTGACAGCAAGCTAGCATTAGGCTGATAGAGTTTCTGTCTCCCACAGACAGAGTCATGCATGATTCATAAACAGTAGGGAAAACACTGGGGAATCAGGTGTCTCTTCTCGTTGCCAGAGCATCTTTCAGACTGATTCAAAACAATGGTGATTATCTCCCTACTTTATTTCATTCATCATTCACCTCTTAAACACTAATCAGCATATTGGGCCATCTCTGATGCTCTTGGAGCCCATTAAGCTCAAGAGGTACCAAAAACAATCTTATAAGATAAATTAAATGGATTTTAATAGGCAAACAACAGGTATCACAATGTATCATGCATATGTGGGTACTGTTTATAATTTGATTAACTATATTTTTCAATCAAATTGCACGAACAATCGGCTTTTTTGTTTTTCAGTCTGCGTATATGTCATTTAAAAGAGAAAACACAAGAAATCGCTAGAGGTCAAGTGGTCTATATTTTCATTCCAACCATATGTCTCTGGTACACAGTGAAATGAAACGTTCCTCCAGGACTAAGGGGTTTGCTAGTAAAGGTACTTTCCTTATTTTTTCCTTGTTTGCTTTTTTAGAATAATTTGATGTTTGTGTATCAAATGCCCTATTTCTTTTTAATTCACTTTCTTCTCACTGCACAGTAGCACATTTAGCCTTTGTTTTATTCTCCTCATGTCAGTTTATATTCAGCCAATTTATTGGAACAAAGAAAGGGTGCAAATGATGTGTAATTACAGGCCTTCTTTGATAGCACGTTTGTGTAACATTTGCAATCGTCCTCACTATTCATTTTATATAAGTGTTAAAAACATGACAGACGTAATCGATATCTTGGCCGTGCCGTGGGTATGTTTCGAATGCCAACAAATCTGTTAGTGATTAGTCACAACAAATGATCAAAAGCAAAAGTTTTGTTTTTTTCACTGGAGTCACTAATCGAAAGCCAGTTTTTTTTTTTATATGCTGAAAAGGTCTGTTACAGCTTTACCAGAGCTTTCTGGAGCTAAAATATTTTGCTGGACCTGCATCTGGATTGCGGGGTACTAGTTGGCTTGGTGCTTAACTACTGCGTAACAATTGGAAAGACTTCACAACATAGAAATGTGTTTACTCTGGCAGTAGTTCGTATCAACATTGCCTACTGTCACACTTTGCACCTCACCTCAAAAGTGCTGTAACATGCCCCGAGACCACCCAGTCTCACAAACCAGACCTCTAAGTCGCTATTTCTCAAGCCTTATACTTTTTATTATCAAAAATGGGCACATATTTCAGAGGCCATTTGACTGATATTACAAGTGATCACCACCTGAACTATTTTTTATCTGTCTTATTGTCTTACTGTACCATTATCCTGGATATACAATCACAATAAACAAAAGAGCATTAAATTATCCCCATTTCTTGGAGGTGACTTTGTTTTAAATACAAATAAATGACTATATAATGATCTTTTGCAACATTTTCATATTTTAATAGAATATTACTAACCAAATAAATACATACTGTTTCAACTATATGTGTACTTGTAACATGTTAAGTTTAAAGAGGACAAATTGGATTATTACAGTGTGGCTTCTGGCCTTGATCATGTATTGTGCAACAAACCATTTAAAATATTGTATGTGTTTTATAAAACACAAACAAAGAAAAGCACACCGAGCACAGTTTTGAGGTCATTTGTATTTCCCCACAGCTCATTACAAGAAATTACTCCAGTTAACCACAAAACCATTAAAGTTCAACAAAGACAATGTGTCTCTTCAGATTAAAGGTTTCTGCTTCTCGTCCAATAAATTACTTTGACTTGAAAAAGACTGTCCAGATTATATTTAAGCATAGGTTGTGCGGATTTTGGTGTACAGAGTTCTCCTAAATCTTAGTGGAACCTAGAAGCAGGGATCCCTGTCAAATCTTGGAATCATGGAACTCATGGCATTCCTATAATTCCTGTTTTTGATCGATGATTTAATTTGTTAAAAAATGTTCCATGTTGGTGAAATAGGAAGCATTGCTGAAATACAGCTCCGGGTCTGGGGTTCAATCCTTAGGGTACTCTCTAGCTGAACTTTCTATTAGATTTTGGAGTGTGGTTGTGGCGATGTGCCCAGTCAGGTTTAAGAGGCCTGATTAGTTAAATCAGATGTTGTTGGGTGAGAAAGCCTAGTGGCCTATGTTCCAGTTTGTCCCAAATGTGCTAAGTAGGGTTGAGATCAGTGCTCTGTGCAGGCCACTCAAGATCTTAGCAATGCCCTGTGCACAATTTGAGCTCTATAAAGATGTGCTTTACATGGTTTGAAGTAAAAGATCTTGAGTGGCCTGCTACAGAACTCTGACCTCAACCCTATTAAACACCTTTGGGATGAATTGGAAAAATTACTGCACCCCAGGCTTCCTCACCCGACTCTAATCTGACTTCTCTAACATCCTTGTTGCTGAATGAGTACAAATCTCAACAATCACACACTGAAATCTAGTGGATCATTCTCCCATAAAAGTGGGGGTTATTATAATAGCAAATGGGAAGTAAATGTGGATGTTTAACAAGCATACATGTTATGGTCAGGGGTCCACAAACTTTTGTTCACAGAGTATATTTAGCCATCCGTGGATGGATGGATGGATGGATGGATGGATGGATGGATGGATGGATAGATAGATAGATAGATAGATAGATAGATAGATAGATAGATAGATAGATAGATAGATAGATAGATAGATAGATAGATAGATAGATAGATAGAATATCCCTTACATACAGGATGTTAACACTTTTTAGTTAAATGGCTTCCAAGTTCTTTTATCTGTGGCCATGTTTTACAAGGAAATAATACAGAACAAAGATCATTATGGCACAAGGACCATATTGAATGTGTAATTACATGCATAATAGAAAAGTTTTTAAATACATGAACTAATCTTGTAGGTTAGACATATTAGTTACTGTGTATCTGCAGATATGTTTTAAAATCAGCTGCTGAGGAAAACAGGGATCACACTTCAAACTCTGCTTAAATGACAGAAGGTCAGCTAGTACCCTGATGCATTACTGCACAGACTAGTAATAAAATAAATCCACAATATGGACCTTAGGCCCACTGATACCACACATTTTAGGAGTTTCTTCCAGTACAAAATATCCAGTAGAAAAAAATAATTAATGTTTATTTTTTGCTTTTTTTTATGCCTTATATTTATGTCTGCTTGCTTTACACTGACAACCCCGATGAATATTTCAGGGCCATGAGAACTGCGCATCAGTTACTGCCTCAGTTTATCTCCACATTTTATCTGCGCCTGATCAAAATTTTATGCGTCTTCCGTTTCTGATGCGCAGGAAAGCAGCGAAATTAAACTCTGCGCATCTTCCTGTTAATCCCCACAAGCTTTAGGCGACAATTTCGCATCCCCTGTGATGTTTCTCAAAACAAAAACAAAAAAAAGCTCTGTAACTTTATCCAGCAATGAATAAAACATGAAGCTGAGTCCCAGAAGGCTGATCACCCGAAGCCTGTGAGCAGTACAAGCGGTGAAAGGCGACATAATCTCTTGGGGTACAAGATCGGGCCGAGATTTAAACGGACAAAATGTGTACGACCACAAGAAGGCATGAGTGAAATGGACTCAGCGGTGAGCTTAAAAAGAAAGCAAATAAGAAGTAGGTAAAGAAGACGACTAAGAGGAAGAGCAGGACTTTGAGAGCAGAGAGCAGAGAGCCAGAGCGTAATGGAGAGCGGCCGTGGCCTCGCTCGTGTAGTCCAACAAATGCAGGATGAAATCAGGAAGCTAGAGACCGAGAACAAGGTACTACGTGGACAACTCAGCCTCCCGCTCACTGGGACATCACCTACAGAGTCTGGCCGAAGAGACGGATCCCTGGAGAACCATACAAACCTGAGACGAAACGTGTCAGCCCTAGCGCTGGAGGGACAGTACAAAGGTGAGTGTAAAAGTGTAGTTTCTTTGTAAATAAATGTTATGTGTGCAGAATTAATATTTTTAATTCTTTTAATTATATTTTCTGAATTATTTTACTGTCACACAATTTTCAACATTCTACCTCATGTTGCCGTTGTTGCACTGTTTAGGTAACTTTTAAATAGTACCCTATTGTGTTTATCTTCCCACACACAATTTGCACTAATACCTTTATTGTATATTTGTATATCTATATATTTATATTAGATTTATTTAGATGTATTGCTATTTGCACTTCTTGTTAGATGCTAACTGCATTTCATTGTACACTGCACAATTGGAATAAAATAAAATCTAATATTATCTAATTAATAGCCTCCTTATAATAATAATAATAATAATAAGCATTAATTTCTTTTTTACTATACAATCTTTTAATGTGCTTAGCATTATTGACCAAGAAATCAGCAAGAATTGAACAAATCCTATAGATCTCTTCCTGCTTTCCTGCAAATTTTTGGAGGGAAGAAAAAAAACCCTAAAAGATTCTTTAAATTTCTTTTTCACACTCAGACATGCGTTAGATTGTGCATTTGACTTTTGCAAAGAAAAAGAGTTTATAAGTAAATTGTTCATAGCTTAGAGTTTATAAGTAAATCTATTAATAGCTTTTTTTTATTTAATATTTTTTTTTTTTCGACACAGGAAGTCTCAGGAGTCCAATAGTTTATATCATGATCATTTTTTTCAACAATGATTTGTTAAAACATGAATATTTGGCCACATTTTACCCATTTTATCTATTTTTTGTCAAAGTGTGTATACCCTTTTCATTTCTTATCACGTTTTCCATAAATTTTATTTCATATTGTCAAATTGGGCTAAAATAGTCAAGTCAAGTCAAGTTTATTTCTATAGTGTTTTACCCAATGGACATTGTCTCAAAGCAGCTTTAGAGAATTTAAGAATTGAAGTGAACGAAGTGTATTTATCCCTGATGAGCAGCCTGGGGGTGACTGTGGCAAGGAAAAACTCACTTAGATGTTATGAGGAAGAAACCTTGAGAGGAATCAGACTCAAAAGGGGAACCCATCCTCATTTGGGTGATATCAAAAGTGTGATTATAGTCTTTAAATCAATACAGAACACCGGAAAGTGGGAACTAACATGAGCACCGGATTGTAAGATTGTCAGTAAGGTGCTTTCTACAGATTTATACATTCATTTGAAACCATCATAGATCCAACACCAGCTTCTCCATGCCAGAGCATTTTTTTAAACACTCAAAGAAGTCCAATGTCCAAAGAAATACTGTATTCTTGGACCTGGTACAGTGATCAGGATGGGTCATCACTTAAATAAAGCATTACATGATGTCTCACTTATTAAAGTTGCCAGATTCTGTCTGTCCAATTTAATAAAAACACTTGATCACCTGCTTTTTTACCCAATGTTGTCATCTATTTTTGAAGTTTTGTGCATGCTGAGATATTTTACTGCTCATCACAGTTGTAAAGATTGCTTATGTGAGAGACCATTTCCTTCCATGATGTAAAGCCATATGATTGGCAGATGGAGTTGTACATTTACATTTATGGCATTTGGCTGATTCCCTTATCTAGACCAGCTTTCATATATAACTGAGCACCTTATCTTTCTGAGCTGTGGGTGTATATGTTTCGTTAGAAATTCATACCAGTTATTGATCTCAGATGTACCAGGACACAAAATAAAATCAAGTAATCCATGTTTACTACAAAAACTACTAAATGTACATTTCCTTAAACCTGGAATGAGGCAGGCATAAGAATATAATAGGTTAAGGCAGGCATAAAAATATAATAAAATAGGCAGGTACGACTTACGACTGCATGAGCTTGAAACTACATCTTCATGTAATCAAAGAAGAAAAATTGACTATATTATCAGCTGATTTCATGCCAATAAGGATGATGGATCCAGCATGATTTTAACTGTATATATTTACACAAGTCTCTGATTTTCTCAAACTAAAAACACTACTGTACTGCACTAATGTACTGCATGCTGAAATTGACACCAAATTATTTTACCCGGGATTAACTATAAAAATAGTTCATTCCAATTAGAGATAACTATTCAGAATAATCTGACCTTTGAAGAACGAATGCTATTTATATGGTTTAAAATGTCATGCAAAATGCTGCCCTGTTTTCCAACAGAAAACATGACCATGACCGTCCGGAGGTATTCCATATCCTCCAATGCGATTCATGTGCCCTGTAAAAGTGTAAGCACGCATAAACCTCGGAGTGACAGTGACTGGGCCAGACTGCGAGGAGGAGTGCGAGGATTCAGCCATATGGATACAAAGGACAAAGACAAACCAGAGGACAAACCAGCAAACTGGCGCACACTTCAGCACTGCGTCAACAAAGCCAGGTGGGAGAGATGACTGCTATCTTCGCTATGCTATTATAGATTATAATCATGTACTTACTGACTGGCTGATATATTAAATGATGCAATAACATTCCAGGCTGACTGAGCAAAAATTTGTCACCAGACTTTTGATCACATGACAGTCTGGTGTCATTGAATCACTCAATGTTCACTCAACTGAATGTTTGCTTTTTGATCATGTGTAGGTTTTTTTACTCATTATTTATCTGGTATATGCATTTCCGTGTCGGATTTCTTGTTTAATGCCCTTGCCTGTGGAACCATCATATCGGTTAATCCATTAGCTAGTGATTTTGTTTAGGCTCAAACGTTCAGTCTCGTTAATTTTTCCAGAGCCAAAGAGAAGACGGTCACATTCCTGCTGCCCGTTGATGACATCTACACCAATCGGCCCTTTATGGCGGACCATCTGACCGACACAAGTTCATGCGATCTCCAGGTGATCTCGGAAACAGATTCGTGAGGCAGGAACAACCGAAAAGGACAAACCATATGGTTTCACATTTAATCCAAAGGAGCTTTATCACCCTACACTGCTGCATTGTTGATGTCATTGAGACTTTGATTTTCACACTTGACCTCCTCCAAACTGGGTCCAGTTTCAGATTCACTTTTGTGAATTCATTCCACTGCATGGACCAATCAAGTGTCACATCTCAACAAAGTCACATGGCTTTAGCGTACAACACATTTTACTTGAACAAGTGTATCTACATAAGGAATGAAAGCTGTGATCGTGACAGTACGGGTGTAATTTGAGCGTAAACATTAGGACACTGATCAAAGCAGGTGTATTGCGGTGATCGTCAATTCAGGAGAGTGTATGATCACCACGAATTGTTCGACGTCAGAGTCTGCGTATGAGGCTGTGTATTGCCATGACGCAATTTTAAAAAGGTGTAAACAGTTGAGATAATGAATCAGGTGAATTCTTCTCATTCCGTCTACTGTACAAATGTGGTTTATGTTCATTCTTCAGTTTCATTTCTTTCATTTCAGGGAAATTGTTTCAACATCGTGATCTTTCTAAAGTATCTACTCTCTTCCTGCTAATCCGAGTTGCCTGTTGCACAAACTGAAAATGTATCTGTATATTTATGTACTTCTTTATTAAGCCTGAATACACAATGTAAGGGAAAACAATGCCCTACTGCAAAAAAAAAAAGACAAAATAAATAAATATTTTACTATGGATCATATTTATTAATTATTTAAACAATTTCCGTTGCTATTATAAATTTAAACAAAAGCAAGATATTAAAACACACAAAAAAAATCCTCTTTACATGCTATAAAATTCCTTTTGCTTTTTAAAATTGAAGAATTTTTAAACAGCTGATATACACCGATCTGGCAAAACATTATGATATTAAAACATTATGACAGCTGAATAACACTGATTATCTCTTTATCATGGCACCTGTTAGTAGGTGGGGTTTATTAGGCACCAAGTGAACATTTTGTCCTCAAAGTTGATGTGTTGAAGCAGGAAAAATGGGCAAGCGAGAGACATGGGTAAGGATTTGAGTGAGTTTGACATCGACCAAATTGCGATGGATAGACGAACCAATAGGTTCAGGTGCAGCAGAGCCCCAGCATATATGGTGTATTCCTCATAAAATATATATTAATAAAGTCCTAGCAAAATACACTTAAGTACTAATGAGTGATTAATACCTTATAAATGTATTTAGAAATGTATCTATTCGACAGATCAGCAATTGTTGAGCTTTCTAGAGGCTACACAGCATGATCACTACTTAACTACTTAGAGCATAGAGCACCTAGTGGTCCATTAAGGTAGAAATTATGATTTCCTGTGCTTGGGGAGGATCAGTAGACTGGAAAATTAAAGACAGGAATGCCACTTAACATTGAATTGGGCAAGATCTTGTTTTGTAGCAAGTAACCCGGAAAAGAAACGTAAACTTTTCAACAAACTGAGCGATTGTGGGAGAAGGGCTTTAGTCAGGGAGGTGACCAAGAACGCTATGCTCACTGTAAAAGAGCTCCAGCATTGCTCTGTGGAGAGAGAACCGTCCAGAACAAACATCTCTGAACACTCTACCATACAGGTCTGAGTGCAGGTGGATTGCTGCAGACAAAAGTCACTCCTCAGTAAAAGGCACATAATAGCCTGCCTCGAGTTTGCCAAAAGGCACCTGAAGGACTCTCATGTCTGGAGGAAACCAGGTGCTGCTCATCACCTGGCCAATACCATCCCTACAGTGAAGCATGGTGGTGGCCGCATAATGCTGTGAGGATGTTTTTTAGCGGTAAGAATTGACTTTATATATATATACACACACACACTAGTCTGAATCTCTGGATAGATGAATGCGGCAATGTATAGAGACATCCTTGATGAAATCTGCTCTAGAGACAGTAATCACACAGCCAGGATTAAAAAAAAAGAGTGGCTACAGGAATGTCCTTGAGTGGCCCAGCCAGAGCCCAGACTTGAACCGGTTGAATATCTCTGGAAAGATCTGAAAATGACCGTTTATCGACGCTCCCTATCCAACCTGATAGAGCTTGAGAGGTTCTGCAAAGAAGAATGGGAGAAACTGGCCAAAAATAGGTGGCCGAGCTTTTAGCATCAAATTTAAAAAAGACTTGAGGCTGTATTGTGATAAAGGTGCTTCAATAAAGTATTGAGCAAAGGCTGTGAATACTTTTTTCATTTTTAATACATTTTGCAAAGATTTCAATCACACTTCTTTCATGTTGTCATTATGGGGTATTGTTTGTAGAATTTTGAGGAAAATAATGAATTTAATCAATTTTTCCATTTTTCTTTCCAGATGCACTGTGTTAATAAAATAATAATAGTTAGTTAAACACCGATAACTATTAAAATTATTATGAGCCCAAAACCTTTTCAACTACTTCTCAGAAAGTATGCAAATAAGTTAGGATCAGGAGTTTCTTTAATCATTTATTGCTCTCAAATGTTCGGCTTGCGATTAGAGATTAGATTGAGATTTGATTTTTATCAGTCCCTGTACTAAAAAGTCATCAGTGGTCACCACTTTTATCAGTGGGTGACAAAATGTCACAAATTCTACACGCTCACATTTAGTATTCAATAGTCGCTGACGCACGGTGTCTTCAGCTCTCATTGAAAACGCATGGTTTCTGCTGCATGAGTGTTTTGTGGTCGGCTCTACCATTAGAGTCCATTACAAACCAATGTGTATTGTATTGCTATTAATATCAACCATAAAATGTGCTTCTCAAGCACTCATATTTACTTGGAATTTTCAGTAAGATTTGGATGATCTCTTGTATTATTCTATGGTCCTGTGTAAATAGTTTATATTATAACCTGTACTTTTCATCTGGATTTCCTGTGAATTTAATGCCTCTTCCACTATCCCACATAGATATTTATCCTCCTGCAATTTGTTGCTGTATTCTGTTTCTGCATCATCGCTACTGAGAACATATTCAATAATGCCCTGAATATGTATAAGGACACTGAAAACAGATTTTACCAAAAAGCTTGCATGCCTCTGCCACAAGTCGCATGGTGATGTCATGAAGGTGTCTTGGACGCTTGCTTTGTCCCTACAAAGACAGCCTTTTCATTAAGATATATAACATTACATTATAACATTACAACAGGTGAAGTGAATAACACTGATTATCTCTTCATCATGGCACCTGTTAGTGGGTGGGATTTCTTAGGCAGCAAGAGAAAGTTTTGTCCTCAAAGTTGACGTGTTAGAAGCAGGAAAAATGGGCAAGTGAGTTTGACAAGAGCCAAATTGTGATGGCTGGACGACTGGGTCAGAGCATGTAAAACTGCAGCTCTTGTGGGATGTTCCCCATCTGCAGTGGTCAGTATCTATTAAAAGTGGTCCAAGAAGGTGATGGTGGTGAACCGGTGACAGCGTCATGGGTACCCAAGGCTCATTGATGCACGTTGGGAGCAAAGGCTGGTCCGTGTGGTCCGATCCAACAGCAAGCTCCTGTAAATCTTTTTTATTTTTGTATTCATTATCTAGCTATTATCGTCTAATCTAGTATGCACTTTATTAGGAACACGGTCATCTATCTTATTGGCCGATAACATCGGAGCAGTGCAATGTAAGAAATAATGCACATACAGGCCAAAAGCTTCAGATAATGATAATGCACTCAAACATCAGATTAGGTAAAAAGTATGATCTCTGTGGCTTTTAAACATGGCATGGATGTTTGTGTCAGAAGGGTTGGTTTGATACTGGTTCAGCATTTTAGAAACTGCTGATCTCCTGATATCTGGGGGAAAAAAAACATCCTGTGTGGGCAGGTCTGCAGACTGAAACACTTTGTTGAGAGCGATCAGAGGGGAATTACCAAACTGGTCTATAGTAACTCCAACATGCACTTTAAATCTAAAGTGCTAAAACTAAAGCATTGAGAAAAAGCTAGATGATCCACAACAGTAGATGATCACATTGAATCCATCATTAGCATGGACTAAAAAAGGACCAGGTGATATTTTTTTTGGTCCAATTTGAGTTTAAGTTTTAGCAAAGAATGTGAAAACCCCCATTAGCACGTTTCTCTCATTCTAATGTTTGATGTAAACATTACCTGAATTTCTTGCATGACGTTTTGCATTGTACTGCACTGATGCCACATGATTAGCATGTGCAAGTGTACGTACTATCCAACAAACAAATCTTCAGTTACTCAAAAGCTTTTTTTTAAAGAATAATTTCATATAATATTGCTGTAAAAACAAGACAATATGTAAAAAAAAAAAAAAAACTAATGTGAATTACATAACATTATGCAATACAAAGATATTAGTGTAAAGTATCCATTTTTTTACTCATTTAATGCATGCGATTTTTTTATTGCTTTTTTCTTATAGGCTCACATTTCTATTCAGCTTCAATATATATTTATGCCATATTCGTATTTAATAAACAATGCTTTTTAGTATCAAAGTGCTTAAATGGGATAGCCTTAGCATTGATAAGGAATCTGTGCTGACTGCCGCCATCTTGTGGTCAATCCGGATATTTATTTTTTCTAGATATAGATATTCAATCAATCTGATCAGAGAATCACCTGAGTTTATTCCATATGTCCTCTCCGAACTGATCGATCACAAGAGACTTGAGACACGTGTTAATAAATCCGTACTGTCAGCATTAAAGGAGGAAGAATTAGTTCAATAAAAGTGTAGATCGATCAAAAAGCTATACAGAAAGAAGCAAATTCTACAGTAAATTATTCAACCGAATAAAACCTAAACAGAATAATCGAATAATCGATAACAACAGCACTAATAATGCATTTTGTATATATGAGATCTGCAGTACAGTAAAAAAAAAATGCAAACAAACAGCAGGTGACAAACACCAAGTACTTTAATTTAATATTGGTATGTACACCTTTAAATTATGAAGACGATTTGGTTAATTCTGATCAATTCTGATCCAAATCTTACCATTTCCCTGCTCTGATATTCTGCCCGGTGTCTCTGTGCACAGGAGCGGATGCTTCATTTTCACGTGCGCGTGTTCAAGAGCATCAAAGGCGACAGCGCACGAGCTTCACGCTTGGAGCGCGCGCGCCGGCCCACGTGCATTTTTCATGCATAATGAGTCGCCATTACAGGAAATGTCTTAACTCATTAAACCCGTATAACCCTGATTTAAGTGCAATTGGGGTAAAACGTGCATATATTATGTCTTCTGCCCCTCTTGCAGCACTTTCGGCTCGCGCGCTTCAGAGCAAAGGTGCACCGTCCACTTTAAACCATTATAATAAATGGAGATTATAGTGAACCTCTTATTAAAAATGGACATTCGGTGCCATCTGAAAGAGTTTTTCTTGCCACTGCAACTAATGGCTCGCACAATATGGATAGACTTATAGTTGATACACTCATGCAATAACATATAAATGCATATTTTAGAGCTTCTTTATCTCTATAAACCTGCTTTGGGATAATGTCCACTGTTAAATGTGCTATATAAATAAAACTGAATTGAATTTAACCCTGTAAACCAGAGATGCAAAAAAAAAAAAAAAAAAATTTTAAAGAAAATTAAAAAAGAAAAAAAAGAAAAACTTCATGCTTCTCATTGGAAGTCACTGAATAGCTGTATCTGGCACTGAACTTTATTATTTAATAAAGTGGATTTTATTTGTTTTCCTGAAGTAAAACCTCAAAAATAGTTAAGCAGATCCCAGTGTAATATTTTCTAGGTATTTGTTTATTTTTTAATATTTGAAGGGGACCATGGCAACTTTGATTTTGGCCTTTCGTGGGAATCTCTGCTATAGATGCTGTTGAAATAAACAGTGATAGTGGCATCACCTGATCTTTGATGACCTCTGATGAAAGTGGAGATTTTCTTTTAAAGAATAGGTTTAATAGAAATATAACTTAGCTGCTGAAAACATGTGATTTGTTACTTACATTTAAGTTTAAATTTTTTAACATTTTTTAACATGTGATTACTGTGATTTATTTATTTATTTATTTATTTTTACATCAAATGTAAAGGTGAATGTAAGAAAAATAAAACTCATAAGAAACTACAGAATCATGTATTAAACAATGCAGGACACAATAAAAAGAACTATGTGCACAAAGATCAATGAAAATCTACATGTAAAATGTCAACGTGTTTTAAAAAAATGTAAAACTAATTCAGTGTGTAAAAATAAATAAAATCTTGTGTAAGAATCGTGTGTACGTTCACCAGTGATATAAAGGAATAAGGTGTAAAAATGTTTATTTATTCTGTGTAAAATCCCATAAAATTATTTTCCTTATATGTTAACTAAATGTGGAATAATGAACACATGATAATAAATTAGCTGTGTGAAATCAAGTGTGATTATTCATGTTTTAATAAACAGGATGACATGAAAATCATTTTCCTGTTTAAAAAGTCCCGACATTTGAAAATTCATGCACCATGTTTGGAAAAAAAAAGAAATATGAAAGAAATTGTTTTTTTTTTTTGTTACTGTGCAAATGTATGCATAATTAATTAGACATGACCTCATTCATATAGATCAATATAATTAATTTTTTTAAATAGGTTCCAATACAATACATTCTGGTACGAGTATTAGCAATAAGCAGCCAAATACTTGTGAAAAAATACCTGTAGTGTCTTAGCTTAAGAGTTAAAAGGGAATAAAAAAATAAACAACCACCTGCAGAGTCTTAAATTACCTTAAGAGTAAAAAAAAAAAAACTTTCTATAGTTTAAAAAAACGTTCTTTCGGTTTCTCCCGCTAGGGGTCGCCACAGCGCACCATCCGCATGTTTGATTTGGCACATGTTTTTACGCTGGATGCCCTTCCTAACGCAACCCTCCCCAATTTATCCGGGCTTGGGACCGGCACTGAAAGTGGCTGGGGTTGGTTCCCTGACCGGGGATCCTAACCACTAGACCACCAGGGAGTAGTTTAAAAAAGATGTTTAAAAAAATCCTACATGTGGCCTTAGAAAGAAAAAAAAAAAGGGGGGGGGAATTAAGCGTTAAAAAAATTCCTGTAGGGTCTTACCTTAAGAATGAACAAACAAACAAACAAACAAACAAACAAACAAAAACAAATAAACAAACAAAAACCTACCCATACGGTCTAAAAGGTAATACAGTACAGGTAGATTTTTGTCTGTTTGTTTTTGTTTGTTGTTTGTTTGTTTGTTTGTTTGTTTGTTTAAGATAAGAGCCAGGGTTTTATCTTAACATTTCAAAAACAAACTAACCACATTTACAGTTGTTCATTAACAGTTGAAAAAATTAAATAAAATACCTGTAGTTTCAAAACAAGAGTTTCAAAAAAATCAGTGAAAATAAAATCTAAGATTAAAAAACTGTAGGGACTTACATCAAGAGTAAAACAAACAAACAAACAAACAAACAAACAAAAACCTACCTGTGCGGTACCTTAAGAGTAAAATTCCTGTAAGGTCTCATCCTAAAAGTTCAAAAATAAACAAACAAACTACATTTACGGTTTTACATTAAAAGTGAAAATACCTTAAGAATGAATTAATGAGAATTGTAGAACATCAATACAAACAATTAAATGTAAATAAATGGAAGTAAATTGAAACGTTTCCTGCTCAGTCGATCATTTCTTTACTCAGGTTAAGGTTCAGCTCTCGCGTTAAATTGCTGAGAAAGACTTTTTCTTCCCCCCTTTCCCTTTTCCCCACCCGTATTCCAACGCCAGTCCCACCTTCTAAACCGTAATTGGTTCGTATCAGGCGTATAACCCCTGTGATTAGCTGATTCTTTTTCTCGTGTCAAACACTACCCAATCAACAGTGTTCGGACCTAATACGTGTGGGCTTCGTGAAAGACATGGTCTTGTCCGCCATCATTGGCTATCAGTCTAGCTTGCGGAGCCGAACAGGTCCGTTGGTAATTAGCAAGTCTGGAGTGAAGCGGATTTCTGATTATTAAGAAGGTCAAGCGGAGGCTCGTTATAGACTATACGAATTTATTCCCCTGGCCGTTCTAGGAGACGACTTTAATGTGAACGCGGAGAACACGGGGACAGAGAGCCAAACATGTCAAATCTGAGCAAAGGCGGCACGAAAAAGGATACCAAGATGAGGATACGGGCTTTTCCTGTGAGTACTGACCGCTTACAGTGAGCGCTGAGCCGCCCGGCCGCTCACTGCCACGCCGAGGCTTTGTTCGAAGGCCTGTTCGCGTTGTTCCACCGCCCAAAACAATAATGTCACAAATGCAAAAGTTAAATAACGACACAAATGCAAAAATAGACCCAACTTTAATGTGGCATTCCCAATATTTATATTTAAGTATCCATTAGGTCCCAATTCATATATTTGGTCTTCATTTGTTTTTATATTAAACGACAACAAATGGTAACGGCTAAACCAGCTAGCCGGCTAACGCTAGTCAACTAGCTACAGATAGTTAGCATTGATTATTGCGGATTTTCTGTAGATACGTACACTTTATGGAAAGATAATAAAGAAAGGATGAATGTATTAAACATATTCTGTTATGTGGTTAAATTAAGAAGGAACGCTAGCTAGCGGAGTTAAACATAACGTTAGTTAGCCAACTGACAGTTAGCTTTCAGTGAGGCAAGGATTTAATGTTTCCTGCTTGTCTTCTTTTTCACGCAAACTGGAGCATTATTCTACTAAAATAGCACTTTGTTTGAAATACAATTCCCATAAGACAAATTTAATGCCAGAGAATGATTTCTAACAATTAAATCTCCACTTCAGCTGTCTGCTCTGAAGCTGAACCACTTTCCACAATTGCAAAAGTTGTTCACTTTAAAACAGTAATACATTAATAGCAGCTTAAACTTTTAAAACCTTTTATCAGAACTCATTATCTTATAATTTACTCATAACTTTTTGTCAGGTCTGATCGTTGTAATGTGTTTCCAGGGGACACAAGTGACTGTCTTATAGAGCAAGAGGACATACAATCAAGAATCCAGTCAAATGTTTGACAAGCCTTAAAGACACCTTTTTTTTTTGGAGTATTTATGTCATTTAAACGTTTTCTCTCACCTTTACTTTGGTTTCACACTTTCGGATGATCACCGTCTCGTTATATGAAACGATCCCAATAAAATCGCGGCCAAATTTTATAACATGCTGTAAAAAGCATGTTGTTTTTGTTTGCAGTTAAGCATTGCCACTGCCGTATCAGTAGATGTGCTCTAATTTTCATCACATGCTTTCATCTTCCTATTGGTGTCTCTTAGACGCGTGGCAGTGCACATTTTTAATTCTATACAGCCTGATTTTGTTGTCAGAGATCATTAGACATTGTAGAATGATTGTTGAGAAAGGCGGTCTGGGCGTGCTCACCGGTTGCCGGTGTAGTGCCATCATGCCCAAAGGATGTCAACAAAGATGTGGCAGTGTTAGCGAGAGAATCTCTTCTAATAGCCACCGATATTCATTCATGGCATTTTGGCAGACGCCCTTATCCAGAGTGGACTTACAATTATCACATTCATACAACTGAGCATATATGGGGTTAGGGGTCTTGCTCAGGGGCCCAGAAGTGGCAACTTGGTGTGGCTGGGATTTGAACTCATGACCTTCTGAGCCGATTGTCTTAATGTGTTGAATGCCTCAACCACTAAGCTACCACCCACAATATGACGATGGGAGGAGATTTACGTGAAACTCATTAGACATAGAAATATCGCAAAGATAATAGAGTGAGATGAAAAACAAAATTGTAGTCTTTCTTGGGATCATCACGTCTCGTACAGTGTGACGGCAATGATCTTAAAGCAGCACTGCAACTGCACAGTGAGAATCAGATCATGAGTATTGCCAATGCTTTTATAATAACAGACCTGCTCCACTTATCGGAGCAGGTAGCTATTTGAACCGGATAATTTATTTTCTTCTGAAGCCATCTTTCAAAATGTGAAAATAAAAAAGCTTTATACTTTATTCTGGCTGTTCAGGAGATATTGATTGATTATTAATTTCCTGTAACAACAGCTCTGACAGTAGAGCCATTTGTTCAAATGACAGGTTTATGTTAACGGGTTTGTTTGAGTTCATTCTCATCTCTGTAGTAACATACTGCACAGGGACTTGTACGGCAGATGAGCTATATTATTTAAGGCTAATAACAAACGACGATATAACGAGTCTCCATCGTCGACGATCTGAAACAGTCAGCAGTGTTCCACTACTGGAAAGTTTTCACGATTGCTGATTGGTTTCTTAGTAACATGACAAGCTGCGATTGTTTTGTCATTAATTTTAAGAGAGGGAAAGAACGTCGGATGAGAGAACGACCGTTTGTGTCTGCTATATCACACGTCATAACAGGTGCAGACTTGTTTTTGTGGGCATTACACAAACGGTTAAACAGCATGACGTGGTGTTTGCATCTCATTCGCTGATTATTTTCGGATAACACCCCAGCCACGAATCAAGCTATAGCTTTTCAAGGATTGCCTAATACATATGCCACAAGTCATTAGTGATGGGAAAATTCAAACCAGTTAATTAAAGCTACTTGAGGGGGAAAATGCTTCTAGTTAGCTGAAATAGCACACTGCAGTTTTTCATGAGTCACCTCCAACAGAAGAGATCTGCATTGGTCAATGATTCATTTGGTGCTTGGAAATTTTTCTTTCATGTTAATGGCAATATATTTTTAATCCGGGTGTACATTTTGGAGTGTAGAGTTTCATAAGTCTGTTTGATCCACAATCAGATTGTTACAAAGACACAGGCAGCCGTTTCAGTTAAACATTTCTCTAATTTGTGCAAATAAAGTGTGACTGTCTTGCAGGTAACTTGGCATCCCTTAATTTTCTTTTGACTGTAGATTACCATATTTACAAAAGGCATTTAAATAAACAGCACCTATATACACCTTATATATTACACAGTAATATACAGTATTAGGGCTGCAGCTATCGATGATATTATTGTTTGATTATTCCATCAAATTAATCAGGTAATCTGTTAAGAAGTACTTTTTCTTTATTAAAGACCCATACTCAATATACAAAATAAAAAACTCGGGTCTCTTAAATTGAACTAATATTTTTTTTTTTTTTTTTTTTTTTTTCCTTTTTTTTTTTTTTTTTTTTTTTGATGAACTTGCCTACAAGAATATCTGTAAAAACTAAAACCATTTAATGCATTTAAATGCCATATTACAGCAAAATGCAAATAATAATATGTAAATAGAAAAATAAACATATAAAAATACATTTCAAATGACTGACTGTGTTTACCCGTCTATAGCACTCCAGTGTTAAGCGTGTGGTGCATCAGTAATAATGGTCTGTGGGGAAACACAGAGCTTCGTTTGGAGTTAAATGGATTAAACGAAGCCTCGATACATTTTTGTATTCGAGTTACTCAAAGAATGGTTTCAGCCCTATACAGAATATATACACTTTATATATTACACTGTTACAACTACTATGAGAAGATTACATGTGCTCAAGAAGCAAGAGCTTTAAGATGCATTAGGAGTATTTTCTCGGTCAGTAGAGACTTGTTCTGAGTAATGATGTAATACAATATTTTCGGTAAAACTAAAATTTTCATATAGAATATTTTTTGTGCTGTAGTGTTAAGGTTGAGGGTTTTGATCCTCTCTTTCTTTTCTCATAAATCTTAAATAACTATGACATTTGCTTATGTTCCTTTTGGTTTCTTTGTCTTTTTTATTTTTTTTAACCTTCTCGCCTTCTCTCTCAGATGACCATGGATGAGAAGTATGTCAACAACATCTGGGACCTTCTTAAGAATGCCATTCAAGAGATCCAGAGAAAGAACAACAGCGGCCTGAGCTTTGAGGAGCTGTACAGGAACGCCTACACCATGGTGCTGCACAAACACGGCGAGAAGCTATACACAGGACTGCGCGAAGTAGTCACCGAGCATCTCATATACAAAGTAAGTGCAGAGGAGGCACAGTTTCAGCTCCATAAACTGAGAAATAGTTCAGGATGTTGTGTTCAGCAGGCCTGCAGGTGCCGTAGATCAGCTGTATCAGCTGTAATATTTTATTTGTTTTTAGATGAAAGAGCTATAAAATGCAAATTTCTTGAAGGTCATTGCGTTGATCCTAGGCATTCTGCGATGAATAATGAAAATGATGGGGTTTTTTTGTCCTGGGGATAATTTAAAGCAGTTAGATTTGTTTTCTCACTCATCCATAAACCATTTTCAATCTACCATATGTTTACTTTGATGTACACAATATCTTTGTCACACACAGGTACGAGAAGATGTTTTGAATTCACTCAACAACAATTTCCTGCAAACATTGAACCAGGCATGGAATGACCACCAGACAGCCATGGTGATGATTCGAGATATTTTAATGTACATGGTGAGTGTGCTGTAAAAATATTGTCCATTTGCTTTTAGTTTTGTGAGCATGTGATCATGAGGTTTGTTTCGGTTGTGCTCACAGGATCGAGTGTATGTACAACAAAACAACGTAGAGAACGTCTATAACCTAGGGCTCATCATATTTCGGGACCAGGTGGTTCGCTACGGGTGCATCCGTGACCACCTCAGGCAGACGCTTCTAGACATGATCGCTCGGGAAAGGAAAGGCGAAGTTGTGGATCGGTAAGATCTGTACTTATTATGCAGAATTTTGTTTACATTTTAGTTATTAATGTTATCCTGTATTTAAAGGTAATTAATTACTTTTTGATTTAAATATAATTTTTTGACATTTTCAGGGGTGCCATACGTAATGCCTGCCAGATGTTAATGATCTTAGGTCTTGAAGGAAGGTCGGTCTATGAAGAGGATTTCGAAGCCCCGTTTTTAGAAATGTCTGCAGAATTTTTCCAGGTTTGTATTGCTGAATGTCTGGCTTCATTACCAGGTTTCTTAATGTCATCAGATTGAACTCTGAGATTTGATGGATTTCTTCTTCATCCATGGATCTTTTTTGTTTTTTTGTTTTTTGGCTTTGTAATACCATCAGATGGAGAGTCAAAAGTTTTTGGCAGAGAACAGTGCGAGTGTGTACATAAAGAAGGTGGAGGCACGGATAAACGAGGAGATTGAACGAGTGATGCACTGTTTGGATAAGTCAACGGAGGAGCCCATTGTAAAAGTGGTCGAGCGAGAGCTAATTTCAAAGCACATGAAGACCATTGTGGAGATGGAGAACTCTGGGCTTGTCCACATGCTGAAGAACGGAAAAACAGAAGGTTCGTTTGCTAGAAATGGACGATTTATTTTATTTTATTTTTTTAATTACTCAGTGACCTCTTTGTGTTTCTTATTTTAAGTTTGTACAGGTTTTGTTCAGGTGTGATTTTTGTTCTGACATTCTGCGTGTGTTTATGCAGATCTGGCGTGCATGTACAAGTTGTTCAGTCGGGTGCCAAATGGTCTGAAGACTATGTGTGAGTGTATGAGCGCCTACCTGAGAGAGCAGGGCAAAGCTTTGGTGTCTGAAGAGGGAGAGGGCAAGAACCCAGTAGACTACATTCAGGTATCTTCAAACCTTCCAAATGTGAATAGTGGTTCAGGAATCTTTTTTTCTCTTGTGATTTCTCAAACGGCGTTTTTTCTGTCTCCCTTGGATTAGGGCTTGTTGGACCTGAAGTCTCGATTCGACCGCTTTTTGCAGGAGTCCTTTAACAATGATCGTTTGTTCAAGCAGACCATTGCAGGCGATTTTGAGTACTTCCTTAACCTGAATCCACGGTCACCTGAGTACCTTTCCCTCTTCATTGACGACAAGCTAAAGAAGGGCGTGAAAGGGGTAAGTCACATGGACTAAAGTACTACCCTATATTGGTTATAAGACACCATGTGATGACCAATCACTTATTAATTGTCACCCTTGAGTCAGCAAGCTCAAAGGAATTAATCTTCCATTACAATGATACAAGTGTAGGAATTGACCGTTATTCCACCGTGCTTGAATTTTCCTGCAATGTTTGGGATGTATTTCTTTACAAAGTGCTTGTTTTATGAAAGGCTGGTATTTACAGTCATGTAAAAATGGAAGTTATTTGAATTCTATTGTTTTAGGTATAAGGACATAAACCTAATCTGGTCCTGGTCAGGTTTTAAATTTGGGTAAATTCAACCTCAGATGAACAGCACGTGTTAAACTGTGTCGTTGTTAATTATTGCCGTCATTACAAAAATAACGCCAAAGTGGAAAAGCCATGTGTGTAAATCTAAGTAGATATTTACTGCTCCTATAGAATTTAACAGGCTAAGAAGCATTCAAGAAGATTTGATTAACTGATCATCAGCAAGTGTGACCACCTTTTTAAAAGCAGTGAATTTGTTTCAGTTTGCTGGTCTGTAGCATTCAGATGTGTGTTAAACACAACAGCAAGGAGGAAAGACATCATTAATGATCTTGGAGAAGCAATTATTGCTGCCCAGCAATATGAGAACGGTAACAAGGCCATTTCCAAACAATTTATAGCTCATCATTCTACAGTGAAGAACATTATTCAATTGAGAAAACATTCAAGACAGTTGCAAATTCACCCCAAGGTCAGACCATGCAATGCTTAGAGAAACTGCAACAGTCTCAATAGTTACATGTCAGAATTTCTTCTTCTTTTTTTTTTCTTCTTTCGGCTTCTCCCATTAGGGGTCGCCACAGCGGATCATCAGTCTCCATACCCCCCTGTGATCTACATCTGCCTCTTTCAAACCAACTACCTGCATGTCTTGGCCTTCCTCTTTTCCTCCTTCCTGGTGGCTCCATCCTCAGCATTCTCCTACCGATATACCCCATGTCCCTCCTCTGCACATGTCCAAACCATCTCAATCGTGCCTCCCTCACCTTGTCTCCAAAACATCCTACATGCGTTGTCCCTCTAATAAACTCCTTTCTAATCCTGTCCATCCTCGTCACTCCCAACGAAAACCTCAACATCTTCAGGTCTGCTACCTCCAGCTCCACCTCCTGTGTTTAACTCAATGTCACTGTTTCTTAACCATACAACATTGCAGGTCTCACCACAGTCCTATAAACTTTCCCTTTCACTTTTGCAGATACCCTTTTATCACAATTCACTCCTGCCACTCTTCTCCACTCACTCCACCCTGCCTGCACTCTTTTCTTCTCTTCTCTAACAAACTCTCCATTACTTTGCACTACAGGCCTCAAATAACATGTTAGATGTGAAAGTTCAAGGCAGTACCATTAGAAAAAGACTGAACAGGTTACGGTTTGTTTGAGTGGGTTGCCGGGAGAAATCTTATTCTCAAAAAAAAAAAAAAAAAAAAAAAAAGAACATGGCAGCACAGCTTAAGTTTGCAAAGTTGCATCTGAACAGACTACCAGACTTCTGGACCACTTTCTGACAGACAAGACTAAAGTTAAGATGTCTGCCATCTGTCTGACAGTTTGAGTTTGGCCAAAATTGGGTCATGCAACAGGACAATGATGTCAGGCACACCAGCAATTATACAACAATTTGCTGCAAAAACAGAATCAAGATGTTGCAGCCAGGGATGTGCATCCTTTACATTTTATCGACACTACTCTATAATGTGTTGCAAAAATAAATGATGTGAAAATGTATTACTATTGAACTTTAGTACTGCAGTCTACATGTGCCTCTTAACACATAGAAAAAGGCACCTAAAGCACATTGATAAAATAAAAAGGCTTATCATTATATGTATTAATGAATATGTTAACAAATATAATGATATAATGAATAAATAATAAATATAATATATCGCTCTCCATGCCAGCGCCATCTCACTTCTATAAACATACGGCATATGGCGTGATTCGCCTCTACAAGCCGCTATCGCAATGACCGCTAACCAGAAGCCGGAAAAACGGTATGGATTTTTGCAGATAGTTCCCGCAATCAACTATCTGGGCTGATTAATGGTGTCCACAAAGACTACTAGTACTAACGTTTAGATTTATTTGTATGATATAATGTTTGCTTGAGGCTGATGCAGGAGAGTTGCGATTGGAGTTGGGAGATGACGGAGACATAGTAAATACTTTGCATTGCTGGAGGTAGAAGCGTTTTGTTTGTAAATGTTTCATTATATTACTAGTGATGCCTCCTTTGTTTAATATCACACTGCTGCATGTATTGCATCTGACACTGATGTCTCTTAGGTTTGTAACATGTGCCCACACTTTCGAGCGTTTCTCACACACACGTCAGCCACGTGATGTCGTCATTTTGTTACAGAAAATGACCAGCAGTAGCAGCTTCTAATTTACCATCCACCGGCGTATACTGAGATAAAACACCACAAGTATCGATACCAGTACCGTTTGTATTAATAGTCCAGTATTGACCCAATTACGTAAGAGAGCTGTGCATAAACAAATGTCCTCAAGGAACTGAAACAACATTGTAAGGAATAGTGAGCCAAAATTCCTCCACATAGATGTGAGAGACTGATAAAGTCATGCAGAACACGATTACTGTAAGTTATTTCTGCTAAAATGTTGTTCAACAAGCTACTGAATCATAAGGTATGCTTAGTTATTCCACACGCTGCTTTTCTATTTCGGCTTGATTTGTGTACAAATAAATAATGGCACTGTGTATTATGTCGTGTTGCTGTTTATCTGGGGTTGTGTTTACTCGATTCTAAGGCGTGATACGGACCAGATACATTTTATTGGGTTCTGATATGTACAACCGTTTAATTCAAAGATGTATTTAAATTTTTTATAAAAAAATTTTGTTTGTTTTATTTTTTTAATAAAATTCCACTTGGACATTTTCTCCCTTATTATATATTGCAACATGCATGAAACTATTATTATTATTAATTTTTTTTTTTTTTAAGATTCTATGATTCAGAGAAGTAAACTCATGATTGTAAATTGTCTATTTCTAGTAGCTCGGTGGTATAAACTTATAGCTGTTGAAGCTTTGAATTTATATTCATAATGTGCACATTTTGTAATGTCCTTTTACTGAATCGCTCTCGCTTTCCTTGCAGTTGACTGAGCAAGAGGTGGAGTCAATCTTGGATAAAGCAATGGTGCTGTTCAGGTTCATGCAGGAGAAGGATGTATTTGAGCGCTACTACAAACAACACCTGGCCAGGAGGCTCCTTACCAATAAGAGCGTCTCTGACGACTCAGAAAAGAACATGATCTCAAAGCTGAAGGCATGTATTAGTAATCTCACATCACCAGACATTTCTGTTTTATATTTCTATCACTAGGTGTTTGAGGCGTTCAGGTTTCACCTAGGCCGTCACAGATTGCACAATCTATCAATAAGAAGTTCTTGAAAGCATGTAGGATTTGTTTGAAACTATTTTTGTAACCAGCTGATTTTGGACTTGATCTAAAACGCCTGCGATCTTTTTCCTCAGTAGCTTCTTTCCTGTTTAAAATCATTTTAAGAACATTAGTCTTGTTTGGCAGAGGAAGTCTTGCCTGGATTTAACCTGAGCTACTTTTGTATGTTTGTAAATTGTAAATAGGTTGTGCCACATTTTTAGGGCCTGCTGATGAGAATTTTGTCTGCTGGTATTCCCCCCCCCCATCCCTGTCGTTTTACATTCAGTGCTAACAAAGAAGTCAGTGTGTAGATCTTTCTCAATTTTGCATCGGTTCTTGTTCACACTTGTGCCTTCCCAATTAATCCGGCTCAGTTAAACCATCACTTGAAGGCAGGTTTTGACTCCTGTCTTTCTATTCCATTTATTGGCATTTAATTCTAGTGTAAAATTACATGTCTGAAAAGGGCTTATGATAATTGGTTTAGATATTGGCTGTAACATGTCTTGTATTTACATAATGCAGGATTTTAGATAATTTTGTATTGAATGTATCGATGTATTTAATTAGAGTCGCTGCCTTACTGGTCCAGAGGTTCCTGGCTTGATCTTGGTTCATGGTTCCCCCTATTCTCTTTTTTTTTTTTTCACTTGCATAACAGGCCTTTTTAATTTACCTTTACATGCTTAAAAAGTGCAGTTCATATGTGGCATCTTTTTTTCCTTTGCCCTTTTCTATGGTTTTTTTTATTTATTTATTTATTTTTCTTAACTCTGTTATAGCATTTAATGATCGGAGGGCTTTGTGCGGACTACATAATAGAATTCTTATTCAATTAAGACCAAAGTAAAGATAGCATTCGGTATCCTAGACAGAAGTAACATGCACAATCTTAAAGGCCTCTTTATATGTCCCTAAATGCAGACGGAGTGTGGCTGTCAGTTCACGTCCAAACTGGAAGGCATGTTCAGAGACATGAGCATCTCAAACACAACCATGGATGAGTTTCGCCAACACCTACAATCGACAGGGGTAAGGAAAAGAATGTTAAAGGGAGCCCATTCCTATGTAATAGGATACCACATGGGGTGCCCAAACACTAGTCAATTTTGTGATTGACTGCAGGGGCACATCTGAATAACGACATAAAACTGCTCTGTTTCACAAAACTTTTTCTAGGTGTCTTTGGGAGGTGTTGACCTCACGGTGAGGGTATTAACGACAGGTTACTGGCCCACTCAGTCAGCCACACCCAAGTGCAACATCCCCCCATCACCCAGACATGCATTTGAGGTTTTTAGAAGGTATGACATACATTTTCTTTTTGCCATGTGCAACTCTGCAGAGAAATCAAATAGTCTCTGTACAACTTTTTTCCATTAAAACTAGGACACCAATTATTTGTAACTGACCTTCTGTAATGTTCTAGGTTTTATTTGGCCAAGCACAGTGGTCGGCAACTCACATTGCAGCACCACATGGGCTCAGCAGACCTCAATGCTACTTTCTACGGGCCGATCAAAAAGGTATCAGTGTCGGCGCTAGTAAGTCAAGACCACCTAGACCCCTTTGTATAGCAGTAAGATTAGCCATAGCTTTTATTTCGCATTTTGATATTTCATGTTATCGTTGTTACTCCTTAGACAGCTTTATATGTATTTTTCACTTATCTGTGCTATTTTTTATGTATAATTCTGCTGATTTAATGCCAGTTTTTGTAAGGCTAAAATCCTGCCAAGTAAAGACAAATGCTAAGACTAGCCAAAAATGTACCTAATATGCAATTATGTTTTTTTTCTTGTGATAACATTTTCCCCACTTAACATTACGAGGCCTCATGGCCTTGTAACAACCAAAGCATGCATGCATCTGTATTGTGTGTATGAGGTTTTTATAGATTAATACCCATGACAATTCAGAGTGTATTTTTCATACATATTACAGTATAAATATAGATATTAAAATCTTTGGTTTAACTCTGGATGTTACATGTATTTTACATGGATCATGGGGAAGAAACTAATAAGTAACATGAGAAAATGTTTCTGAGGGTGTTGTTTTGGTTTTGCTCAAATATTCTTAGTATGGTTTAGTTTGTTTGGCTGATCTTATTTTTACCTGTATGTCTTTGGCTTATCTTGTATAATATTTGGGTAACAAGTGTAGTCAAATGCAGCATGGATGCTTGGGTTACAGCTTGCTTGCTGGTGAAAACAATCAGATATTATTTTCTGTGAATCTCACGTTATAAGTAATAAATGCTATAATACTGTATTGCATTCTCTTCTACACTAGGAGGATGGTTCAGATGTGGGTGTCGGTGGTGCTCAGGTGACGGGCTCCAACACCCGGAAACACATTCTCCAAGTCTCCACCTTTCAGATGACCATCCTTATGCTATTCAACAACAGAGAAAAGTTCAACTTTGAGGTATTTTCCACACGCATATATTACACCGATCAGGCATAACTCTATGAACATCTGCCTAATATTGTGTTGGTCCACCTTTTGCTGACCAAGCAGTTCTAACCCATTGAGCATCAACAGCATTAACATCTTCAGCAATTTGAGCTAAAGTAGCGCGTCTGCTGGATCGGACCGCGCGGGTCAGCCTTCGCTTCCCATGTGCATCACTGAGCCTTGACTACCCATGACCCTCTTTCCACTTTTGATAGATACTGACCACTGCAGACTGGGAACAGCCCACAAGAGCTGCAGCTTTGGAGATGCTCTGACCCAGTCGTTTAGTTATCATAGTTTGGCTCTTATCAAACTCACTCAAATCCTTAAATGCCCATTTATCCTGTTTCTATTACATCACCTCGAGAACAAAATTCTGACTTGCAGCCTAATATATCCCACCAACTAACAGGTTCCATGATGAAGAGATAATCAGTGTTACTCACGTCACTAGTCATAAGGTTTAATGTTATTATGTAATGCCTGATTGGTGTAAATTGTTTTAGGTTAACAATTTTTGGATTTTCACAAGGGCATGAGTTTAAATAACTGCATTGCCATGCTGTTGCTGCTGGGCAAGGCCCTTAGCCTCTCAACCGTTCAATTATGTATATATGAGGTTATTTAAACTGGATTTAAAAAAACAACTCAAAAGGAATGTCACAGCTTGCTTATACACTGTCCTAAAATCTTCTATTTGCTTTTTCCGACTTCTTACAGGAGATTCAGCAGGAGACGGACATCCCAGAGCGAGAGCTGGTGCGAGCGCTGCAGTCTTTGGCCTGTGGGAAGCCCACACAGCGAGTACTCACCAAGGAGCCCAAATCTAAAGAGATTGAGAACGGCCATGTATTTACAGTCAACGACCAGTTCACCTCCAAACTACACAGAGTGAAGATCCAGACAGGTACAGTTATACACAACAACCCTGAATATATTTCTAATCTTTTTTCTTTTCTTTTTATTTATTTATTTATTTATTTATTTGCTGATGCAGTATTTAGTATTTATCCAGAACCAACATGTACTTCATCACACACAAGCAAAGTCAGTGGTGTTAGCAAGTTAGGACACTTAATATACCTTAGATCAGGGGTCACCAACATGGTGTCACCCGCAGGCCCTTTCTAAAAACAGCTCACCATAGCGCCACTTACCAGTGAGATGCATCTAATTTTCTTTGTTGCTATTCTTTTTTAAATCACACTTGCATTGGTATAAAGTTATATATAGTTATATAGGTTTATATGTTGTGAGGTTCCCTGGTGGACTAGTGGTTAGGACCGGGTTCGATCCCTGATCAGGGAACCTACCCCAGCCATTAGGGTTGCACAAACCAGTGCACTCTCAGTGCCGGTCCCAAGCCTGGATAAATGGGGAGGGTTGCGTTAGGAAGGGCATCCGGCGTAAAAACGTGCTAAATCAAACATGCGGATGGTCCGCTGTGGCGACCCCTAACGGGAGAAGCCGAAAGAAATTGTATATACGTTTATATGTTATATAAATAAAGTTTTGCATATTGATATTTGTTTCCTACCTTGTTAAATCTTTGTTGATAATTATTGTGAGAAATCATTAACATGATCAGTGTCTTTACATAGATGAATATCATTATTAATTATTAATAATAACACATAATTAAAGGTCAATTAAAGCAAATTTTCTGTTTATTTGGTTTGCAGTTGCTGCTAAACAGGGTGAATCCGACCCTGAAAGGAAAGAGACACGGCAGAAAGTAGATGACGACAGGAAGCACGAGATTGAAGCAGCCATTGTTCGCATCATGAAGTCCCGGAAGAAGATGCAGCACAATGTGCTAGTAGCAGAGGTATGATTTAATAAATGCTCAATAACTACTAAATAGTAACTACTGACTAGTTTTTGCTGTGGTAGGTTCAAATGCATAAAATAAAGCATGAACATTTACAGTTAAACAAATTCATTCAATACTTGTAATTTGTAACTAGTAACATTACACCTTCACATTGTTAGCTATTTTCCTACAACAACCAGTGTTTTAGTAGTTACTTAGCTGTTTGTTGTTTATAATAATAATGTGAACATATATACTAATTTATTCATACAGAATAATGGCTTTTTTGTCCCCCCAGGTCACTCAGCAGTTACGTGCACGATTCCTCCCAAGTCCTGTGGTCATAAAAAAACGCATCGAGGGACTTATTGAGCGGGAATACTTGGCAAGGACGCCAGAAGACCGCAAAGTGTATACTTACGTAGCATAAATATGGCATGAATTTCAAATGAAACCTGGTGTGGATTGAACGAGAGCGTGAGAGTGTTATTTTTGGGACTTAAGCATGAACCGGGAGGTTTTTGTGTTTAGGTTGTTTCCTTAATTTTTTTTTTTTTCTTCTTTTTTTTTTTTTTCATCGCTACTGGGGGAAAACTGAGAAGTTAACCTTTCACCTTCTGTACGGACTCATTTTAAAAAGTTCTTAGTGATTCACACAGAAGCCTTCCAAAGCCTCCAGGGAGCTGGATGAGATTCAGCTCGGGCTCATAGACGAGGTGTCCGTCTCTGTGAGAGAACTGTGTTCGAGTCGGAGCCTATAAACCTGAACCCAGAACAACAGAAGTGCCCAAATAAATGAAGATTGATGACTTTCCAGCATGGGACGCCTTCCCGGAGACCAATCGAGTTACAGTGAAATATGTATACCTTCCCACATTTATTTTTGTTAGTTTGAGCTTATTTTTTCATGTTTATCATGTCGGTGTAAACGTGTTTGTGGTCTGTGGCACCATGTCTGTTGTACAGGTTTAACCCTTGCCTGCCTGCAGAAATTTTTTTAAATGGAGGCTGGGTATCAGAGAGCCATATTAGTTGCATTGGAGCATGCCTTTTCTGACAAGGGGTGAAAAAACTCAAGGTTTCTAAAAGAAATGGTTTGGTTGTGTCTTTGTTTTAACTTTTTCATATTTGGCATGGCCAAATGTAAATTAAAATATTAGCTTTTTTTTTTTTTTTTGTAGCGTCCTTCTGATGCAGTTCCATTATAGGGGGTTGGGTTTTGTGTTTAGTTTATTTTTTGTTTGTTTTTTGTTTGTTTTTTTTCTGCAGCAGAAGGATCTTCTGGAGCATTGTGTCTAAACGTGTACAAATTGTAAAATAATTGTTATTGTACTCGCTGAAGTGGACTGTACAGGGCCTTGTTTTCATCATTGTTAAATGTAGAAAAAGGAGTTAAAATAAATGGATTTGCTGCTTCGGGCCATTTTTTGCCTTCTAATGATGGCTATAAGAAATTCCAGCCAGAAGAAGCTAAGGCATTCATCTGCAGCTTATGTACAAAAATAATAAAGGGAGAAATAGTTGGGGGAAGTTTTGCCATAACATCTGATGGTTATAACTGATGAGCTGGAACAGGTTGATTATTACAACTGAATTCAGTTCCAAAGCTGCTGAGGATATTAAAGACATTAGAAGCATTGGGCAACTGATGGCTGCTTCTAGTGCAACATTATATTTGACTATTATTCAAACGTGAGCTATCGTAGTAAATTAAAGTAATTCTGCCATAAGGGCATGCCATTTTCCATTTTTGAGTATTGCGACTGTATTCAATTCTGATCATTGAGATTTCACTAACGTTATAAATTCATTATTTAATAAAGAACATTTTACCACAAATGCACAAATTTGGTTTGGGCTAGTTTTATTCATTCATGATGTAAAGTATAGTTATGAATGAGTTGAATCTAATTTGGTTTTGTTTTTACATTCAATACATTTGAATACCAATATTTACCGCTCATCAGCCATAACATCAAAACCAATAATATTGTGTAGGCACTTCTTAGAAATGTGTTTGACTGTATTTTATTGAGATCAACAACCATACAGACATTTGTAACACTGATCATACAACTTGTTTCATGGTCACTCATAATCAGCTAGCAAGCTTTTTTGACCTAAGAACTAATATGGAGGCTTCCATATTTATTTCTGCTACTTCGTGTGTTAATTATGTGACATCTTTCCAACCTTTCCAATCTTATTGTTAATGTGATATTGAATGTCTATGCTAAACGACCGGATCTTATATTCCGACTCAGGTTTCTTCTGTTTCGGATCTGTGTAAAAACTTGTAGACTTTTTAGAATGCTACATTTCATCTAAAATTCCTTGCGATTTTCAGTGGCAATTGAATACGTCACGCACTAATTGTTTTATTATCATTTGAACGCATTCTTGCATAAAACTGTATAGTGAGCATTACTATAATCAGCACTTCCTCTATTTTCTGAGGAGGTCCCATCATGAAAGATCAATCTTCGAGCCTGCGTTTCTGGTCTGTGTGACTGTGACGCAAGTGATGAATAATGAAAAAAATACCTGCACAGAATAATAAATCAGAAGCAGGATCACTATAACGTATGACCGAAATGTCTATTTAAACATGCACATGCGCACTGGATTTGTCCTTCAAGTCAAGACCTCTCCTCAATCCCATCTGCTGTATTTCGGATTAATCCAATAACAGCATGGCGGCCATCTGCTCCAAAATAGATTGCATTATAATACCAAGACACTTCCTACAGATAGTACATGGTGGACCTGTGGTGCGTTTTGAAAGCTGTTGGACAGACAGAGGGTTTTCTAAATAATTTTTAATGACGGGATTATTGACCCGGACGGTAGGTGGCGCTCTAAAACCGACGCCTAGCGGAGAGCAGGCAGGACCACACCGTTACTTTTTTTTTTATTCCGGAATGGAAAGTTTGAAAGCGTTTCACTCGATAGCAAATTTATGCTACAAAGAAATGGTGAAATAATGCTGCGCAAACCATTTCTATTCCACAAAAGCGTGGAGGATGGGAACACCGACTCCGGAGCAGAAACTGCAGGGTGAGTTACCTCTCAATACAAACCGATTTTATTTTATTGTTGATATTGGTCACTTTGGATACTGAATTCGCATACTTGAATATTAAATAGTGTGCGCTGGCGCAGATATCTCACCGGATAGACACTGTTAAGTGCGCTAGTATGCGCTTTTTTTGAAGCAGCCTTTGTTTGCGGTCTCCAAGTGGGCGACGGATAAACACGCAGGGAGCGTTCACTTTTACTCACAGTTTTGGCATGTTGTGTCATATAACGAGTCACATTGCTGAAAAATGAAATGTCTTCGCATCCTTCAAATAACAAGCATCTTTCAAGACGTGTAAAACAAGCTGGCGTGCAATGGAATGAGAAATAAGTCACTCTTTATTGTCTCACTATGAATTCATCGAGACAATAAATAGTGGAGGATCTTGAACGCTGCACAGAAGTCATTATAACCAGCAGTGGCATAAATGTGACTAAAAGTACAAATAACAAATATTATTCGTTCAAGCAGCAAATGTTTAGCAACTAAAATGTTAAAGCACGTGTACTAAAATGTATTAAACCCTAAAAAGTAAACATATATATATATATATATATATATATATATATATATATATATATATATATATATATATATATATATACACATATACAGTGCCCTCCACAATTATTGGCACCCCTGTTTAAGATGTGGTCGTGGACTTCTAAAAATTCTCCTTTTTTTAAAAACAACATAGAACCCAAATGCAAAAACAGAGAAAAATCCAACCTTTTATTTAAGTACATTACTTTGGTGGTAAAGAAATCACACATTTAGAAAAAAAAAAAAAAACTTGAAATCATGTGTGCCACAATTATTGGCACCCCTGATGTTAATACTTTGTACAACCTCCTTTTGCCAACAAGACAGCACTTAATCTCCTCCTATAACATTTCACAAGATTGGAGGACACAGAGAGAGGGATTTTTGACCATTCTTCTTTGCACAATCTTTCTAGATCATCCAGTGTCCTGGGTCCTCTCTTATGCACTCTTCTCTTTAGCTCGCCCCACAGGTTTTCGATTGGGTTGAGGTCTGGGGACTGAGATGGCCATGGGAGGACCTTGAGTTTGTGACTGCTGAACCACTTTTGTGTAGATTTTGCCACATGTTTTGGATCATTATCCTGCTGAAAGACCCAATGACGACCCATCTTCAGCTTTCTGGCAGAGGCCATCAGGTTTTTATTTAAAATATCCTGGTACTTCAAAGCGTTCATAATGCCATGCACCCTAACAAGGTTCCCAGGGCCTTTGGAAGAGAAACAGGCCCACAGCATCACAGATCCTCCACCATACTTCACGGTGGGCATGAGGTGCTTTTCGGCATACTCATCTTTTGTTTTACGCCAGACCCACTTAGAGTGTTTGTTGCCAAAAAGCTCAATCTTAGTCTCATCTGACCAAAGCACACGATCCCAGTTGAAGTCCCAGTACCGCTTAGCAAACTCCAGACGTTTACGTTTGTGAGTGTTAGTGAGAAAAGGCTTTTTCCTTGCATGCCTCCCAAACAGCTTGTTGGCATGTAGAGAGCGTCTGATGGTTGTTTTGGAGACTCTGTGACCCCAAGATGCCACTCTTTGATGCAATTCTGTGACGGTGAGCTTGGGAAATTTTTTTACTTCTCTTACCATCCTCCTCACTGTGCGTTGTGGCAAGATAAACTTGGGACCTCTTCCAGCCTTGTTTGTCACTGTTCCAGTTGTTTTAAACTTCTTAATGTTTCCTCTGACTGTAGATACCGGCAAGTTAAGGCGAGTGGCTATTTTCTTGTAGCCATTGCCTGACTTATGAAGGTCGACACACATCTGCCTTACTTGAATGGTGTGTTCTCTTGTCTTTGCCATGTTGACAAATGGGTAAGAGAATTAGGCCTCTGTGTCACGTCATATTTATACCCCAGGGAAACAGGAAATCATGAATTACTAATTAAAAGTCCCTAGATACCCTGACCAACCTTAGCAACTACAGAAAAATATATTAAAAAAAAAACAATTACATTTTTCAGAGGAATTGTTAGGGGTGCCAATAATTGTGGCACACATGATTTCAAGTTTTTTTTTCTTTTCTAAATGTGTGATTTTTTTTACCACCAAAGTAATGTACTTAAATAAAAGGTTGGAATTTTCTCTTTTTTTGCATTTGGGTTCTATGTTGTTTTAAAAAAAAGGAGAATTTTTAGAAGTCCACGACCACATCTTAAACAGGGGTGCCAATAATTGTGGAGGGCACTGTATATACAGTTGTGTTCAAAATTATTCAACCCCCACTGAAATTGATTGTTTTGGTCGGTTTGACATTGATTATGATCATTCAGTCATCCTGCTTACAATTAAATCAAAGAGGCACGTGTAGGTCGGACAAATATAACATAACATTTATAATGAAATAACCACAAATGTCTTTTCTGAGCTCACATCATTATCAGTTTTATTCAACCCCCAAGTGACATTCAATCTTAGTACTTAGTACAACATCCTTTTACAGTTATAACAGCTTTTAAACGTGAAGCATAGCTTGACACAAGTGTCTTGCAGCGATCTACGGGTATCTTCGCCCATTCATCATGGGCAAAAGCCTCCAGTTCAGTCACATTCTTAGGCTTGCGCACTGCAACTGCTTTCTTTAAGTCCCACCAGAGGTTCTCAATCGGATTTAAGTCTGGTGACTGCGATGGCCACTTCAAAATGTTCCAGCCTTTAATCTGCAACCATGCTCTAGTGGACTTGGAGGTATGCTTGGGATCATTGTCCTGTTGAAAGGTCCAACGTCTTCCAAGCCTCAGGTTTGTGACGGACTGCATCACATTGTCATCCAATATCTCCTGGTACTGAAGAGAATTCATGGTACCTTGCACACGCTGAAGCTTCCCAGTACCTGCAGAAGCAAAACAGCCCCAAAGCATGATTGACCCCCGCCATGCTTCACAGTAGGCAAGGTGTTCTTTTCTTCATAGGCCTTGTTCTTCCTCCTCCAAACATAGCGTTGATCCATGGGCCCAAACAGTTCTAATTTTGTTTCATCAGTCCACAGAACACTATCCCAAAACTTCTGTGGTTTGTCCACATGACTTTTGGCATACTGCAGTCGACTCTTCTTATTCTTTGGGGACAGCAAGGGGGTGCGCCTGGGAGTTCTGGCATGGAGGCCTTCATTACGCAGGGTGCGCCGTATTGTCTGAGCAGAAACTTCAGTACCCACATCTGACAAATCTTTTCTCAGTTCCTCAGCAGTCACACGGGGACTTTTCTCCACTCTACGCTTCAGGTAGCGCACAGCAGTCGAAGTCAGCATCTTCTTTCTGCCATGACCAGGTAGCGTTTCAACAGTGCCCTTTGCCTTGAATTTGCGAATGATGCTTCCTATGATGTCTCTTGGTATGTTTAACATCTTTGCAATCTTCTTATAGCCATTGCCCTTCCTGTGTAGAGTAATCACCTGTTCTCTTGTCTTCCTGGACCATTCTCTTGACCTCACCATGTTTGTAACCACACCAGTAAATGTCTAGAAGGAGCTGAGTATCACAGTCATTTTAAAGCTGCCTAATTGGTGCTTATTAGGCTTTATTGCTGCTCCCTGATATCCACAGGTGTTTTCAATACCTGATTGAAAACACTTCATTGAACCTCTGTTCTTCAGAGTGGTAGTCTTTAAGGGGTTGAATAATTATGTCAATGAAGAATTCACAAAATAAACATTTACTACTGTATTACAAAACTAATTGATGTCATTTTAGTTGCATATGGTTCTTTAAGAAGTCCGTGTAAGATTTCATTCTGAATACAATTACAAATGTACACTAAATTCCCTAAAACCATTTACAGCATTGGGGGTTGAATAATTTTGAACACAACTGTGTATATATATATATATATATATATATATATATACAAAGGCAAAGACATATAGCCATTCAATATATAAATTTGTGACATTATATGACAGTGTGTGTATAATATATATATATATATATATATATATATATATATATATATATATATATATATATATATATATATATATGCACACACACACACACACATTGTCATATAATGTCACAAATGTATATATTGAATGGTTATATGTCTTTGCCACATCAATCAATATAAAAATAAATTTTTGTCTTTCATGGCTTCCTTTTTTGATGTTTTTTGGGTATTTGTGGGAAATACTACAATAAAGAAATGAGGTTGAGGCTGATTTCTTTCTAGCTTAGGCTGTCGACTAATTAGTGCCTTTAATGTACGAAGCAGGAGAACATTTCTCCCATGTACAGTACACGTTACACAAAATGACTGAACGATGCACTAACTTTTTAGTTGCTTTTTGAACTTTTGATCTTTTTTTAATTAATTCATTTATTTATTTATTTATTTTTTACTATGGATGGCATTCAGCAGAAACATGGCCAATAAATCGGCATGGATTTAAAACTCTTAAAACAATAGTGTATTACAAAATTGTTGTTTTAGTTTACTTCTCATCCTTCTTATAATTATGCTATTGTTGTGAAATCGACTGATCAGTTGTAATAGTTTTGTTGAGAGAGATTGACCCTGCAGTAAAATATACACCAATTCTAAAAAAGTTGGTCTAAATGTTCAATTGAAATGAAAACAGAATGCAATGAGCTGCACATCTCATAAACCAATGTTTTTCCCAATAGAACCTAGAAAATATATTAACTGTTTAAACTGAGGAAATGTACAATTTTAAGAAAGGCAATTTTGCATTTGATTGCTGGAAACACACTTTAAAAAGTTGGGACATGGCCGTGTTAACCACTGTGTAGCATTCTCTCTTCTTTTCACAAAGAAGTCTAGACTGTACAGCTGTATATGTCTGGGAACTGAAGAGACCAGTTGCTGGAGTTTTAGGAGAGGAATGTTGTCCCATTCTTGTCTGATACAGGATTCTTGCTGCTCAACAGTCCTGGGTCTTCTTTGTCGTATATTTTGTTTTATGATGCGGTGATCTGGTAAAATGTCTAGACTACAGGCAGGTCAGTTCAGCACCTGGACTCTGTCACTTAAAAACCTGTATACCTATACCAGTATATACCTTTCAGAATTGATTTAGCATTCAGATGTGCAAGCTTTCCTTTCCACTATAGCACCCGATATCATCAGAACATTTTAAACTGAGTGTTGATAAAGCAGCTGGTCCCTCTCCTCTTTAGTCTGGAGAATGTTTTGCCCTTTGTTTCCATGAAAAAGTACAAATTTAGATTTTCTTTTTGACCACAGAACAGTTTTTAAGTTTGGTCCATTTCATTTTGAATGAGCTTTAATAGCTTTAAAGTGCATTTGTAGATGTTCATAGACAACATTTTCAGGTGTTTCAGAGTCCATGCTATGATTTTCATTACAGAATCATCCCTGTTTTAATTCCATTTCACCTAGTGTCTCCTAGTGTACAGCTTTTCGGAATATTTTGCTGATATTTTCTACTGTAAGTGATGAGACATACATGTTTGCAATTTGATGTTTAGGAAAATTATTATTCTGAAAATCTTCCACAATTTGTGCATACAGTTTTTCACAGATTGGTGAACCTCTGCCATCTCTACTTCTGAGAGAGTCTCTCTATTTAAGAGACTTTTTTTATACCCAGTTAAATTTCTAACCTGTTGCTAATTAATCTATTTATCTGTTTCTTTTTAGTAACAATAACTTTTCCAGACTTTTGATGCCTCGCCCCACCTTTTTTTGAGACGTGTTGCGGCCATCAAATAAAAATGACCTTATTTTGTCTTTAAAATAATAACTCTGTTTAAACATTTAATGTGTTTTCTATTTTAGTTTTGTTCTATTGTGATAAAAATGAGTATATCAGATTTGAAAATCATTGCATCCTTTTTTTTAATCAAAATTCTTCCACACTTTTTTCTAATTGGTGTTGTACAATAGGATTTCATATACTGAATTAATATATTTTTTTAAATCCTTCCTTTTAGTCCTTCCATCTAATGTGATGATCAGCTGTCACCGCTTGTAAAACAGCATCAATAACATCTTTCGAAGTAGTCTTTAATATAACTCTGACTACAGTACCAAATTTATACATTTGAGCTTTTTCATTAACTATATTTTAAATATAACTACAGCTTGCAATCTCTCCACATCATCTAAACATATTAATCTGACTTGTTTTTTCTTTTAGATCAGACTGCAGCAAAATGTCTTGTAGTAGCAGTAAGTACAATAGTCATGCATACTATAATACTGCATAACATATTTCAGATCTCTAAATTTCTATTGTTTCCATAATTTATCTTTTGTTGGCATCTGCATGTTTCTGCATGTTGATAGCTGCATGGCATGCCAGAGTCAGGATTCTGATTCTTCTTCTTATTATTATTATAATAAAAATCCCTTTAGCACTTTACATGATCCATCATTCTCTGTGTTTGCTTCTTTTTGACCTTTATGATTACTCAGCCTTATGTGAAGACTTGGTTGGGAGCCTTGCTTTTTTGTATTTTTATACAGTAACCATTTTTCAAGCCACAAACACTTAAGCCTCTGCTTTCTCACCCAGTTGACCTCATGACTCCTCGCGATCCCCTGCCAGTCGCCATGCACCTGCTGGCTAACCCGGGTGACTCTCTCCTCCTCCAGCATACACTGGATCGCTTGCTTGAATGGGTCTGTCCAGGTTTGCGCCTCTTCCACGTGTCTGAACGCGCCTGCCCGGTACGTGAGTACACCCGTGCTCACGTGTGCCCGTCAACCAGCTACCCATCTCTAGCTGTCATCTTTTTCCTGCACGAGTCCTACGGTGAAGAACGCATCCTCCGTGTCCTTGACTTCCTCCAGCGCCCACCCTGGCAGTACCACCACACTGAGAATGGCCATGCCAGCTCGGATGCCATGCTGCGACCGTACCTGCTGCCTGGGCGGGACTTTTACAGTCTTGGCCCTGGTATGCCAGTGTGGGCAGTGCGTCCAGTACATTGTGGAGGTGAAGTGCTGCGTGTGACCCTGCACAGTGGGCATGAGAATTTTGAGGATGCTGTGAGACTTTACGAGACCGTCCTACACATGAGAGCTGAGGAACAGAAAGCTGGGTTTTGCTGGTTTACCTTACTGAAAGAGAGGACTTTCAGCGTGCAGTTAGCGCTCAAGCAGTTGGCGCCCGGTGTGCGGGTTGAGACGTGCCACTCTGCTGTACTGCAGTTCAGAGTGGGTGAGATTGGCCAGCTCGTGCCCTTACTGCCCAACCAGTGCTCACCTATCAGCGTCACCCGCTGGCAGACAGAGGACCTGGATGGTAGCAAGATCCTCTTTCAAGTAAGTGATGGAAATGTCATATTATAGAATAAAAGTTTTTCGTAATGCTTACCCTGACTGCTCATATTTAAACGAGGTTTTTAAAAAAGGTTTTTGAAGGACGTGCCTAGTCAGAATGAACTGGTCTACGCTGTGTGATTCATTATCCATGCCAGAGTACTTATTGTACCACTGAATATCGTATTACCATGCTTCAGCTGTGTGAACTGCACCAGTTGTAAACATAAATGATCATTCCTCAGCTTTTAGCATAAAACTACTACTTCTACTCTGAAACATCCAGCACTTCCAAGTTGTTTTAGCAAACACCAAATAATCACCTTGAAAATCTTGAAGAGGAGTAACCTGATCAGTCTTTCGTCTGAAATGTAAATTGTATAAGCTGGGATACATGGAACAAGGTTTTCCCTGTGAAACTGTGTTGGTTTTTGGTCTTGCGACAAGCTGCCAAAAAGCAATTCTAAGAGGCTCAGGAGGCACAAAAGGCTGAATGCTATGAAACATAATTAACAGCCAGGCTAGTCAATCTGTATGGTAAAAGCTCCCGTTGCCTTCCTTTGATTCGGTCTCATGGTCAAAGCATTCCCCAATGGAAAAGAAATGTGTGTGCTGGAAACGAATCTAGACCACCATAGGAACTGAAACGGCACCAAGCTTGAAAAAAAAAATGCATGAAAGTACATTTCAAGATGGATAACTACCACAAACCTCAATGACCTGGACGATATTCTCTTATTGCGTTTTTGCTCCAGGCATTCGTGGCCTGATTTACTAAACGCACATGTAAAAAAAACAATAGTCTTCCAATGCAAGTCCCGTAAAACTTGTGTCATTGCAAATAATGATCTTTTTGATACTAAGTTGTAATTACACAATTTGATTTCGTGAACAATTTGACCAACATAATGCTGTCATAGTCACACATTTCATATTCGGGTAAACTACTTTTTAGTTCAGTAGACAAACTTAACGTTAATTACAGCAGTTCAGCAAGCTGTGCTTTATTTCTGGGTTACGTGCCAATTTAATGTCTTGTCGTGTGAACTGCCACACATCGTCGCACACAAATCTCTCAGTCGGTTAACCTTTTTTTTTTTGTTCAAATCTACAGTTTGTTTTTAGAATTGGAAAAAAATGTGTATAATTTAGGGAAAAGACATTTAGCAAGATTACTTTTTTAGTTTCATTTTGTTTTATTTTAATGGCCATAAATTAGCTCTGTCTTCATCTAGAACATCTGCTCAGTTCTTATTTTTCTTAAATCTCATATATAACATATAATTAAAACGAGTGAATATGGTTTAGCAAGGGGAAGAGAAAATGTTTCACTGCAATTGCATTTCAGCTTGCAGGCAGTAGAGGGTGCTACAAATTACAAACTGCTTTTTTTTTTTTTTTTTTTTTTTTGATGATGGATTTCCCAAAAAAATAACTAGGTGTGCAAAACTCCACCACCAACTGTTACAGACGCAAAAGATACCGTAATATGCATGTTTGTTTTACAGGTTAAAGGCGTAACACAGCCCCAGAGGCTCTTAACATCGGCTTTTCCCCTAAGCTGCCCTACTCTTCCTAATAGATTGCTGTTGAGGTGCCCAGTTCCTATCTCAGCCTCTCCGGGCACCAGGCTGTGCCAGCTTAAAGAGCGTCCACTGGGCAGCACTGCTGGAACACACAGATTGGCAGGAGGTGCCACAGAGAGCTTTGGTTCCAGCAGTGCTTGTAGTACGACTCCTGGCAGCTCCTGCTACTCGTCCCAGTGCAGCAGTCCTGCCTTACTGTCCATCAATCTCTTTGAGCCGGTCACACCATCCACTTCTTCTGTGGCCCACTTCATGCCACAAGAGGAAGAAGAAAAGGAGCCAGAGACAAACGTAGACACAGGCTGTGCTGTCATTGTACAAAGACCTGCTCTAGACACACTGGCAAGAGATTTAAGACACTGCCTGCCAGAAGTACAGAGGACGTGGGGCGGCTCGGAAGGAGATAGTCTCTCAGATCCCTTGGCTGCACAGAGCCTCATCCAAGAGCAAGAACCAGTGGACGAGTTCTTCATCTGATTGAATAGTCCGTGAACTAGGGCTCTACCAACCTGATACTGAGTCTACTAATTATCAGTATCATGGCTTGAATTGCTGGATCCACATTAAAACAGATCTTCATTATGTCGTGAGCATGTTATGCTGATTATACCTGACACAGATCATGCACAGGAAGCTTGTCTTCAAGCATGTCCCCATCCCCGGTGATGTTTTTCATAACTCTCAGAGTTAGGGTGATTAGTGTGAAGACATCATTAAAATGAAAATTAAATGAAAATAAATTAAAATGACTCAACTGCCTATAATCAAAGGTTATTAAACTGAAAAGGGAGATCGCTGCATACAGAATGCAATCATGCTTCAAGTGTTATCAGCTGTTCCAAGTCAAGATCTTCACACACATCGAGTTTGCCGAGTCTTTTATTGCTTCCTTATACAGGGGCAGAATTGAGGGGAACATTGCATCTACTCTTATCAAGAAGTTCTTTTTTTACTGCTCAAGAGCTCAAAACTCTCCTGACTGAGGAAAAGATTTATAAATACAGTATGATGATAATGTATGGAAAGGTCAAAAAAGGGTTGGCAATTGTCTCAATTGAATGTCAGGACTTTTCTTATGAATTACAGCATTGGCCATCACATTTCCATCAATTTAAAGGCAAGTAGTGCAGATCATGCATCTGTATTACTACAAAACCTGTGTTCCCTTAGTATAATTGAAGGTAGGAGAGTCTAATGGTTTGGAGTCCCAACCCAGTTTGACAGTTTCTCTGCCTAAAGGCACCTTTCAGAACAACTTAATTTCTTCGAGCAGGCAAACCAACAAATTGTGTTTTTTGACCAGAGTGTATCCAGAATCTTTTTTTCTCAAAATATATTTACCTCAGAATAACAAAAAATTCGTCTCTAAAACAAGTAGACAAGCTTATGGTGTAACCGTTCACAGGAATGGATCAAACATCATGTGGCATCATGAGATGTGACGGCACAATGTGGCAGGAAATTATTACCACTAAGTTGATTATTTTCCTTATTTTATTACTTCTTTGTAACAAACATTTGCCAACAATATAGCATAATTCAATCATAAAAAAAAAAACATTTATTGCATAAAAACATTTCCTTTACTCACTTGAGAGAGGATCTGGCTACCATCCAGGACCTTTGTCTTCTAATGGGTGCCTGTTTAAAATAATATATCAGTTTTGACTATCAAAGAATGATGTCGTTTTCTTTATCCAGTTACAGACACATGTGGATTACTTGCAGAACATCCATGAACCTGTTACTGCTATTAATTGAGTCCTTTGATGATAAGGGTTAAAACCCTTATCATTAAATTACTTACTAATATATTTATAAAAGAAACCAGATTAAAACATTTCTTTTAGAAATGTTAAATAATATGATTCCTCACAGGTTTCATTGTTGAATATGTAGCATGATACACTATATGGACATAAAGTATTGGAACACCTGACTTTCCCAGCCATGTGTGATTCTTGTTACCAAAAAACTGGAGACACAGCATTGAATTTTCCCATCACTTGAACAATGAGACTGTTCCAGGTTGAAAATGCTCCTGTGCACAAAGCCTGCTTCATGAAGCTATTTTACAGGGTTTGGAGTGAAAGATCTTGAGTGGCCTGCTTTAGAGCCTTGACCTCAACCCTATTGAACACCTTTGGGATGAATTGGAACTAGGGAACTAGGCAACTGACGATTATTTTTTTGATGAATCTTTTATTTTTTTGTTTCTTTTAATTAGTTGTTTTGCTTATTATAACTATATAAAACCCTAATTCACGCTATTTATGTATAAAAGCGTACTTATAAAATGCCAAAGCCACATAGTGAGTTTAACTATTCATTTAGACACGTTAAAGTTTATAGTAGCTGCTTGTTGAAAAGTGCGTGTGGGATTTCTCCTTCGAACAAATTCACCCATGCCGGGTTGTTTCTTTCTGGTAAAGAAAAGAAAAAAAAAAGAAGAAAAAGAGTTTGAGTATGAACGGTGAAGCAATTCGTGTAAATCGACATTTGTATTGTATTTTGCAGATGGCACGTTGCCAACCATGCTTAAAAATCAATACAAAATATTATACAATATTGTTTTGACAATTTTTGTTTGAAGAAATTCAGACATTTTCTTCAGTTGTGAAGATATCAGCATCATGAATATATAATGAATTTAATTTTGTATAATAATTACATATATGCATAAATTAAATAAATAAAACATTGAAAACAAGCATTTGAACGTAGTAAAGCCACAGTAAATTAAGATTTTTTATATATATATATAGACAAATGCTATAAAAAGAGAATGGAACTGAGAAAGGCAGCAAGCTAACAGACTTGATTTAATAAAAAAATAAAAAGGAAAAAAATATGCAAAAACTGCATTCAAAAACTGTAAAAAAAAAAAAATAAACTGTATTCAAATGCATAATTATTCGCTGAAAACCACATTTGCATTTTTAGATTTGTTTGTTCGCACCGTTTTAATTGAATCCATCGCTACATCACGAGCGAATCACGACAAAACAGATCCAGTGCGACTTTCCGCCTAATATTTATTATGACTCAATTGTATACTTAAATGTTCTGATTTCTTTGTACGAATTTAATACTTGGCTTGATGGCTACATCTGGTGGAAATTTTGTGTCAATAGCCCACTTAGAAATCTCCTTACTGATAAAAATGCTGATGTGTCAAATATTTATTTTCCCCGCTGTAATTTGCTAATGCCTTTGTGGACGAATCAAATCTAGTGGAACATCTTCCCAGAAGAGTGGAGATTATTATAACAGCAAATGGGAAGTAAATGTGGAATGAGATGTACAAAAAGCACATATGACTCTGGTGTTCACAAACGTCTTAGTCCATATAGTGTATATTTTAAAATCTGTTTGTTATTAGATGTGGTGCATCCCGGTAAAACATTCGTTACAACAGAATCATCATGTATTAGACTAAGTGTATTAATATAACTCTGCAATTGGCCTTGCTTTTGCCAGCTATTGTCAGAGCTGCTAAATAGAAATTGAATGAACACCTTTTGGCTAATTATATTTGACAACACAGGTGTCAGAACTGAACTTTATGATGTATTTAAAATAATCTGAAAAAGTATTGAATTTTTTTCTTCAATGTGTGAAATGTTTCCGATGTTGCGTTACTTCACTCTATTGCACTAACGCACCCGTGTCAAACCAGATGGAAAAATATGTGACTAAATAAACCTGAATTGCATCTGTGTTATATCGAGTCTTAAGTTTTTTCCATTGAGGGAAACTGCAGATGGTTTTTTTTTATTCTCTCCACTTCTGCTCCTAATATCAGGATACATGTAAAGTTAGTAAGATCCAGATCTCTGATTTAGGGTCCAGTTCCTCCTGAATTTAAATGCAAAGAGATCATGTTGCATACTGGCACCGATCTGAACTTCGTGTGGTTCTTTGTTTTCTTTAAATCAGGAATTTCTATTTTGCAACCTGCCTAATATTGTGTTGGTCGCCCTTTTGCTGGCAAAACAGTCCTGACCCTTAAAGCATTAACTACTTCAGCAGTTTGAGCTACAGGAGCTCATCTGTTGGATTGGACCGCACGGCCCAGCCTTCCCTCCCCACATGCTTCAACGAGACTCCGCCGCCCATGGCCTGTACCGGTTCACCAGTGTTACTTCTTTGGGCCACTTTTGATAGATACTGACCACTGCAGACTGGGAACATCCCACAAGAGCTGCAGTTTTGGAGATGCCCTGACCCAGTCGTCTAGCCGTCACAAATTGGCCCTTATCAAACTCACCCGAATCATCATGCTTGACAATTCTTCCTGCTTCTAACACATCAGCTTTGAGGACAAAATGTTCACTTGCTGCCTTATATATATATCCCACCCACTAAAAGGTAATGAAGATATAAATCAGTGTTATTCACTTCATTGGTCATAATGTTATAATGTCACCTGGTTTTTGTATTTATTTACTATTTTTTTAAGCAACACTGAAAAAAACCTTTTTCACTTGTTCACACGTTAATATACTGTATAACATGCCAACTATTATCACTACTACAAATAATGCCACTTATTATGATGATGATATTTTTCATACAAGTGTCCAAATTTTAATAACCGAACCCACAGAATTTGGCTCTAAATTGGTTTTTAAATACTTCTGCTCTCCGAAACACCTACATGCTGTAGACAAGCTTGTGTGATCACCATTTCTGCTTTTTTTAAACATACACAATGAGTCCTGGCACTACATTATGGAATGAAACACCACGTGGCATGCTGTTTAGGAAAATAAATGATCAAAGATGTGACGCAGCCCAACACATAAGGAATATATCACTTTTAAGTGGCAAGCTCAAAGGTTAAAACATTGGACTTTGGCTCGGAAGTTCGCAAGTTCAAAGCTGCCACTGCTCAGCAATGCCCTTAATGCCCTGCCAAATGCCATAAATTTAGATGTATAAGTTGATTATTTTCTGATAACAGAACTGAACTAGAACCCACAGACGGATTTGAATTATTAAATTTGAACCAAATCGAATTTAGTCCTACGAGCAATCTACATTCTGGTTATAAAAAAGTTTTTTTTATTTTTCAAGGTAGGGTTTTGACTTTTCTGTTCAATGGGGAGCAGTTGAAATAAACGTCATTTGACTTGATCTCCAGCAGGGGGCAGTGTTTTACAATTTACCTCACCAGGCTTCTTATTACTGGTTTAGTGGGTGAGAGCTAATATTTGGTGGAAGTGATGAAATATTTAATTGTTAATACTCACTTTCCAATTAAAAATGTTTGTGATATGATACAAAGAAAGTTTTTGCAGATCTTTACTGGCAAAACGTACCTCACTAAGTAGTGTATAACATTTATTTGTCACTATTTAACACAATAAGCAAAATTGTGTTAAATAGTAAAACAAAACTAAAATAAGCAAAAAACAAAATATGTGTCGAAAACCTGTGTACACTGTTCATCTGTCTATGCTTATTTTAATTATAAAAAAAATCACATTTGCACGCTGTACCAACGTCATCATGTTCTATACATTTGTTCTAGACTTATACCACAAATTCATACAGTACAGTCCAAAGCCCACCTTTTTCCTGCCATACAACACCATCCAATTAGCACCAGACAGAAAAAAACAATCACATGTCAGAGTAAAAAGACCTTTTCTGTTGAATTGCACGTCGCTCCCCTCCATTCTCAGAGAAAATATTTTACTTGATTATCTGTTCACAGCACATCATTTGAGGAAGTTCTATGACAGCCAGTCCATGCCAGCTTCTTTGTCCATTGTCCGTTTCCAGTGACACGTAATTTCCTTGGATCGAACCTCCAGTACTGCTGTTCCCGGAAAAAATAAAGCCTTCCATCGGCTCTCGTCACGGCGCCGTTAGCTCCTCGTGGCACTCCCTTCCAGTCAGCAAGGCCTCGAGGGTAGTATGGCTCTGAGCGTAGTGTCTCCAGGTTTAACACAAAGTACCGTGAGCCTTTAAACACCACCATGTGCCCCAGAGGAGCATAGAAGAACGCACAGTCTGGGTGTCGCGGCATGTCACATTCGCTGCTCTTCTTGGGGAAGCCGGAGTCCAAAACAGTGCCTGAATATCGCCATATGTGTTTGCCTACCATTTAAAGAGGAGGTTAATGCACATTTTGAGCTTGTATATTCATATTCCAGACTGTAAATTCAACCACATTAGTAGTAAGGCAAACTTTATCCATAAATATACTGTATATATAAAAAAACAACAAGCTATTTATCTTTATTCTTTATTCCTTATTACTCCTATTAATAAAAACCCACCATTGAAAAAGTAAAATTTGCCATCCAGTGGAGAGAAGGCAGCAGCCTCGATGGCAAATGGAAGCTGAGGCCAGCGTCGCTTTAGAGGAAGTGGATCGCTTCTGTTACTCTCGGATGTCACTGTCCAGAACAGACCACCTCTAAAAACCAGCACTGTGCCGTTCCCATCTTTAAATAGAAGAAATAATACTTGTTAGCACTGACCAGAAGAACAGGACATGGGGTCCAAGGGGCAGTAAGGCCAAGGGGTCCTAAGGGATTCTCGATGAGGATAAATCCGAAGTAAATAATCAGGGAACACACAACAAGGGCTTTAGTACATGAGCCAATGAGCATGAAGACACAGAATATGAAATAAATGTAGAAATATTAGTAAATATTAGTCCCACACTGATTTTGACACAAACATGACAAGATTAAAATAATGATCTCATAACTGTAATTAATTTAAGTGTTCAATGGCCCACCCTCAAAACATATACACCGATCAGCATAACATTATATCATTATAACATTATGACTGGTGAAGTGAATAACACTGATTATTTCTTCCTTATGGCACCTGTTAGTGGGTGGGATACATTAGGCAGCATAAGGATTTGAATGAGATTGATAAGGGCTAATTTGTGATGTCTAGACAACTGGATTAGAGCATCTCCAAAACTGCAGCTCTTGTGGGATGTTCCTGGTCTGCAGTGGTCAGTATCTATCAAAAGTGGTCCAATAAAGGAACAGTGGTGAACCGGCGACAGGGTCATGGGCGGCCGAGGCTTATTGATGGACGTGGGGAGTGAAGGCTGAATACAACAGACGAGCTCCTGTAGCTCAAATTGCTGAAAAAGTCAATGCAATTAATGCTCGATGGGTCATGACAGTTTTGGCAGCAAAAGGAGGACCAACACAATAATAGGCAAGTGGTCATAATGTTATGCCTGATCAGTGTACATATGTTTCTATACTGATAAGCTTATTATTCTGAGCTTTCTTTTATATAATGTCTTTGAATTCAGTTTCCTTTTAATCACTTTATTCTGACTATAATTGTTAACTTTAAGATTTGTGTATGTAAAAAACTGTAATTTTTTAGTATCCTCTGGTTGCCTTACCCATTGTTATTGCATCAAATGTGTTCCTGCAATAGTGGGGCAGACTTATATCTCCCATAGGCTCCTCAGATAATTCCCAATCTTGCATTGCCCAGCTGAGATCTTGGCTTGGGATCTGGACCACTGCACCTGCAGATGGCTTCCCTACACACATTTTGTAAAATGCAAAGAAAAAAAAAATTAAATGTAGTTTTATTCAAAAATATATTTTTAGCACAACAAAGGCGGTAAACACTTGGAAAGCAGCGATTTAGGCAACGACTATTTCACCTGGAAGTGGACGAGGACCCTCTCAAGTTTTCCTCTGTTTTTTTTTTCATCATCATTCTCTTCTTCATTTACTCAACAAGGATCTGAATTTCCATCCAGATTACAGTACAAGCAACATTAAAAAAATCAATCGTTATAAGTGCTATAAAAAATACAAGAAATAAATGGAATATGCTAGCTATATAAAACATGGATTGAACACAGCGGGGAAAATGCCAGAAAACCCCAACACGAAGCTTTCTCTGATAAGACTCAGGATGGCCGCACACTCATTTTGTTTGCAAAAAGCTGAGCAAACATTTGCGTTAACCACAGATAATATCTCCATCCCCAAAGGGCATTTTGGAGGAGTAGCTAAAGATATAGAGAGTGGAGCTCCTCAGCAGGAGACTGTATGTCTCGTGTTTGGTTCTGGGTGGTTGAGCTCTGGATATGTGTGCGGTCCATTGGATATAATTCACTAACCAAAATGATTAGAGGTTTCTTAAAAGAGCCACACAGAAGAACAAGGTTCGGTGCATTCGCCTGAAGAACATTTAGAGTAGTTATTGTATATGCAATACAATGTACATACATACAACTGTAATCCAATACGACATGCTGTTAAATCACCTAAAAATTAAGATTCTTCATTGTCCAATGGTTAATTTCCTGCAAATGCAACTTCTATACTAACATCAGATTGTTGTAAAGGAGCCATGCCATATTAGGTGACGTAAAAAAGTGTTGATGTTGTGAAGTTTTCTATGAAAAGACATTTCATATTTTTGAAAGGAATCTCCATATTCAGCTCTACAGCTTTAGAGGAAAATCAGTATTTATGTTTTCTTACACTGGAAAGTCTTTGGGAAGTGGAAAATGTGTGGAATGTTGGAGGCCAATGTTTATTTTCCAAGAACGGGATGCCTCGTCACGTTTTATGTCTTGCATATTATAGATTTGCCGCCTTTGATTTGCTGCTGCAGAAGCACTAACTAGTGATTATAATACGCTCTGTTAGACACAATTGTTTTATTCTGCCGTGAGATTTTGTGTAATTACACGATATCAGCGTCCATATACCGTAATATCCGGACTATTAAGCGCACCCAAATATAAGCCGCACCCACTGAATTTGACAACATTTTTTATTTTGAACATAAATAAGCCGTCTACATGATGTAGCTGTCTACATTGAAACTAATGAACTTTACACAGGCTTTAATGAAAGACAGTGTCTGTTACATGGTGTCACAGATGAAATATGTTGTGGCTCCTTTAAGAGCAAAGCAGTATTTTGAGAATAGCCTGCCGCCGCATTTTACCGGTATTACTGCATGTGTGCAAGACCGAGGAATATGTCCTTATTATTTTCTGATGCTCATTTCCAAGTTTCTTTGACTAACCCGTAACGCTGTTGCCAAGAAAAATAAAAAAGCACAAGTTTATATCTGTGCTTATATGATTTCTGTTGCAACTGGAGTTACAACGGCTTGTATCTTAACAGTAGCCTACCAAGAAAGTAATTGTTCACTGTCCTTCTCCTTCCTTTCACAACTATTTCTCTCGGGAGTTTTTCTTTTGGCATCGTCGTGCGTTTAAAAATCTCCATCGGTGGAAGTTTTTTCTCCCGATGCCGTGCAGCTCAGAACACAGGTGAGGTGCGTTTTTTCGTTTCCGTTCGGAAATTTTATTTGTCTAATGTTATGTCGCTCAGTTTTTTGGCTTGAAGTTTGTGAAACCGGGAAAAATCCAGGAAAAATCCATAAATTAGCCGCTTCGTTGTTTAAGCCGCGGGGTTCAAAACGTGGGAAAAAAGTAGCGGCTTATAGCCGGCTTAATTCTGCAGTTCAGCTTCTATGCCGCCTATGTGGATATTTTGCAGATAACTAGGGTTTGTGTGTGAGAAAATACAATATCAGTCTCTTTTTGTATACCGTTCATAAGGGTTCAAACTGATTCAGCGGTGTATGTGAAGAAGCGGTGTAATTTGTGCTCATGTGGAGTCAGGTTGTTGTTAAGATTGCTAGCCTGGGGACCCAAAAAAAGAATGAGGCCCCAAGCATGCAGCGAGCTCAAACAAGCCACGAGCATCGCAACCATGAATATAAAGAAGTTAGGTTAGGGTCTGGCATTTCATTTTTTTCTACTCAAACCTCATGTTAGATTTTATGCGTTTTATGCCTTGAAGCAACTCTGCCAGTCAAAATACTGCATGATATCACATTCAAGGATGTTTATGTCCCTGTGACTTATCACACGCATCCTTTAGTTGTAGAAAAAAAAAAAAAAAAAAAAACAGGCCAAAACTATCATTCCAACCTCCCATGTTGCTTCCTGTGTCCCTACTGCATAAGTGCTACATTTCAAATATCTAACATTCCCATTCAACAATCTAAGCCCAGACATCTCTTAAAATGAATCTTCTTTATCAAAGTGCCATTGCTTTGTATGATCTGATAGCATCTGCTCTCCCAAAAGCACACTGAAACATCTCTGACTGTGTCATAATAAAACCTGTCCTTGTCTGAGTGCACGTGGAAAGATAAAGTGTTTCCAGTGTGCCTGACTGCCATAGACAAGCCTGAAAAATCTGATGCACCAGCAGACTAAAGAGTGCAGCTAAAGAAACCTGCATTCCTTCCTGAGTGCTTCAGGACTGACAGGTGGACAAGCAGCAGTGCATGTGGAAACCTGCCTGATAGACACTTACTGACTTTACAATATAATATACTTAGCTTGTCCTTCTGTTGTTTTTTTTATTAATCCAGGGACAATTTACGTGTTGCATGGGTATAAATTTGTTTACATTTGTGTATCCATTGTTCCAGGTGATACCACATGCAATATTGGGGTCAAAATCAATGACAGAAGGAATATGGGGGTAATAAATAAAAATTTCTAGAAACTTAGAGTACTTTATGTATTGCATTCGATTTTTGGATATCATACCAAGTATAGTCCTGAAATCATTCTGTCCTCTCTATGTTCATGTGGGTTTCTTCTGGGCTCTCCAAAACATGCTGGTCAGTAGATTAGCAACGCAGAATTGCCTCTAGGCGTGAAAAAGTGTTAATGTGTAAATTTGCCCTGTGATGGACTGGCTAATCCAGCATATATTCCAGTCTTGTGGTTGGTATTTCCAAGATCAGATCAAGATCCATGCTAATCCTAAAGCACTTATGAATAAATTGCTTGTCAGAAACATGAGTTATTTCAGTGCTTTAAATGCATTAGATATATTCACATGCTATGGTTTCTGGAATCATTCTAAGATGGGCAAAATGGTAGCCTCTGTTGCTAGATAAATCCACTCCATTAGAGAGTGTAACATTTCTGTTACAATCAAATAAAAGATTATTTGCTCTTAGTGCCGGTCCCAAGCCCAGATAAATTGGGGAGGGTTGCGTTAGGAAGGGTATCCAGCGTAAAAACATGTACCAAATCAAACATGCGGATGGTCCGCTGTGGCGACCCCTAATGGGAGAAGCCGAAAGAAAGTTTAATATTGGGCAAGCAAATTGTGTATATTTTTTACCATATAATTGTTGCACAGCTGTAATGTCATCCCAGCTGAGCAGCAGACTTCGGCCAAGCTTCTTATAGTAGGGTGACATGAGGGCGTGGCGGACTGGTGAGTGCTCTAATCCCAATGTGTGGCCAATTTCATGAGCAGAGACCAGGAAAAGATTATGACCTTTGTGGCTGCTCAGAGTCCAACGCTCAGCTTTATCAAAGTGAGCCTCACCCCGGCATGGGAAAAAAGCATGCGCTAACGCACCCCCTGAGGAAAAACAATATGAAAATGACTGTGAGAGAAAGAAGGTGACATCATTATTAACTAGCATATAATGAAACAAAGACCAGATAAATAAATTTTTACAGGAAGTGGGCATGATTATTGGATTAATGCAGCTAGACTGTTTTCTTTCAAATTTGTTAATTATTATACTGACAGGCCACAAGGTTTCGGGGAGAAATTCCTTTGGACAGATGAAATGAAACTGGAGCATTTTTGGCAAGGCACATCAGCTTTTTGTTAACTGATGCAAAAATTGAGCTTTCAAAAAAAAAAAAAGAAAGGAAACAGATATTGAGCATGAAACATGGAGGAGGCTTGATTATGTTTTGGAGCTGCTTTGCTGCATCTGACATGAGGAGCAGGGTACAGTGTAATCTAAAGACTATCAAGTCACTCTTGAGCCAAACGTACAGAAAGATTTGTCTCATTTGCAGCTAATGGGTCCTACAATTCAAAAACCACCCAAATATGGATAAGAATGAAACACTAGACTATTCTGGGTTTCTATAAGTCCTGATCTAAAATTTATAAATGCAGTCTGGAAAAGGCACCCTTCAAACTGGAGCAGTTTGCTCATAAAAAGTTGGCCAAACTAGCTGTTGACAGGTAAAGAAGTCACTAAAATTAAGGCCCCATTTATTGTCCATGTCATTTTAATTTTTAATATTATGAAAAAATTCTGTGAAATTAAAAGCAGTTAGATTTTCATTAAATATGGAATAAACAATAATAGACACCAATTACTTCTTTCTGTTTCAAGTTATTTCAAACAAAAATAATAGCCAAAAATGTGTATTGTTGTACGTTTGTTGACTATAATATTTGGAATATTTCTAGGCAAAAATCTAGCTTAATCAGTGATAAATGTAAACGTAATTTGATATGCATCTTACCTGGACCATCAAATGCATTGCTAGTGCCATCGTTATGCTCTCCTTCGTAGAAAGCCAGCCGAATGTCTGTCTGGCCCTCATTTAATTCGTGGAAAACCAATCCTGAAACGTTGCTCCAGAGCTGAAAAGCCATTCGGACAGCCAGCCGTACGGGACCCTGGGAGAGATGGCGTGGCCAGTTCACTATCTGGTATGTCAGGTGCTGCTTGTACCATTTCCCACCTACAAAACAAAGAGTATTGAAAGACTCCAAGACCTGCAGTCTCTTTAGTCACTCCTAATAGCTTGCAGTAATTCTCATGATTCTCTCTAGAAAGACTTCTGTTTCTACATTATTCAAAAACCTTTCGTAGGATCTTTTAGTATGGAACTTTTTAAGGGTGTTGAAAATGTACATGCCAGATGTGCTGGTTTGTTTTATAATAATAACAGCTGGCTATCATCAGGCAATGACATGAATATGGACCAACATAGCATGCCATTGCTACATTCCTGGTGTATTACAAATCCCTAAAGTGACAGGTTGGATTTAAAGATTTAACTGTTTATCTCAGAACAAACACAGGGATTAGGGCTTTAATTCACTTGTGAACCTCTGAGCTTATCACAGCTTGCAGGAAGTCTCAATATATCTGGGAATAACTATTATAATCAGAATCAGAATCAGAATTAGGTTTATTGGCCAAGTGTGTTGACACACACAAGGAATTTAGTTCCAGCTGTTTGTGATTTTGAACATGAACTTTTATTAGTAATACTTCATACTTGCACATTTTATTGAATTCACTGATGGATGCAATATATACGTATTACTACTAACTTACAGCAGTGTGTCTCACTGATCTCAATGTTACCACATGGTCATGTGGTTTTAATTCTGTGATTGGTACTGAGGAATTCTCTAGTAAAGCATTCAATGGTATAAAAGAACGTATTTGATCTGTTCCATTTCTATAGTAACAACTTACATAAAAGATGTTTGGGTTCCCTGTATAATCTAAATTTAATCATAAAAGTGTACTTTTATTTTTAATATAAAAATGTTGATATTATGAAGCTTTCCATTAGGAGATATATAACATATTAGGAGAAAGTCTCCAGTGTTATTTCTGAGGGAATGTTTTCCAACATGTGAATGCATAACGACAGGGGGCTTTGTGTTCACAGTTATTAACTGAGATAATTTTTTGTCAAACTTTAAGAAAACATGAATTAATGACTGTTTACTGCTGCTATTATGTAAATGGATAAAATCTTTTTTGTTGTTGTTGTTGCTGCATATGCACATTTATTTGAGGATGGGGGGCTGGTCAAGAGTCCTGCTTGAGTTCTACTGTAGAATTTTATCTAGTGAAATAAGATGCATAAACAACATAGAAATATAATTATTTCTTATTCATTTTGGGGTGAAAATGCTGCTCCACCATTTATTATTTTCCTATAACAACAAAACCTGCTTTTTGTTACTTATGCTGTTTGCCTTAGTTACAACATTATTTATGTATCATTTACATATTTCCTGGGATCCTCTAAATAATAGTACACAACAACATCTTGGCTATGTAAACCAAAAACATCGTCTCACAAAGATCTGTAAACAATTTGCTTAACATACACCAGAGGTTACGTGACTCGAATGTAATTACATGCTTCCTAGGCATCAAAAGCACACACTGGTCAGAGGTATAGTTTGTGTCCTTGCAAAGTTTGGCCTGTGTCAATGGCTTATTTACATTGCTTAGACGATATGGTGTGTTGTGTACACAACCAAGAATATACACAACATAATTACAAAAAAAACCTCCATTAGAATTATGTTGGGTGGCCTTTAACCTGCTGTGAGGAGCACTGAGAAGAAATCAAAATGAGCATACAGTTTAACTGAGGCCAAATAACACTATTAGAGCTCAGTCATCACATTGAAAGTAATGATCTCAAATTGTGCCAATGAGAAGTCCCACAAGGGAAATGTAATTTTGTCCTTTAAAATTAGCTTTGGGAAAATGAAAGTCATTGAAGAAAAAACAGAAAAAAACAACAGCAGAAATTAGTGGTGATCTAAGAACTTTTTGAAGCCATAAATGTATTTGAAGTTTATGCGGAGATTTTTTATTTTAGTTTTTATTAATTAATAGACTAGTTTTCTGCAAGGATCAGGTTGGTTAAGGAGCCAGTTGAACACACATTGTAAAATCTAGAAAATGAATAGATAGATATACATATGTAGTGTAAAAAATCTGGTCCTTCATGGTTTAAGTTTGGTCTATAAGAAAACTAAAACATAAACAAAGGTATTGGAAGGCAGCGTTAAAAAAGACAGTCCAAATCTATGAGTTATCAAAGTCAACTGCTATTCATTTTTTTCTTAAACTTCATAGTGCTTTTATTTTTGGAGAACTTGGGCTACAAAAAACACACTTGAATACACAGTTCAAAAAAGTGTTCTCTAATGGTTCCTTTTCTAATGGTTCCTTGGACATAAATTCTCAGGTTCCTAACAGGCTTCTACTCAAAAGCCCTTTGTGATAAACGGTGTAGCCTCAATCAACGGTGAGTTTTAATCATGTAATATGTCCAAGCCTGGAACAATGAATACTGAATTGCTGCTATGGTAATACACATTGTGAGATCACTGGGATTTAAAGCCAAAGGAATGCATGTAGTGTTGACCTTCATTAAATCTGCCTGTAAACATCCCACATCTTCCATGTTGCAAGCAGGTGTACAAATACAAAGAAGAATGTGATACAAAACGAAATACAATCTGTTTCTCTGTGTGGGTCTCTGTGTTGTTGTTTTTTTAATAAAAATTAATATTTTATCCTTCAGACACTGTTAATACTGAGTATAGAAACTGTCATGGGTCCAATGTAAACTTATTAAATATTTAATTTAAATAAAGGGTTCTCATGGAACTGTTTGATTGAAATCGAACTATTTAGACTAATACACAAAAGAGAGAAAGAGAGAGAGAAAGCAAAAGAGAGAGAGAGAGAGCGAGAGAGAGAGAGAGAGAGAGAGAGAGAGAAAGCGAGAGAGAGAGAGAGCAAGAGAGAGAGAGAGAGAGAGAGAGAGCGAGAGAGAGAGAGAGAGAGAGAGAGAGAGAGAGAGAGAGAGAGAGAGAGAGAGAGAGAGAGAGAGTAATTAGAATCACTCCAGGACTTTCCTCCTGGAAGCAATTACAGATGCAAAAATGCTTGCAATGATGGTGTGTGTTAATCTTAGGATCTCAAGGTTTTTTTCTAATGTCCATAGAGGATTTCTCTGCACCTTGGTTTTTAGGGGTCTGGGACTATATTCCTTTCAAGCTACTAATGTGCCAACCTTTATTAAAAGCACTATATAAGTAGAAAAATAGAAATCAAATCTGCACTGTAACACATTCGAAATAAACCAGTATCTGAGGGCAGATCATTCTGGATTGTATATATAATGGTCTTTGCATCTATCTCCATATGTAATCTACTAGCATTTTTAAATAAATTTACCGCCATCATGAAAAGGGAGAAATTTAAATTAGATTTTACCTGAACTGGGTTTACAAACTGTAATGATTATTGCAGGCTTAAATGTATTTTGCTATGATGCAAAACCATACAAGTAACTTCGTCAAAGACTTGCATTCAGCATGTGAGGAAATCACACTTCATTAGATTTTTGGTTGTAGTAGTTAAACTGGCTGGTTATTCGACATTATTTTAGCATGGAAGGAAAATGTAGAATGCTTCAAAAGTAATTTAAATGTTTCCTGCACTATTGTAGAACTGTATGTTGTTGTTTTTTTTGTTTTTTTTAGGAGTGTCAAAGTATGTTCTAAAATACAAATAAAATAAATAAAAACATATACAAAATATTATAGTAATAGTAGTAGTAATAATTGTTATCATCATTATCAGTGACATCATTTACATCCAGTTCCCAGAATTCAGCCATATTCAAAATTCGAAATTCAAACATTGAAACATACACAACAAGCCCATATTCAAAATTTCTACAGTGAAATTGTAAATGGGGAAATGTAAGTATTTTTTTTTTATAAACCATCATTAGAATGGGTATTCTTTACTTCCCTTCCTGAAGTCTGTAGCCAGTTAGTCTAAGTCAGGGGTCACGCTAAGTCATGGTGCCCGTATCAATACACCTAATATTTAATTTTAAACATTTTTTGGACTAGAGGATGTGAGAAAAAAATAGACGCCAATTTGCACACACACACACACACACACACACACACACACACACACACACACACACACACACACACACACACACACACACATTGTTTCAGACAAGGACGGTGGGAATGTTAGTATTGTAAACATGAACATGAGTCCGGTTTGAATTCCCACAGCAATTCTTTGATAAAGCAAGATGTGTTTGTCACTTCCTGCTTCCTCACTCTCACTTCACTCTGTTAGGACAGTATTTGGCATAGCAACAAGACCATCTTGTTATGAGTTTTATTTAAACATTCACAGAGATTATTTCACTTTTTCTTGCATAAGGTACTACACTTTAGAAATCTTCAGTATTAAACTTTTAAGATACTTGTGCTTTGGGTTTTAGACGCTTTCATACAGAATTTTTTTCCCGCAGTTATTTCTCTGCATTAGGAATGAAAAGACACTGTTCCTATCGGTAAAGCGTTCAACGCCTGCCTCACGTAAGGTGACGATTTACTTACTTTATCCTCACTGGACAATACTACCCAGAGTTTGAGCTAGCTGATTTAAAAAAACAGCTTGTGTAAACTGAATGTTTCTAATAGATTAGATTCGATTCAACGTTATTGTCATTATGCATGTACAAGTACAAGGCAACGAAATGCAAAAACACCAATAAATAAACATGTTAGAGTTTCTGTTTTATGGAGACATTGTAAAATAGATACATAGCTTTCATCTTTGAAAAAAGGGAATACAAAGATTATCCAAGATTGTGTCATTTTCCTTGAAATAAATACATTTATAAATATTGTATCTGTATAAAATTTGCCTGTTTGCTCCCAATCTGTGTGAAATCTGTAAAAGTAAAAACAGACAGTTTGCATCAGGAACTGACACAAAACTTAATTGTGCTACATTCCTGGTGTATTACAAATCCCCAGAGTGACACAACGGAAGAAGTTTTAAATGAGCACACAAACAGACGTGTCTGGGTTTCCACTGAAATGCGGAATTTCCATTCCGGAGTGTTCGTTCTTATCATATCCAACTCTCTCCAGTGTCTTTTACACCAAATGCCACCTTTAACATAGCTGATTATTTGGAGTTTAAGGAGTTTATAAACCCTAGTTGTGGTCATTTAAGTTGTGGTAAAGTGGTTAAGGTTAGTGAAGTGGTTAAGGTTAGTGTATGTGTGTGTGCAGGTGTGGGAGTGTTGTCCGCCTCGCTGAACGTCTGCACAAGGAGCACAGGTAGCAATTACTCCACCCCATGATGTTAGTTGTCAGAATTTACAAAAAAAGGCACACCCTGGCCTGGAAGCAGTGCATTTTCTTTATCCATAAACAAGCAACACACATTACATATATTGTCTATAAGGCCATTTAGGTTGAAATGAACATTAATCAGTAAAATATAATACAGGATTTCAATTCTAGCCATAAATCGTAAGACCAAATAACAGAAAGCACAAATATATTTTTTCATATGTAATATCTACCAAGGGTCACACTGTTGACTGTCTTTTAGTGGAGCTTTATTCTATTGAATATTTATGTTGCAAAAACTGAATCTTGCAGCTGTAGGTTAGTGTAAAACGCTACTGTGAACACACCACTTCAACATCTCTTAGACGTAAAAAAAAAAACATTTCGTCACTGTCCAACAGCGAAAACTGGAAAGAAGCGAGTTTAATTAACCCCAAAACAAACTAAATCCAAACCTCCCAAATGGTGAACTTTATATGTACTTTATCAAAGTATTTTCATTTTTGGAAACCTTAATTCACTGCATTTCAGTGTCCAATACCTTTTTACTCCACTACATTTCAGAAAAACACGTTTCCTTGCTACTCGAAAAGCATTCAATTAGAAGCTATCACGAGACCACTAGCGCAACCCCACGGTTCTGGTGAGAGTTTGTGTGGAGTAAAAGTTTTCTTACTGTGTGTCTGTAGCAATAGCTAACTTTTACATTAAGAAGGTATTATGTGCAGAACATTGCATATTGATTGAAATATTTACATAAATTATTCAAATATACTTCTCAAATATAGTTCTCATAGACCAATGCTTTAACTTTAATACATTTAAAAAGGGGGACTGTTACAGGAATGGTGTATTTTATCCATCAATAATGAACCAATTGACCACATTGAAGCAACCAATGATCACACATATGACAAACGTTTGTTTTTACGTTGAGAATATAATTATTTGTACACATAACATTGGATTTCTTCATTTTACTGTTGCATAAGCAATACAATTGTATTGGTAAAATACATTGTAAGCTAATATTTTATTAAGTATTCATTTTTGGTAGATTATTGTCACATCATGTATATAGATATCTATAGCTCGCGTTTTGTATTGCCCTTAATACAAGTTGCTTCTGGCTAACACATTTTCTGTACTTTGATTATTTTAAGATGCAAAACCTGAACCCGTACTGACCTGGTCGAGTGTAGCGCTTTTTGCGAAGGTGCTGTTGGCTTTGCCCTGTGAAAACAGAGTTTACTCTGCGTTTCCAGGCTTCATTGCTACCTCTGTCTTTCACCCCACAGCGTGGTGATGCCATCTTCAGCAATGTGGTACTATCCAGTCTGCCAGTGACAGGCAGATGGGACAACCACTGAAACTGCCTAATTTGGAACAAAATGATAAATGGGTCAACAACATGTGCAATCACTGAACTAGTATTATAGAAAATGCTTTTGTAATACACAATCAGGAAAGTGCAATACAGTTTTCGTAAGTTCCGGGGGACCACTGTTCTATTTTATTTCTCGTTATATTTTTTCCAAAAATGGTAAGAGACCACGTTACAGAATTGCACATGAACTACAATATTTTTTTAAAGCATCTTGTTTTGTTTTTTTTGCTGCACTAATAGTTTTGAGTAACAAATATTGTGTGTAAATTGGCATCTAAATTAGAGCGTATTGCTTGGATGGCAACATTGTGCATTGACTTTACCATACTGTGATATGTCCTAGTAAATAAACCCAGAAGATATTTTCCAGAAGTTAAATCATTTGCATAAATTTGGGAAATAATGTCATTACCTGACAGCTGATGTTACTTTGTCTGCACTGTGTGTGTGATCCTTCTGATGAAGGTAGCCATACTTCTCAAGAAAACCCTAAGGAAAAAATTGACAGTAAATGTTTTAACCCACGTTCCAATTTTTCACCCAATGCTAAACCAAGGTCATTTAGAGCTTAGATCTTACATCAGATAATGAACTTTTATGAGACAAAATATAAAATGTAACTTCTTGGATTTTTCCAGTGTCCTGATAATGCAGGTTTTTAATATTAGCTATCAGCAGCCGGTATTCATAAAATTACAATTTGTAAAAGATTAACGCCACTACCATTTGTTTTAATTATGATGCCTTACAGACACGGCAAAAATCTCTACTATCTCAGGATAGCAAAGTTAATAAAAATTTATGAAAAGCAACAAACACGCTTTTATAAATAAATAATGAAGGGTTTGGTATCTCACACAATAGCAGGTCTGTTCAGCTTACCAGTTTTTCCAACCCAAAAATTTCAAAGCAGGCTGAGGTTTCAAGGTGTGTTGTTCAAGCTATTTAGAAAAATCACAAAAAAAAGCGACCGTAGCCACAGTGGTTGGCAAAGGAAACTTTATGTAGCAGATGAAAGACAGATCATGCTTCAACATCGGATGATATCCAGCAGTGAATGAAATCAGCAAAGAACTTGTACAAACAAGTGGGACCCCAGTACACTCATCTACTGTCCAGTGAAGTCTGGCCCCGAAGTGTTTACATGGAAGGATGGGAGCCAGAAGGCAAAATCTGATGAGTCAAAATCTGAAATATTTGGCTGTAGCTAAGAACAAGTTGTTTGCCAAAGGGCTGGAGTATGGTACAATAATGAGTGTCTGCAGACATAAAGCATGGTTGAGGTTAATTTGTGTGTAGGAAATTTGGTCATCAGTAATGGTGTCCTCAATGCTGAGAAATACAGGCAGATACTTTTCCATCATGCAATACCATTATGGAGGCATCTAAATAGCCCCAAGTGTATTCTACAGGAAGACTACAACCACAAAAATAATGCCAATGTCATTAAAAACTATTTTTAGCATAGAGTCTTGGAATAGTTTTGGCCTCCACAGAGTACGGTTCTCAGCATCACTGAGTCTGTATTACATGAGGAGTCATAAGGCTATGAGGCAGCCTACATCCATAGAAGATCTGTGGTTAGCTTTCCAAAATGTTTAAAACAACCTACCTGTCAAGTCCTTTCAAAAACTGTGCCTAGATGTGCAAGTGTACCTGGAAAGATTGATGTTGTTTTGCAGGTAAAGTGTGTTCTTACCAAATATTGATTTGATTTGGATTTTCTCTTGAATTTCTCTTCCATTTATTTAACTTTTGTTATTATGTTAATAAAAGAGAGAGAAAGTATTAACGTTTCTTTTTTAGAAAGTATTTGCACTCTACAGCAATTTTTCCACACCTGCCTAAGAAATGTTTTATTATATCTATAAATATAAAATAATATTTTTATTATATATATTTAAATCATTTATTATGAAGATGTGATGCAATGCACTTTAATTTTTCAAACAAAGTCATGTTTTTGTAATGCTTCATATCATATTCTCCAAATCTCATATTAGGAAAAAATTATATACAGATTTTTAAAGGCAGGAGACATGTCATGTCAAGTTTATTTCTATAGCGTTTTTCACAATGGACAATGTCTCAAAGCAGCTTTACAGAATTTAACAGTTAAGGTAAACGATGTGTATTTATCCCTGATGAGAGAAAAACTCCCTTAGATGTTATGAGGAAGAAACCTTGAGTGGAACCAGACTCAAAAAGGGAACCCATCCTCATTTGGGTGATATCAAGAGTGTGATTATAGTCTTTAAAACAATACAAAACACCGGAGAGTGAGAACTAAAATGAGCACTGGAATGTAAGATTGTGAGTAACCTTTTTTCTACAGTCTTATACAGTCAGTTGTGGAGAGGTACCAGGAGCTACTGGTACCTATATACTGGTACACATAGCCTAATTTTACTTTAACTGACCATCTGCACAAAAATACAACAGCTGTAATCCAGAAACTACATGCACTTCTATCAATTCAGTGTCATTGATCAAACTTTTTTTTACGGTTATTCTAATATTTTACTGAAGAGAGCATGAAACATGCTTCTGATTTAAATGCAGATATGTAAATCTGGCTGAGAAATTGGATGTTTATCTACTGATTTGTCATGTTGAGTATTGTTTTTTTTTTTGAGGGTTCTTTAAATATTGTTGTACACTTTTAAAAAAGGAAGCCGCCATGAAAGGCTTCTACTATGAGCTCTTTATGATAAAGGAACACTATATTGTAGGGTTCTCTCTAGAGTAACACTACAGACTACAGGCTCTAATAACCAGCCTGTGCACAAATTGAGCACCATAAACACACGGTTTATTAAGGTTTAATTGGAAGAACTCAACTGGCCTGAACACCGACCTCAACTGATGGCACCCCAGGCCTTCTCTCCCAACATCAGTACCCTTTGCTTTACTTTACTTTACTTTTCTAATGTGACAGATTGAGCACAAATGCACAAAGCCATGCACCTAAATCTTCTTCTCAGAACAGCAGTGCTTTATATTATATAAAAGCAAATGGGTAACCTCCATACTAATGGCCATTGGTTTTGAAATTAATGTTCAACAAAGCTCATCCACAAAACCTCCCAGCTGGTAGCTGTTGTTCGATAGGGAGAACTAGCTATTGAAAAAAAGTTGTCATTGATCTAATTGAGGAAGTCTAAATACAACGGCAGATGTATTAAATCAGAATAGTGAATAATGCAATTCAATGCCTAAGCAAATTAAATTTTTTTGGATTTTGCAAGAAAAAATAAAAGAAATTCACCCAATTGCATTCTGGAAAAAAACGTCAAACTCCATACAGACAGTTGATGACATGGTTTTAGCATGAAGACATTTATATATTGATGAATGCCACTGCTTAGAGAGCTTGGATATAATGTTACTAAATATATAATCCAATCTGGAAATGGTGAACATCCTGGTCTAGAAATTACAGTTTGTTTTTAATGAATTGCTGTCAGTTTTATAATTTTTTTTAATGAATGTTCTTCCACAACCATCTAATTATACAATATAGCATTTTACCTGATGAAACACATGCAATGCTGCATTCTTCATACTAAGCCTCTGCACATTCTTTTTGCATTCAACAAGTACTCTCTACCATTTCAATGGGCTATAGAAAGTTGAGAGACATTTATTTGACTGGGAAGAAAATCAAGGTTGCCAAACATACATTCTGACACAGATATGCAAAAATAAATAAATAAATAAATAAAAAAAAGCTGTCTGTATGGCATACTCCATACAGCTCTCGCTCTCTGGAGAGAAAAAAAGAATTTAGCTAAAAGACGGGAAAATCCAGCACTTAAAACCTGTAACATGTGTAGTAACACATATGAGTCTGTCAATGACAATTTCCTTTTTTTATGCCTTAGACTTTCCATGCAAACTCATATATATAAAACCCCAGATGACAAAGGTGCATGAATTCTCAGACCATATAAATATACATACTCTATACTGGATGTTATAACAAAACTCAGGGTTGGTGTTATGTTAGGACACTTATCTTGCTACTTATAAGACGGTGTGATCTGGTAGCATTGTAGCCACAACAAATTCAAACTTGTCACAATGTCGTTTTACTTTTGAAAGAAGTCTAATGTATGTTTGGCAAAAAAAATCCCCACTAGTTTTATTGAAGGGAGTGGGCCTAGACACAGAAGAACAATAAAACAATGTGCACTGAGCTATTCAAGAACCTGTAATTAAACTGGTTAGGGTTTGACAGTCCTGAAGGCATGGAAGGAATAATGGGTAATTGTTTGAAACAATCAAGGAGTCTTCCCTAAACAAATTCTAGTGACTCACGTGGATATTCAGTTCAAAGATATAGAAAAGATTAATGCAAGGTTTTACTACAGAGTTAGTTTCTTTGCACCCCGTCTCCAGTAGTTTACTTACACAAAGACTATAATGCAAAGGCTGATCACACTGGAACGCACCCTATAATAATTATAATTGACAATGCTGGAAGAGTAATGATGTCGCCCATAAGAGGATGGGTTCCTCTCAGGAATCTGGATCCTCTCATGGTTTCTTTTTCACAAGATGTAATTTTTGTCTTCCCACTGTCTCTACCCTGCTTCAAAACTGACATCCTGATTTCCTCTGTGACTTTGTCTATTGTGCTGTACAAGAAAATGAACTAAATCAAATAAAACAACTGATTCTCGAACAATAGTCGAACTAAACAGGTTTAGGTTTCATAAGATAGCAAATTGTGAATAAATTGGATCAAAGCAGGCAGAACTTATGCCATTTGGCAGATGCCCTTATCCAGAACAACCTACATTTATTTCATTCATACAACTGAGCAACAGGCTGTGATCTGATCTCATCAGCTACCAACTACCCAGAACATGTATGTACAAGTAGTATTACTTAAAGTAAAGCGAAGTGCACTGTTTTTGAATTTTGGATTTGGAATCGGTCAAATGTTTTGGCACCATGACTGCTGATTACATGTTTCATTGCGTGGGCGTTAACCACAGACCCTTCATTAAGCCTGAAGCTAATTATAATATATGACATGTAAGTTCTGGGTTTAGGACTCCAGCAAATTGTCCTTTGATCTAATTACTTGTGTGTAAAAAGAGTTGGCTTGAATAGTGTACATTACATTTTACATTCTTATATACACATTATTTTGTATTTAAAATATTCCCAATAATTATTTTTTTCTCCTGTTTGTTGGAAAATTGCATTAAAGATGTAGTATGACATTTGTTAATTTTCTCCTTATATTTTAAAACCTGCAATTTCATAAGGGTGTTCATAGACCTGTTTTATATCTAATGTAAAACTTCTATATGGTTGTATAGTCCTACACAGAACCTTCAACCTAATTTTTTCATACACGATTAGCACAATAGGTTACTACCACTTAATATTCGCAGGAAATAAGGAATTGATTAGTTTTTTTTTAAAGCCTTAAAAAACACCCTAAAAAGGTGGGTTTTTACCCAAACAAGCAAAGATTCACTGTGGTTCCCATTCCTCCTGCATTAATAATGCTAGATACAGATGATAAATTCTGTACATGACCACATCTCTTGGAGCTTTTACCTCGGCATCTCCAGGATTCAGTGAAGCGCTCACAGCTTCCGAAAGAGAAAGCAGGATATCCACTGTCAGAAGAACCAGCACAAGCTGCAAGTCCATGTCAAAAAACTTCAGCTCAATGCACTGATGTCCAGATGCCTTATCTTCACTATGAAGAAATTCCCAGAACCATTTATTCCACCCGAAATCGCCTCTGTGAAACGCGTTCTGCACATTTACCACGTATTCAGAGGACTAACAGAAGTTAGTGTCAAGTCTTCATAGCTGGAAGCAATGTGGTTAAATGAGTGTGTGTGTGAGAGTGCGTGTGTAGGCCCGCCTCCAAAAGTGTACAGGAAGCAAGTTCAGAGTGTACGCAAGCATTAGAAATTACAGGATTGTGCAGGGTGTATGGTCTATTCATATACATAGCTTTATTAAACCTTCACATGCATTTCTTCCAGCCCAAAACTTTTATTTTGGGGTTGGGGGGGTACTGGTTACACTGGCAAACCTTATCAAATCCAAGCCAGCAAGCTTGTAAGAACAGCAAATAAATAGCTAAAGAAAACCAAAAGGACAGAAAAAGGACATGCTCCTCCAGCTCATCACCCCAGCAAAACCAAAGAGTCACACAGTAAGATTAGAATCATGTTTAATATCACTTCCAAACAGGAAAATCCCAAGTAAAACAGTTCATTTAAGTCTTACAAAAAAAAAAAAAGGAAAAAAAAAAAGAAATTGATACACAATTATGTCTACCACATACTTAACGTGAATTCTACCAGGTTGAGGAAATTAAAAGAAAATAACAAAAATAGCAAAAATCACCTTTAGCACCCCATACCCCTCCCCCCCCCCCCCCACTTCCTGTTCCCAGTTCTCTCAAACCAGAGTGCTTAAATAGTTGATGAACAATGATCCTACTGGGAAAAACAGCCACTGCAAGCAATACATGAGACTGTCTGGCCAAAGAGTTTGCAGACTGTGGAAAAATGGACCCATCCTTTACTTTAATTCCCCATATTACATCCCCTCCCTCCCACCCACCCTCCCTCTCCAGCTTCCTGGATTAGAATGACGTCTCCTAATCCTTTAGTAGGGCCGGTCTCTTCTTTCCTCTCTGTGCTCCCCTCTACAGGACAAAACAAAAAGCATTTAACAAAAACAATATTTGTGTCCAATGTTTTTTGCAGTTCAAAAAAATAAATTAAAAAATTATAGTGCAGGGGTCTTACCTTCCTCCCATCTTGTATCCACCACCATAGCCTCCACGCTCTCCACCACCACCATATCCACCACGGTCTCCACCTCTGAAACCACCTCTTCCACCTCTGAAGCCACCACGATCACCACCGTAGCTGCCACCTCCACCTCTACTGCCACGATCTGTAGAAAACAGCAAATTTTGCAGTACATTATAGCTGGGGTAGCACTGCAACACTGCAACCTGTGCTCCTCACATACCATTATAGCACTTCTCACTAACCTTCAAAACTATCTCCAGGTTTTGGTGCTCCACATTTGTTGCATTCGTATCGCCGGGCAAAGTTCATGTTTCCACAAGAGCTAAAACGAGAAATTTTTTTAAATCACCACAAACCTACCAACATATAGACAGACACATTAAAGGCAAAGTTGCAACTTATTGGTTTGTCGTCTCACTGCAGCTTTACTTCTATTTATAGGCACCAGAGTATACAACCTGAAAAGTGCATAAGATGACAGTTTGAAAAAACATGGATAGATATTGAATTGAAATCGGGCTATGCAACGTACATAAAATGAGACTTAAAACGCTATTTTCATTTTCCTGAAAGAAAAAAAAAAAAAAAAGTGTGGATGGCAGCTAACTTTCTCCAGCTAACTTTGCAGGACCTAGGCTCTGCTTCACACCAAATCCTTACCGAATCCATGTCACATCTTGAAACCTCTGTATACAGAATCATAAGCTAAAAATGTCGTGTTTGTCTGAATTCGATACTTTGTACCGCACTCAACAGTCAAACAGCTAAACGTGCTTTATAAATAAAAATGTGACTTTACTGCCCCCTAGTGCTCAGACCAAAACTGGACAATTCAGAACATGCACAATGGGCCAAATCACCACAGGATACACGGTAATCCATGCTTGTCATTGTAAATAAAGTCAGTAAAGGGAGGGGAGGAAAAAAAACCAAACAAAAACAACCACTGGCATATTGCAGGCAGGTATTCAGACACCAAATCAGCTACACAATAAGAAACCGTCCAAGATAAGAACCATGAGGCACATAGAGCTCTTAAGCTCATTCTTCAAATCAAATTTCTTAAAAATATTCCCCTCACCTGTTGGGACAAAGCCAGTCTCCTCCTTTAATGTCAAAATTGGGACCTCCACCAAAGCCTCCTCGGCCTCTGAAACCTTTGAGGGTAACAAGTGTTACTTTGCTTTCCAAAAATGCAAAAGCACGTTCATCTCAGTTAAGCTCATCAGGCTTAACTACAAGCTAAATTTCTAAACAACGCACCACCACGGCCTCTCCCGCTGCCTCCTCCTCCTCCTCCTCCTCTCTGGGAGAACTCCGCTCGTCTGGTGGCAAAGGACACCTTAATGGGTTTTCCATTGAATTCTTTGCCTGAAATTCATACAGGACTAGGTTATGGCGACAATTGGGGCTTTGGAATCAGATACCACATAAACAATTAAAAAAAACCTGACCATCAAACCATTCAATAGCAGCTTTGGCAGAAGGAGGATCGTCGAACGAGACTGTGGCTTCGCCCTTTAGTCTGCCGGTGGCCTTGTCAGTGTACAGGTTAATCATGTGTTTGCCAGTCTTTTTATTCAGCTAAAATAAATAAATAAGGATAAAATCACAATAAGTGGTACTGCATTACAAAGTCTGTACCAAGGCAGAAGCAATCATTTAACCTGCCTTGATTATTCCAATCTGTTTAAAGAAATCAGCAACTTCATGAGTTGTGACATCCTCTCCAAGGCCTTGGACAAAGATTGTGTTGTTGTCAGAGTTGTCTTGCTCTTCGCCTAGAAGAAACAAGTTGTTTTTATTATATCTGAACCAACATGTATCCAAAACAAGAAGACAGGACAAGTTGAAACATTGTGATGAAATCCCCATGCCGTACCTGAATCATCCCGTTGACCATACTCTCTGGGTCCTGAAAAACAGGAAGACAGGAGAGGAAAAGAAAAGTCATGAGCAACTTAAAGTTTATGTAATGATCGCAAATTATTCAACATCTAAGAAAAAAAGTGGCTATAAGGATATTCTTGACTTTTGACAGCTGTACACCAGGTTTCATCAAATGGCTGCATCCTTTGTCCACACCATGTAATACCACCAATGTTCTTGTGCATTAATTATAAACCCCCTTTTAAAAACTTCTGCTAAAGCCATGTGCTCCTTCTTCGCCATAGGCACGGCTGGCATCCAGAACGCTGGCATTATTTTATTTTTTTTAGTCAAAAGTCCTCATGCAACAATACCATTACCAGTAAAATGAGCCGTTACATTTTAACCCAACAGCATTTACCAGAAGGAAAACCTAACAATGGCGGGAGAGATTTGCTTTTTTTTGTCAGTCCAAAAAGGTGGCTGTCAAGAGTTCACTGTTCTTTTGCCAGTTAAACTTTTTTTTTTTCTCCTCAATTTCCCCAACTGAGACAGTTCTGATGCTCATCACTTACCACCGTAATTTTTGTAGCCACCACGGTCACCACCACTGCAGAGGAAAAATGGAAGATATGATGGCTTTCCTTTGTCGCAACCTGGGAGCTCAAGACTCCCCACTTATGTGCATTGTGTCCTGTCATGGTTCAAGTTCATCAACAGGTAATGTCTCCCGTTCATAAATACACTGCCTAAGAGTTGCGCCAATAGTGCAAGTGAAAATAATTGAAAAATCGAGAGACATTTTACTTTCTTCCAATTTAGAATTGGGTAAATCAACCGAATTTGTATTTACTGCTCTTCTTAGCAAAAACCGAGCAGAGCATAGAGGATTACCTCCAGCCCCCTCATAGCAGGAATGTGTCTAAATTTAGATGTCTACACACTAGCTGAGGCACTCGAGTTGAGCGCACTATTTTCTTCCATTGAGTGCTTATATGAGCTCCAATGGTTGAGGTCCAAGTTTAATTTCATTCACTTTGATACCTGTAGTATAAAATGTAGACCATGTTAACACAAAAGCATTCGACTCCATGTTTAAAAGAAATACAACACTTTCATTACACCGTTCTATGGGGAATAACTGAATGATGAACTTGCGCTTCTGTGGCATTTAACATCTTGAACACATACCCAAAAGTACAAAGGCACTGCTTTTAAATATTATACTCAGGCCCATTTGTTTCACTTCGGAAAACAAACAAAAAGTACCGTTTTGCTTAGTGGGAAGAAAGTCCTATAAACTGAAAGACATCTGGCTTAAGAGGGATCTCCAGAATCAAATATAAACAAATTGCTGAAACTATTCTGTGTAACAAGGTTTTGTTCACCACCCTTTTAGAGCTCAAAAGGGCAAGTTGACCAAAGCAAAAATGGTCATCTCAGGAGGTTAATATTAACAAATCAAAATACCAGCCAAGTATATGTTGCAGCAACCTGTATCCTGAGCAAATCCTGTGATCAGCCATTTTAAAAACTGATTTCGAAAATGTAGATTCATGTTTTCTTGTAATTGTAGCAGCAATTATATTCTGTGTAGAGCACACAAGGGTGTCCCCTCACCCAAAGCAAGATCTACAATACCAAATAACGCTAAAGCAATTACCCCCTTTAAATAACAGTTCATGTTGGATCAATTCCAATAAATGAACATAAATCAACATTGATGTGAGAAACTTAAGGCAGCACAGTAACCTACCAATACATTTTCAGACCAGGTTTGTGTTGTACTGAAAAAAAAAAGAACTTCATGGCCACTGCCATTTAGAATGCTCTAAATAGCATATGTGACTGATGAAATGAGGAATTATCTACTGTTAGATGAAGATTTGTGCACTTTCATCAAGCAGAACATAATAGTACCTCATGGGGGGGTAGGCTTTCAGACTTACCCCACACCTGAGGGCAGACCTCCTCCTCTTCCACCCCGGTCAAAGCCACCACGATCATAACCGCCACGGTCAAAGCCTCCGCGGTCAAAGCCACCACGCCCTCGGCCCCTGTACCCCTCAGACCTGTTGCCTCCTTCTTCACTACCACCACTACCACCACCAAACCGCCTGCTATCACCTGGAAACAAGGAGGCAAAGCCTATCTGTAGTAGAATTCCGAACCAGCTGGACAATCTTGAACATGCCGTTATAATCCTTAATCATTCATAAACCAAGTTGAACACTAAAGGACAAAGCCAGTCAGTATTTTGATGCATAGCAGTGAGATTACTATTCACAAAGAATGTACATGACGCAAGTAGACTTTACCTTCAGTACGTCTTCCGTAACCTGCTGACGGACTTCCAAATGATCCAGCAGTCGGTACTCCTTCAGACGGCTGACCGTATGAGCCCTGCTGTCCATAAGAGCTTTGCTGCCCATAAGACTTGTCTCCATATCTGGGCCAAACAAGCTCTTGTTAGATTACAATAACTATTTGACATTTACATTAAATAAAATAACACTCGTACCCTGATGAAGTCTCCGAGCTTGGCTGCCCATAACCTTCATAACTCTGCGGTGGTTGCTGTCCAAAGCCATAAACTTGTGACGGCTGACTGAAACTCTCTACACAGTGAAAGAGAAGTAAAGAAACGTGAGTCGAATTTATAAGAACAGGAAAAAAAAGGCTTGCCACAAGACACCTTCTACACATACCCGACTGTCCATAACCCTCGTAACTCTGTCCACCATATGAGCTACTTCCATTACCTTGTCCATAAGCCTAATGAAGAACAAAGACATACACGTAAGAACACTTGTCTGGGATTCAGACCTAAGCAATCAAGATGAGATTGATTTAACAAGATCAGCATTCCCGCTTACCTGCGCACCATGTTGATAGCTCTGTGATCCACCATAAGATCCATAGCTATAAAGGTTCAAGAGGAAGGGAAGAAGTTAAAAATCATAAAAAGTAGTTCAAAATGTATACTGGGAACACAAGGTGCAAATCCAGTCTCAAGGGATCATAACTGATGTTAGAAATGCAATACTGAAGGTAAAAAATAAAAATAAAAACACAGCAACAATGGCTGATCACTTGCCTTTGTTGAGCTCCTGGCTGCCCATAGCCCGAATCTAAGGTACAAACAAGACGAGAAAGCAATAAACAGGGTCACATTTACAACGACTACCAAACCTCGAACAGAAAACAATGTTGATTAAAGATCCGCTTCCTGGAAATCATTGTACCAGTCTAAAGCCGGAGAGAAGGCGAAGGCCTAATGGCTTCCTCTACAGCTTTTAATACGCCAGTCGGATAAAATAACCATTTCCAAGTACCGAATTTTTAAATAATGTTCCCAAATGAAAATTTCACGTTCCGTGTCGCCCAAATATCTAAGAATATCGCAATATTTAGCAGCAAACCCATACCGATTCCCCTCTGCAGTATTACTGTAGCTAGGTAATTTGAAAAAACATACCACGCCGCGGAACAAAAATGGCGGCGGCAATACACATCAATATAACGTATATTTTATACACGTCCAACATCAAAACAGTCATTTAAACATTAAATTATTATCCAAAACTTCCCAAACACGTAATACAGACAATTTATATCCCTCCTCATAAGAATGCGCGACCTAAAAAGCATAAGCTAACTCGGCTACACGAGGCCGCGGCTCCGCCTTTTGCTAACGAACTAGACGCCTATTATTTCTTCATAAGTCACAAAGAAACCCACATATATGTATATATATTTTTCGATAATCAAAAATTATTTCACGCAAACTACTCGGATATAGATTATAGATATTAAAATAGCTCTTACCCGACGCCATATTTCCGTATAAAATTAAAATAACCTCTACACCGTCTTTAACGTTAAAAGTCAACAGCGCCACAGAGCACACTGCAGTATTTATGAACAGTGACGCGCTGTTGGGAAATACCATTTCACCTGATCCATAAGTGCGGTTTCATTTTTAAATAAAACATCTTAATTGGGTAGAAAATGCACTTAACTACATCTAAAACGTATTAACTTACACGTAATGCATGTGCATAAACCTATGCAAATAGAAAATATTTGAAATTGTCATATAAAGAATAGTGGAAAAATGGTACAGTCTTAGCGCCTAAAATGATCACGTGACTCAAGGCTTTCAACAGGCATTCACAGCATTGGGTGCCTGTTACGTAGTAGTCAATATAAACGTAAAATAGTAACATTTACGTTTTATTTTGTGATTTATTATTAATTGATGAAAGCTACAATAAGTCATATGTTCTTCGCCAGTTAATGTTGAATGGTAGTATGGTTTGTAACCATAGGCCACATAATGATTGAATATTAGATAATTCAGTAGTGTTCTTTTCTAGAAACACTGAAATCTAAATAAACCACTGATTGAGACCAATCCACTGTAGGACACACACACACACACACACACACACACACACCAATTTAACCTAGCTAATCCACATTCTGGCATGTTTTTGATAAGTGGAAGGAAACCTGAGAACCTAGAGGAAACCCGTGCATACATTGGGAGAACGTGTACAGATCAATCTCAGGATCAATCATGGGACACCAAGACAACAAATTTAATAAAAAAAATTGGTCAAAAATGAAATACTTGACATTCAACAAGGACCAGAAATGCTTCATGAAATTAAATCGGAATTTTATTAATTTAAAAACACATGCTTAGATAGCAATACGATAAGAAACATTAATTGCATATAAAACTGTATGATGCTGACAAAAATAGGTAACAGCAACTGTACGCATTTACATAAACATATTCCCTTCCAAAATAATGCATTGCTGATCTGCAAATTTCACAAATTTTCATTTATAATGACAAGGCAAGAAATGCTTTCCATAAGGCACATGTTGACTCGGAAACAAACACATACAGTCTCGTTAATTCTGCAAGTGAATGTTAAGCATAGCTCGAGCATTTTCTAAAGCGATGAGGAAAAGCATTTGTACTGATTACATTAAAAAAGGCAAGCTGGGAATGTCCTACTTATAACCGTACACATTTTATTCACACAACTGATATGATACATATTTTCATGATGTAATGCTACAAGATTCGAATGGAAAAGAAAATACATTTGAGGCAGGTTAAAAGCTTTAAACATTCATATGCAAAATGTAAAATATGGATTGATAAACTTGAAAATTACATTATTTGACATGTTGCGCGCGCGCGTGTGTGTGTGTGTGTGTGTGTGCGCGCGCGCGCGCGCGAGAGAGAGACTGCTCAAAAACTGAAAAGAACAAATTCCAGAAAGACATTTTAACATTAAAAACTAAAGTATATTCTGAATTATTTGATTCCCGGTCTTGATTTTTCGACAGCTGACTATGTAATAGCCATTTTCTGCATGTAGGCTACATTACAAATAGCATCAAGTGCATAGCTCTAACTAACAGGACCTTCATCATAATCACCTCTATATAACAGACCAAACATTGTTATTACTGGCAATTGTTATTGACTTGATTTCAAATAAAGTTTATGAATAAGATTAAAGACTACCTTCAGTAGCTTTCCACCAACACTACTACTACTAATAATAATAATGATGATCATACCGTAGCATGTGAGCTGCACTGTTTACATTACAGAGAGCCTACTAGATGTCTCACTACTAAATATATTTGGGTCAAATAGTTACAACACAAAGTATGAAACTAGATTTATGTACACCGAGTTAAATCTGTGAAAATGGATTTAGAATATGAGCACCTTTCTATTGTTCAGATTTGTTTTTCAGGGAGCTACATGTCTCTGTGCCTGTGTTGTTACTTAAGCAAGTTCAAAAATATTCCATTTAAAGCAGTCCTGCAAAAACACTACAGATTCAAAGGACATGTAAAGAGGTGGCGGAGGCTCTTTAACTCCAGACGTCCTGCGAGTAGCGTCCTTTGGTCATCAGTTTCTTGATGTAATCTGTAGCCTGGGTACGTGTCATACCCCCGAGCTCCTCGGCTATCTCGTAGAAAACGGTCTGCACGTCCCTCGCCATGTTACGCGCATCTCTGGAAGAAAAGCGCATATAAAGGTAAATGAGCAGTTCACATTTAACAAGAGCATTATGATCATGTAGAACAACAAATTTAACTGCCTCTATGCTTTATTATTATTATTTAATATTATTAGTTTATAGTGTAAAGTGTTTTTTTTTTTTTTTTTTTTTTGAGGGGACGAGCATTTATGGAAGGAGTCTCTCAGCTTTACGTTAAACACAAAAGGATGAGACGAAAGAGAAAAGTAAAGCTGTAACCTTATGTTTTACAACATAGGAAAGTCAGAGAGAGAGGACCTTGTGCTTTTTTAGTTCCTCTAAACCAAAGTGTTTTTTTTGTTCAATTAAATTGCCTGACACAATTGTCTGTCTGTCTAGGGCAGGGGTCACCAACGTGGTGCCCGCGGGACCACATGAGCCCGCAAGGACCACATGAGTAGCCCATGGGCCTTTTCTAAAAATAGCTGTTTCCTACTTTTGTTAAATCATTGTTGATCATTATTATGAGAAATCATTAACATGATCAGTCTCTTCTCATAGATGAATATCATTAATTATTAATAATAACATAATAAAGGGTAAATTGCGCAAATGTGTTATTTCAGATCAAACTGAAAACTGTGTGTATCAAACTGGTAGCCCTTCACATTAATTGGTACCCAAGAAGTAGCTCTCAGTTTCAAAAAGGTTGGTGACCCCTGGTCTAGGGGTAACGCTTTGATAGGAAGAGCCTGATTCGACTACCAATCTCTCAGTCGAATCTTTTCGGAGGTGTAATGAAACGAGGATTATTTCATTTTGGACATATGGGGGCGCTCAATGTCTGATTTCACATAGATCTTTCTCCCAATAAATTAAGATACAGCCTATTATGATAATGTTGTAAATAAAAATGAGAAAAAAAAGAAGCTTTTAATAAATATATTTAACATGCATGAAAAAATCCAACCACCCCGTGACAGATATTTACTGATCCATGAACAACACATTCTGTAAATGTATATAATTTAATTCTTAAAAATAGTTTGATTGATTGCGTCGATGTTAAATAAAACACACACACACACACACACACACTATGTATATATATATATATATATATATATATATATATATATATATATATATATATATATATATATATATATATATTAAATTTCTGACCAGAACCAAACAAAAGTTATTTTCAGTGTCACTCCACCATTCCTAATTATTGGTTTTCAGCTAAAAATGACAAAGTGATGAACACAGACAATGTATGGAAGCCATAATAATAATAATAATAATAATAAAAAAAACATTAGACAGTTAAAGGCACACATCGCTCTTCCTGGCCACTCACCCGCAAATGTAAATGTGTGCATTTTCTCCATGTATCTGCCTCCAGACATCTTCCTTGTTCTTCTTCAGCAGGTGCTGCACATATATCTAGAAATTATTTGCAAAAAATTAAAATTAAAATCACAAGAACCAAAATAATTTCTAAAGCCATAAATTTCTTTTAAAAAAATGTCAACATGATGCAGTTTCTAGTAATTCAGAAATATAGGTCAGTAGCTTCATAACTAGATGGTTGAGAGTATAAATGCCCGGAAATAAGCAGATTAGAGATACGACTTGAATTTGTTTTAGAGTTGCTGTACAATGGCTGACACTGCGCTTTTATGTTTCCTTCCTTCTAAGTGGGGATAAATGGCAAAAACAAAATTGCTCTACCTTGTTCTCCTGATCCCTGGAGAAGGCCACATTGAGCTGCGTCAGTGCTCCTGATTTCTCAAATTCCTCCAGCTCCTCCTGATACAAAAAGTCTTCGGATTTATGACGGCAACCGAAGTACAGTACAGTCTTTCCCACATCCTTACCTAAAAGCAAAATGTAAAAATTTTAAAGATTTCATTTGTGCCCCATTCTTTGCCAATATTGCTGTTTTTATTTGCTTAGTTTGACAGGGTTGCCAGATCTTGTATGAAATCATAAAAAACAAATCTATGACAAAAATCTAAATATTCCCCTTCCTAATTTCCTAAATACATTATATTAAACAAAAAGACTAATTGCAATAGATTTTATTGAAAATTAAAAAAAATGTCCAATGAAGCTAACTCAAAAGTACACCAGGGCAAAACTGAGGCATCAAGACTAACAACTTCATAAATCTGTTAAGTATAACAAAATTACACGATTCTAGACCAGTCAAAAGGCACAACACTCTTTACTACTGTAGTTAAATTAAGTCAGTAACTAACCCTGTTGTCTGCTTTATAATAGTTTATTTTAGTTTCATCTTATAGCTTTATTTCAATTTCTATATCAAATTTCTTCAAAGAGTTTGCAAATAAAATAATAAACATCCATCTATAAAAAATTGGGAATAGCAAGACCAATTAAATTGGACATAAAATAGACATTTGGGTGTAATAGGATTTTTCTTCATTTATCTACTGATTTTTAACTGCTAGCTGAATTCACCAGCTTAAAACATGTAACCTGTAAAACGTTACGCGTTATTTACTTTGCATGTTCAAATTCTTTTAATAACGGAAAAAAAAGGGTTGTCTGCCACCAAAAGTGCCATGATCCAAATTGTTTAGCACATTTAAATGTGCAAATCAGAACATTAAAGTGAAAATCTATCCTTTTATATTCCTCTGTTGTTCTGAAACCCAAATTTCTTTAGTGTAGAGCAAAAACAAAGAACTGGCCTTGCAGTGGCAATAGTTTTAAAGGAACAGTAAATGAAGTGATGCATAATATTGTGTCTGAGTTAGAATGCTGGTTGAAGGGCCTGTGAAGCAGCTGAAGTGATTACCTTGCGCTTTAAGCCAGGAGCGCTCCTGAACGAAGCCCATGAATGGTGCAATGCCTGTGCCGGGGCCAATCATGATGACTGGGTTGCTGGCCTTGAAGGGAAGCCGGAATTGGGACTTGCGGATGTACATAGGAACGGTGGCCTTGTGCCCGTTGTCTGTAGGAATTTTAGCCTTGAGCCAGTTGGTAGCAACACCCTTGTTGATGCGGTTTGTCTTAGTTTTGTACTCAACAACCACAGCACAGATGTGAATGCTGTTGGGGTGAACCTGTCACAAGAGGGCGACATTCAGCAACACACACAATTTAGTAGAAACAAAAGGAGACATGAGGCTGTAGAGACGCACCTTAGAGGACGATGCAATGGAATAATAACGAGCCTGCAGACGGGGAAGAAGCTCGCACAGGTGGTCGATGGGTGGCCGCAGGGATGGCAGGTCTTCCAGGATAGCCAAAATATTCCGACTTGCATCCAAGACCCAGCTCTGGTATAGTGCCTGATCAAATAAAGGGACATGTTTTATTACCAAACTTGGAACGTATATGCTAATAAACTGTAACATGGTGGGGGTTTCAACTCCTAACAACACCACACATACATTTCCAGCTACAAGTACATTTTTTATTTAGCTTTGATGTAGACCTTGAAGAAACAACTAGATTTAAGGCAATAAAGGGCACTTCATGATCACCAAATGGGAAACATACCTTGCCCTCAGGGGAAGAGGATGCCATCTTGCGCATGTTCTCTTGGTCTTTGGGGTCGGAGGCATACTGGGCGAGCTCATAGAGAACGTTTGTGCGTGGCGAATTGGTGATGTCCAGGTAATGTGTTAGAGCAGTGCGGTACGTGGTGGGGCATGGGAATGGGTGTTTCTTGTTGGACTCCTCTGCGAAAGGTAATTAATAATAAAACATTTAAAAAATTTATAGGGTACATTTCACATAAAAAAAAACTAATAAAACAAAAGGCAGTATGTATTTAACTTTAAGTTTTGTTTTTTTCGCCTCTAAAATCCTAAATCATGTCACCTTAATAAACACACACACACACACACACACACACACACACACACACACACACACACACACACACACACACACACACACACGCAAGAAATAATTATTTAATTTTAAAAGCTCTTAAAATGAAATTGAGTAAATTCAATGCATTGAACTGTATTATTAAAAAAAAAACAGCAAGCCTGCAGTTTATTGTTATATGGTTACATTTTAAAATTCATGTCTTCAATAAAATAATAATAAAGAAAATATTTAAAAAAAATATGAACTATTTACCTCAACTTGTGGGTTTTACAAAAGAAAACATTTCGACGCTATGAATTCATTATTTTTACATTTTTTTATTAAGAATTCACATTTTTAGGTTCTTTTAGTTTCTGTTGTGGAATAAAATAAACTTTCCAAAACCCTGTGTTGTCTGTTGTTTGTTTACTTCATTCTTCAGCTGGGGTTTTGAATATTAATCATCATTAGCATTAAACATTACTTAAGCCAGTACTACATTATTTTATGCTACAATCTATAAATATTCACCAGCATACTTTTATCTATTAACACAAAACTAATTATTCTGTCCATTTCTGTATTTATTTAAATTTACTGTCTATTTGTAATCTGTCCCAAAAAACAAACACTTTTATTTAAAAATGTCTAAATTGCTGCATTTTAAATACACTAAATCTCCTACGAGTCCATTAGTCAAAGCAGCCAAGGAATTAACTGAACAGGCTAAACGTTTTCTGAATAAGACACCATGGTCATTCAAACAGCATCGAGACATTAATACAGACAAATGAGTCATGTTTTTCATGGTCAGGGACGTACCATCAAGGTTGTTCAGTGAGATAATGGCATCAAGGTCTACGCCGAGGACTTCTCCCAGTCTATTTACAATGCTGGAGTTGTTAGTGGGATACACAGCCACGTGGTCTCCTGACTCATATCTAATTAAAGGAACAACAATTGCTCTGGTTTAATTAAGGATATCTAAAGATCCATTGTGTAAACTCAAGAGGATCAGCTGTAAGGGATTCAAAATCCACTCTGGCCTTATCATTTCAGATTTATGAGTTTATAAAAAAAAGTGTTTGCTTTACCTTTGGTCTATGTAATTACATCACAATATATAGCAAAGGTATATAATAAAACATTAAGCCAACACAGAAGCATATTTATAACTTGTAGTATCTAATATATATGTATTTTTATATTATGTATAATTACTAAATAGTAAAGTGCAGCAAAGCCAAACAAACTGTTCAACAATTAAACAAATCAACTTCGACTTAGATACCTGATCTTAGACCCTGTGATGTCCAGCTCCAAATGCATCAAGTGTCGGTCACCTCCTTTGTTGAGTTTGCGGTTAACAGTGACAGGAGCAAGGAAGGGATTCTTAGAATCGAATGGCCTGTAAAAGAAAAACATTGATGTAAAGCACTGTGAAAAACACCAGAGATTTATGCCTACAATTTACAACGCTGCATGTGTTTGGCTTGTTGTAGTAGAACTCAGACACACACACAAAAACCACACACAGGTAAACCGATGACGTTTACGTACGGTTTCTGGTTCTCGAAGCTCTTCAAGCGGCCGAGTTCACCGGTGTAAATCTTATTCATGTTCAAGTCCTCGTGGATCTTCAGCTCATACTGACGGATGCTGTGAAGTGGGGGCAAAAAACTGCATGTAAGAATTGAGTCAGTTTCTGGGTCTACAAGTATATTTTTGTAGACAAACGGTATTGTGAGTACGAGTGTAGATTCAGGTCCCATTCGAAGTTTCTAATGAAAACAAAATCTCCTTAACAAAACCTTTTGTTTACCGCAGAGGCATTCAGAGTGTGGGAATGAACTGCAGGGGGGACCGGTGTGGGGTGACATTGAAAATATTTAAATGACTGTATGATATAAAAACAATTAAATAATAATATTATTATTATTATAATAATAATAATAATAATAATATGAAACCTTGTCTCCTCCGCTATATAACACAGGAGTTAAATTTTAAAAAAAATAAAAAGGGTCAGATAACTTAAAAGTAAAATACAAAGAACAAAAATTTAATTATAAAATCATGACCGCAGTCGTGAAAAAAGTACCTAGACTCTTCACCAGTAGGTTCAACTCCAAAGTGTTCACACACTGCTGGCCAGAACTGCTCTCTCCAAGACACAAAGTCCTCTTCAAGGCTGTTGGGCAAAAAATTAATAAATAAATAAATGAAGGGGGAAAAGAAAAAAAAAAAAAAAAAAAAACACTTCAAAAGACACTGCAGGAAAACCTTTATGTGCAATTGGGTTAGATCATATCTACACAACTTTATAAAAAAATTGCTTATGGAAGTAAAAAAGGGAATTTCAGCACACAAGAAATTTATATTTATAAATCTTAGACTTACTTGCCATCGTCGTCGCCCATGCCAAGGTCAAAGATCCTCTGGGCACCGAGCTCAGCTAACCTTTTATCCACATACTTGCCCATGGCGTTGTAATGCTCGTAGGTTTTATTGCCAAGTGCGAACACCTTTAGAGTAATACAAAAGTGTAATTTTGTGATTATATTATCATATGCAGCTTCTGAAAGATTCACAATAGACTAACAAGGATTTTACCGGAATGCTATATGAATTTTGCATTTTGCGGGTAATGTGATTGTGAATCGGTAATCATCTACAATTTTATGCTGTAAAAATTAACAGTACTACCTACTTTGAAAACATGAGTGATATGAGCATATTATGATTAAAAGTCCTAAAAAAAGCACAGGACGGTCTTTCTGATTAGCAGCTCTTAAATATAAGCCTACAATATCAAGGAAAGTTAATTCTCTGAGCCAAGAAAGGAAACTATGGACAGTTTAAATCCAAATAACGCTTGGATGTCGTTTAAGAACCACCACCAGTCTAATTATTCCTAACTAACTATTATCTAGTGACCAGATAAACAGATATATAGTATAAACACAGGGACTCCACTTCCAGCCATGGAGGACATCCAGAAGAAACGCCGACTGCGTCGAGCTCGCAGCATTCTTAGGGACTCCTCTCATCCCGCCCGTTTTCTCTTCTGCCCTCCGGCAGGCTTTTTAGGTGCCTTGTACTTGTACATGTGTAATGTTGCCTTGTACTTGTACATGTGTAATGACAATAAAGTTGAATCTAATCTAATCTAATCTAATATTGACTAGTTTCATGAATTCCATGAACTCAAAGTATAATTAAATTTCTTTTTCCAGTTAAAAGCAGATAAATGCATGAGAACATAGGGGAGGGGCTCAGAAAGGAGGGGGTTTGCTCAAAGCACTGGTTAAGTTCAAGGATTATTTAAGTTCAGCAGAGCAAAGCGAGTGTGTCAGACACACCGGCAAAAGCGTTTGTAATCTGACTTCAATGAGCGCTGCTCATCTCCGAATGCTAATGCATTCTAGTTCATCTTTAATCTGGTGGGTGATGCCGAGCTGTCTCAAAGCGAAATGAAACACGTGGACAAAGCGACAGCTGGCGTTTTTATTACCATGTTCCTGTTTGTGACACGGCATAACCTTTGTAGACAGCGCCGGCATTAATGCTCAAAGAGCGATTGGGTCATTGGGCGGTGAGCCAACGCTGAGCAAGGGTGCAGTGTTCACCTTGCTCGTAATTCGAACATTACTGCGTCTCGTGACAAAGACATATTTTTTCCACAGTGCTTAAACACGAGTCAGCAGAACTGTACATTTGCAAAGTCAATAAAGGCGCACATTTGTTCTAATTCTCTATTTCCTCAGACACTATTTCTGCTGAGTCACCTAGCTCATCCTCAGACACTATTTCTGCTGAGTCACCTAGCTCATCCTAAGAAACTAAAACTGCTTGGTCATGGCCTTGCACATATTTTCCAAAACCATAAAGCTACGTGCAATACGTGCTTTCATGTCGGCTTCTGAAACTGACGTAAAATCACTCGCATTATGAACTTCCCATTTTTTGTATGATTCCAATCCAAAAATTGTGCTTAGCGTACCCTTTTTTTTTTTTTTTTTTTTTTTTTTGCAGTTGCCTAAGAGGGTTATGTACAACCAATGGGTTTCTCACAGCTTGGCCTAGTCAGAACAGTGTGACCCAAAGATCATTCTGTGCCTCAGTGTTTCATCAATAGGTTACTGGAAGCCACAGATTAATGGCTGGCGTATCCCAATTGGTCTGCTTTTTTCTTTTTTGCAATTGATGGTTGCACTAAAATTCCAAAACTGTGTGAATTTTGAGTTTAAACCCCGACAGAATGGAGTGAGACATGGCCAGCAAAAAAATACAAAAATAAAAATCAATCAATAAAAAGATTTCAACAATAAACAAACTGTACTGAAACAAAATATCACACATTCTGTGAAACCACAAAAAAAAAAAAGAGAGAGATAAAAGAGAAACTTGCCGTAAAATTAACTCCATCCAGGTCGAGATCTCCCTCCTGTAGTAAGTCATAGAAATCCTGGGCGTTATCTGTAGGGTCTCCCTCTCCATACGTGGCCATGCAGAAGATAGCCAAAGAGTTGTCGATGTCTTTTAAACGAGAGAGTTCATTCTGGAAAGAGAGAGAAAAGTAAGTATAACATAATAAACTGCCATTTTAAAAATGAACCATAGCAGCATTATGGCTGAAGATACAGGAAAGTACCATAACATTACCATATCGTATTCCTCTGGATCTGCTGCCATGCCCTTCATGCCATAACGGTGGGCATCTTTAGAGAGCCTGTTGGCAAATTCTTCAGCAGTGCCGGTTTGTGAGCCATAGAACACCACTATGTTCTTGCCCTGGTGATCATTGACAGAAAACAGTTACTTGGTTCATTTTAAGGACAGGAAGAAACTCAACACACGATTGTTTTAAACATTTTAATACAAGAACATTATACATCATCAAGATGGTGCTAATCATCGTCCAGATACAAGTGTTTTTGTGTAGCTGCCTGGTATACATAACTATCTAACTGCCTGGTGAGGTGTTATTACACTACGCTTGCTTTTAAGACATTGGTTTCAAGGCAGCCAAAATACAGAACTGGGTCTCACACTGGAGCTTTATTTGTCCAACTTGATTACTTTTCTAATACAACACTATTATTTGTATCATGTCTGAATAAGCAATCAATGGATGTTTTAGACAAACACAGACCAAACCTAACTACATGGCTGTCCAGGCACTATGCATGTTTTCCTGCACAAGTGTTAAACACTACACTGCTGTATGAAAAGAGGTATATACAAAGAACATATGCTTACTGTTTTCTTCATTTTCTCGATGAAACTCGTTTCCCTGGCAGCCGAGGGTCTACAGGAAAAAAAGACACACAACTATTACACAAAGCACTGCATACATATAAATACATCAAGTGCCATTACCTAAAAATCAATTCATGACGTAACTAAAGGATCATTCAAATGGATGTATTGGAATTTCAGCTGGGCTTTTTTAACAGTGTATTTTTTTTCTCAACACCGACCAGGAACTTCAGGTCACCTCATCGCAGGCTACTAAAAAAAAATAAACCACAAGCAGTCCTGCTATAATAGGTATATGATTTATTATGAGTAAATGTTATGACAAATATTGTTTTACATCATAGAATAAGTTTGCTAACAAACTCTAGGCGACCTAATCAAATAAAGTTTAATAATTCAGTACTACTATATTACTATAATGATCATCAACAAATTAAACCCCCCCCCCCCCCCCCACACACACACACACACACAATTTAAAAGACTCAAAGTCATCGAAACCCATAACATTCCAGACAAGTGTATTATGATATTCATCATAGAATTTTGCATTTTACTCACACATTCAGCATACATGTTTAAAAAAAAAAAGAAAAAAAAAAAAAGAAGAAATGCAAAAATATGGTACGGAGCATACCATCACATTCAGAATTGCTAGATACATTTAAACATGTATAGTGCCCGCCAATAATATTGGCTCTTCTAGTTAATATATGCAAAGATAGCTGTGGGAAAGAGTGCTCGGAATTGCGAGAAATAAATTCGGAAACGGGCTTCCATATGAATCTTCTCCTCGCCCTTCCATTTTTTCATTCTGCAGCATCTTTTGTGTTTACCTGTCCAGAGCGCTCTAGAGTTCAGCGGGTGGTGTGTCAGTAATAACGGTCCACGTGGGAAACGATGCTACGTATGTAGTTAAACAGACTGAACGAAGCATATAATTTGCCTTGATGATTTTTTTGTATTCAAATTACTCGAGAAATCGTTTTCTAGTGTCGATATTAGTGAAGGGCAACGTATGACTGAAAAAAGTCTGAAATCTATAGTCATGCTGCATTTATTTTCTACCTTCTGATAACACATTGTTAGGGACAGCTAGTCAGTATTTGACCGCCTTATAACAGCAGTAAACACAGATCAGTACATTTAAACAAATGTCTAGCCAGAAGAGGTGTGAAGAACAAAATGCCAGACAAAATAAAGAAGTCCAAGGGTGCTGGATAATGCTGAGGACACACAGTAACATCGAAAATGAACCACAGAAAGAGCTTTTACAATGTGAGCAATAACGACTTTATAGTACATATTAGACATTTGTATTTTTGGCTAAGAAATACTAAATATTAAGTTTGGGGAATTAAATTATAAAATGATGAAAGGAAGGGTGGCGTTTTCCTAGATCATTCTCTCTAGTGTTTTATTCTTATTTGTCAACGGGCAACGTTATACAAGTCTCTGTCTACGTCGGTACAGTAGAAATGTTAATGCATAACAATGGGCACGCTGATACAAACTATACACCCAACACTATTGTCAGAGCTCTGATTACAACTCAACACCTTCAGTCCAATCAGAAACAAGAATTCAACAGTTCTGTACCGTACATGTATGTAATGCGTCTAACATTATACCTTATTTGTTAGAGTCTGATTGGTAGCCATTTCCTAGTATTGAAACACACGAACAAAAGACCAAGGAAACAGGTGCGCATTTCATTTCTTACCACTTTACACAATGACATCCACACTTTTCTCATGACCTTTGTCTATGTGACCAAAGTAATCTTAAAGTTATCGTTGAGTTTTATGGAATGCTATAGTGACCTATGAGCACGGATATATTTTACTTCACAAAATATGCTATGAAATTATCTGTAAAAAAATTTTTTTACTCTTTATCTATATTGAACAATACATCAGAGTGCAGAAGTTTGCATTCAATACAACTCATTAAAGTCATAACAAGGGTCAAAATGCAATCGGTTTAAAAGTTTGCAGACTATAACACCTAAAGCAATTACCCTTTGCTAAATAAACTAGATGTCCAATGAGTCAAATCAGAAATCTCCCATTTTTGAAACCTAAATCCTCTTTCTAAATCCTCTTTCTAAATTTAGCTACCTATTGCTTTACCTTTTCATACACAGGCTTTTTTTTCTTCCTTTTTTCCCCCTATTATTTCCTATAATCTGGAAACTTGGAAAAACATAAAAGTTCTTTAAAAAAAAAAAAAAAAAAAAAGTCAGCTTTGTCTTTTTCTTTAAATCCCCGTCTTGTTACAGGATCCTCACAGACATCATGATTAATTGTATGCCATCACTAACTGTCTCACTGCATACTGTGTTCGCTGAACCCCCAACCCCCGGTGCCTCCCCAAAAAACGCACTCATAAAAAAAACCCACAGCATCCACAATGTTTAAACAGCGTTTCTTTTTTAAGTTTTTTTCTTCATGTCTTGTAGCAAGCTTTCTTTCTCTTGACATTAAAAAAAAGTTTTTATAATTTTAAAAGAAGTTCTCGTATCTGCTGGCCATTTAAGATTTTTTTTTTTTTTAATGTTTGGACAAGTTGTTTTTTTTCTTGACAAGACCTTTAGGTGTTTCGTTCCTGGACTACAGTCAGTACAGCTAAAATCTTTAAATACCCAGCCCCTGCTCTAAATGCAAACCTTTGAACATGCCATAAAAGATAATTAGATTAGATATTTATGCAATGTAGTCAGACCATTAGAACAGCTAAGAACCTTAAAAGAAAAAAAGAAAAAAATCTTGAATGAAACTAAAAACTATGAATTGAAAAAAAAAGAAGCTTGGAAAAACAAAGCCACACTTTTGTATTTAATCCATTTCCATTCTCTAATTCAAATCGACAGGATGAAGAGCAGCATAATGGCTTTGCATACTAGTTAAGGCCTAGTTTCCTATTAACTTTCGAACCATAGCAAAAGCAAGTTTTTTTTCCCCCAATTAAAATTAGATTATACATTTCTACAGATATACAGCAACTTTAAACTGCAACTTTTTTGACACTAAAGTGTACAACGGTACAAATACATCTCTCCTAAATAAAACTAAAGTTTTAACTCTTTTATTCTTATTCTACATTCATAAGAATTTGCAGTTTCATCACCTACCTGTTAGCAGCGGCCAATCGTTCCTCAGGTAAGCTAAACACACAACCCATAGTCCCAGAGTGCCCAGATAAATCCACACAAGAAACTTCACCAATAGCACAAGAATTCAACAGGAAACTAAAGTTTACCGAAGATCTAAACTAACATTTGACATTGTGTAAGTCAGTTTCCTCATGCTTACAGAAAGAAAATCTTAACTAAAAGTAGGCAGAAGAAAACAAATCTGAATCATGAAGATAGGAGATGGAGACCACTGGCATTGCTGCTGCAATCTGAGCTTGGATTCGTCCAGTACAGGATTTTTTAAAGTCAGGCGAGAATAAGCTCTCACAGGAATTATCCCAGTATTCCTCAAGGGAGATGATGTCATGAAAAAAATCCAGAAATAAAGACTAGCCGAGTCGTTTGACAAAAAAGGAGCTCCACAATCTGAACAGCCATGGAGGAAGCGAGTGAGTGCTCAGGGCTCATTTCCTGCGTCACTGAAGAAGCTGGAGGAAAAAGGAGCTGGAACAGGAAGGAGCAGGCTCTGTGCGTTCCATACTCACGCACACACATGCACGTGCGCGCAACATCTGGCAACCACAATGGCTGTAATGCCGGGAAAGAAACCTAGACTGCTTAATGAAATCTCAAACAAGAACTGTGCTCAAAGACTGAAACTCAAAATCAAAACAGCTCGTCCTCTGTTTTGCATTGAATTAAGCACTCAAAACAACAAACAACAGAAAAAAAAGCACAAAGCCTCATTTCTGTAACCCAGGCAACAGTTGTAGGACAATGTTACTGCTTTTTTTTGCGAGAGGAAGAATGACTGAATGCCCCAGGCTTCCAGGCCCAGCCCTCGCTCACATCAGCTCTCTTCGGATTGGACAACGTGGACTGCCATAGCAACCCCATCAGTCATAAAAAGAGTCTCCTGCAACAAGCCAGGCCCCGCACCATTCAGGAACGCAGCGAGTGCAAATTAGAGATGGTCTGTGCCGAGAAAGGAGGGAGGAAAAGAAAAAAAGAACGAGGGAGAACAGAATAGAGCGCTTGTCTCTCGGCTCAACTTTCCACCTTTGGCAAAAGTGCTGGCTGGCCTTTCCTCTCACGCTCTCCAGGGAACACTCAAACGAGGTTCGGAGACACAAGAAAACGAGTTAGGGGGCCTGGACCAGACTTAACCCTGATTTTACAATTCGTGAACAACAATTGAAATTGTATGACGGGAGCATGGGATAAATTAGTCATAGTTTGCTTTTTCTATTCTGGGAAAGCTCAAGAGAATATAGCCTCTTGCTTTTCTGGAAAAAAAAAAAAAAAAAAAAAGCCTTTACTGAAGTGAGGGAGAAAGAAAAAAAAAAAAACAGTTACTCCAGGGCAAAGTGGGATCCTTGCTGCCGCTTATGCAATGGCCCAGGATTACGCATTTAAAAATAAATTGTCTGTGTGAAACACTTACTATCTTAAATAGTAAGTGTACCTTAAACAACACTGATAGAATGTTGTTATAATACTTAGTCATATTAAATATAGTCTCCTCCAAAAGTATTTTCACTTAATAAGTTAACCCCTCTGTTACCCCCATTATTGTGTTATCACAATAACGATATTAACCATTATTAGGAAAATAAATAAAATAATCTGTTTCAGGTTGCCATGTTGTCCCACGGAAGTCTTAGAGTGTTCCTTCACGCTGCAGCATTGCTTTAAAGGCTGCAGAAGCAAAAAGTCCACTTGTCAGTGCTCAGACCATACGCACACTGCAACAAGTCGGTTTGCATGACCGTCGTCCCAGGAGGAAGCCTCTTCTGAAGCTGGCTCACAAGAAAGCCCACAAACAGTTTGCTGAAGACAATCTGTCCAAGAGCATGAATTACTGGAATCATGCCCTGTGGTCTGATGAGACTAAGAGAAACTTGTTTGGCTCAAATTATGTCCAGCATGTTTGGCGATTCCCTGGTAAAGAGCAACAAGAAAATTGTGTCTTTCCTACAGTCAAGCATGGTGGTGGTAGCATCATGGTCTGGGGCTGGTTCATTGAGAGAAAATAGATTACAACATGTACTGTGACATTATGAAGCAGAATAATATGCTTCAGAAACTGTGGCGAATCTCAATTTTCCAAAATAATAACAACCTCAAACACCCGGACAAGATGACTACTGCTTTGCTGAAGAAGCTGAAGGTGAAGGTGATGGAGTGACCAAATATGTCTCCAGATCTGAACCCTATTGTGCACCTGTGGGGCATCATCAACCGGAAGGTGGAGAAGCATCATGTGTCTAACATCCAGCAGCTCTGTGATGTCATTATGAAGGAGTGGAAGAGGATCCCAGCAACAACCTGTGCAGCTCTGGTGAATTCCATCCCCAGGAGAATTAAAGCAGTGCTGAATAACGATGGTGCTCACACAAAATATTGACACTTTGGACACAGTTTTGTGTTCAGTTAGGGTTTACTCACTTTTGTTGCCAGTTATTTAGACCAGCGGTCCCCAACATTTTTTTGTGCCACGGTCAGACAATATTTTCACGGACGGGCCTTTTACGGTGTGGCGAATAAATTCAACAAAATAAAATGATAAGACATGTGACCGAGGCATCTTGACGTGCATCAAGAGTGAGTCATAGGCAGATGTGGCAGAGAGAATCCGGTTATTTTCCAAAATAAAACATTCCGAATCAGATAATGAATAAAACGGAAATAACGTAAGTTATGTATTCTTTCCGGTACCAATTGACCCACGGACCGGTGCCGGTCCGCAGCCCGGGGGTTGGGGACCACTGATTTAGACAATAATAGCTGTATGTTCTGTGTATGTTCTAGAATCTGGAATGTGATGTAGAGAAAGCGTTTATGTAAAAATGTATCATTTACCATTTAGTGTATATTGATGAGAAATTATTATTATAATTTGTTTTACACCAGTCAGAAATCATCACCAGTTTGAAGTAAATAACACACTTTGAAACGGTCGACTGATGTTTACACATTTGCATGCATTAGTATATTTAGAAGATCAGCAGCTGTTAAATGCAGGCCAATCATTACTAGTGCATGGATTATATTTTCCTGAATAATTACAATGGAAATGGTTTGTAGCCTAGTATAAACCTCCTAGCTGCTATCAGCAGGCATTCTAACTTTAAGGTTTCCCCGGCTCTTACAGACTAATAAAAACCCTCAGCCATGTTAATGTCTTAATAGGGTGGTCAGGTATGTTAGGGCAGGAAACAAAATGTAAAAACAGCATAGTTAGAGACGCTTTTCAGGAACCTAATAAGCCTCCAATGTACAATATGGGCCAGGGTCCTTGTAGTGAAACACAAATGTGCAAGTTAGTTAAGACATGGCTTATCTAAGTGGTATACACCTTTATGATAGCAATTATGCCAAAGGTTATTTCACTTGTTTGTATAATATAGTATTTCTCCCTTGGTTACATTTGCTTTAGCAGCAGGACACACACAATCTGTGATTCAGTGACTATACTAGGCAGATACATACAGGTCTTTTGTGTGGCACAAATAACCTGCAATCAAAAGAGACTTTATGCCAAATAATTCATAATCTGGTGTCAATATGCCAAAATGATAATCCTTCTCCGAGAAACAGGGCAATGAACAAAACTGGAAAGCAATTTTTGCTCCCACAATCAGAAAGCAAGTTGCAATCACCAGTATACACGGTGTGCATCTTTAATGTCAGGGAAGGTGCGTGCCAAACGGCTTACTTATATTCTTTAAAGCCAATAGCATTCAGGGTACACCAAACCTATAGCACACAACTATTCAAGTCTTCAACACACTAAATAATGCAGTCAAGCTTGTTTTCTGATGTATAGAATTTCTTACTGGCAACAACTGAACTGTGCCTGGGGCCAATGTTACCAGCAGATTTTTTTTTTTGTGTCCTTTCTACTGTGCTAAGCATCATGAGCAGATCATCCCTAAAATGCTTTCGATAATGGTACTATATCAAGAGCATTGATTCTCGTGAAAGTATTGATCCTGTCTGAGGTTTTTTCTGAACAAGTGATTTTAATATTCATTTAAAGTCAGTATAACCTCGTCTTCTGCTGTGCCTCCGTTCTGTGACTTCCATCTGTACTTTCTGAGAGGATTTTTAAAGCAGAAACAAGAACAAGGGGAAAAACTAATTACTTTACAAACATCTACCTCAAGAAATCGTTTGAATGGGGTTTGTGTGAGATTATATTTCGGTTTCATGTTTTAAAATAAACATAATTAATTCATATATTACATTTATCATGGCTTTTAAAAAAATACTGCTAACAATATCAAAGATATTGGTCTCGAAAGTACTTGGAAAAAATAAGTGTTTTTTTCCATAAATATTGTTTATATGCATTATTTGCATCAACAATGCCAACTTTGGTGGAGTTTATATTGTTTTTTTCCCTTAATTCTCTGTTTCTTTTTAACAAGAAAGTCAATAATAAAAGTAAAAAATGTAAAACTTTTTTTTATTAGCACTGGTAAACCAGTGCTGCAGCGCTACATCGTTCACTTGTTGACTAATCCCTATATAGTGCAGGACAGCTGAGACACTGCTGTCTCCTCCTGTATCGGACAATTTCGTCATAAAGGTTACATTAACATCTGTGATGTATCATAAAACAGTAATCGATTTTTGCCATATAGGTATATATAATATAGTATCTGTAATTAAATTATTAACTCAGAATTCGTGCACCATTAAAAACACCCGATATAGTGCACTCTATAGGAGCTCGGTTTAGGACACAGATTAGGTTTCTGTATTGTTGTATCCATAAAAGTTCATTAATGCCAGTGTGTAATAAGGTGTAAACGGGAAATGGAATAATCGAATGTTATTATGCGCCATTAAAAATTACATTAAGAATTCGGATTGTTACCTAAACGTTATGTTAATGAGAATTAACATTAATGTATAATGTTTAATGCTTGGGCAAGAGTGAGATTATGTGCCATATATGAGCTATCCATAATTGTTTAAACAATTACAGAAGTCTACCTATAGCTCCATTGTAGAGTGTTGAAATGGTTCACAAACAATGGCTTACAATTAGTATACAGTCAGTACTCACATGGGTTCGAGTGGACGAAAGTCTGGGATGGTTTCAGGTTTCTTGCGGAACATGAACCAGTAAATAAGCAGGCCCACGATGAGGGAGAACAAGAAGATGTCTAAATTGCTGAGGAAAGGCTCTTCATCGCCTGGTAGCTCGGGATGTGCCGACTCCGTCTGATGGTCCGCCATGTCTCTGAATAGAAGAAGACAGAAATGTTGAGAGACTAAATCTTGGTGACGATAAAGTCATCGAAGTTGACATAAGGGCACCTTTTTGCAAGATATTAGCGTCCTGTCTGCTCAGAGACACCGAATCAGCACTAGTGAAGGAACTCTCCAATGTCTGCGTCTTTGTAACACTCGGATATAAAAAGCAAAAGCATGATTTCTGACACAGCACTTTGTGGTTCCTCTGTGACATAACATGAGAAAAGGAGAGGCTGATTAAAAGGATAACTGTTTATTGCTGCTAGTATAAATGGACAAAAAAAAAACCGAGCTAAACATTTGACACAATTTACAGCAAGATTTAGTGTTGTGGAACGGTTAGACAAGTTGGTTCATGTTCTCACCTACACTGCAGGGGCAATAAACAGTCACTCACTCGCCTGCATATCTCTCTTGCGCATGCTGACCTGTTTAACAAATCAATGGTTTACCTACATATTAACTGTCCTGCTGTAGGCTCTCAGCAACTGAGCCCGTGAGGTTTAGGGATAAAGAAGAATTACCCAGATGTGTCCTGAGCTGAATTTATCGGAAGTGCAAACACAGAAATAATCTAAACTCACTGATCTCATGTCTGTATTTGCATCCCTGTGTGTGTGTGTTATTAAAAATCCTTGCATCGATTGCTTCACTGCATTCCTCACTAGCATGGTTCCTTCAGATGACACACAGCTTTCAAATATCCATAGTCAGCATTAAAAGCCTCATTCAAATTGAACAATTACGTTAACAAAAGCCCTGCTAACAGAAAAGGAGAGATTACAAATCCACCAAACAATAAAAGAGAACACTTGTTCCCTCATGTTCAACAGGACAGAACAACATGCAAACATAAAGAACAAAAAAGTATTATGAATTAAGAGTGGGAGCATTCTGTACTGCATTTCACCAAAAAAAAAAAAAAAAAAAAAAAAAAAAAAAAAAAAAAACCTTCCTTTTTTGTTATACGAAGCACAGAGGCTTTTTCCAGAAATGCTGAGACACATGGTGCTGATTTAAAGCTTAGTCACACAGTTTACAAAAAAAATCTCTGTTCACTGCTTGTAACGTAATCCAGAACGAGCCTTAGTGAAAAAAAATCTTTACTGAATGAATATTTCAATATAAAACAAAGGCATTTTACCCTCCCTGTACTGATTATAGACTGATGTTTAGCCCTGTTCTTTAGTTTGAATGGTTTATAGTAGTCTTGGTAATAAAAAAATTCAAAAATTCAAAAATACGGCAACATATAGATTAGGATTGCGTCCAGTCTCTCGTGACCTCCTTGCCAACAGCCCTGTGATCTTTGGCATCTATTCCATAGTGTACACTGTAAGTCCCTGAGAAACACCATGTGATCTTTACTCGTAATTAAACAAGCACACAAAGAAGCCGGTCAACATGTTAATTAAACCCAGTGAAGACACACACACTGTAATTATACTATCTCTGAACGTTTTATATTAATTAGACAAATTCAAACCCATTAACAGTTTGATGAATATTGCCAACGTCATTCCTGTGTTATGATGTACGATTTTAGCTTATGGCCACACATTTGTACAAGCTGTTCACAGTAATCACAGTTTTCTCGAATTCTGTAATATAAGGACATTACACACTTAACTTCCTTATACCTAATGCTGACAGGACAAAAGTACTTCCCTAAAGGCTGCACTCAGCTAGATGTAAACCTTCTTTTTTTATTGCATAGTAACCACGAATTTCATTTCACGTTCCCGTGTGAATCAGCAAAAGATGCTTGCGTTATCATTGACTCCAGGCTCTCATTTGTGTTCCAGCAAGTTCTAGTTTATCTAGACTGATGCAGAATATCTCATTAGAAACCAAAAGGAGAGAGCACACCACCTTCAATCTTATCCACAGTGCATTGGCTCCCAGTAAACATTCGCACAGTTTATAAAATACTACTCACAACCTAAGCACTTCAGCACCCGAGCAAGCTTTTAATCTTTGCCATGTCTGATTCACTTTAAATGCACAGGCTCTTTGTTGGTACCTAGAATAATAAAAGGCTGCTGCATGTGACTGAGATTGCTCTTAAAAAAATTTGCAGCACAAGGCCCTGTTTTCTAATTAGTGTTTAGTACTAATTAGTCTTAGTCTTTATGTCTAGTTGGAACCTATTTGTTTAGTCAAGGCTTTTGTTATAGCTTTTCTCTGAGGGAACACTGCAGATTTGGAGAGGCACAGACTGTTTTGGTGTACGGTCACATGTTCAGTGGCTTGCTGTATTATGTTCCAAAGTGTCCTCTTGCCTGTGTTGCCATCTGGCTCTCCTTTTTAGTTATGCTCCCATAGTTAGTCCTGCCAAAGTTCTTGCTTGCGCTCTATGCGCAATGTCTATCTTCTTAAACCATTACTAGGCATGAGATCAGATAATAATCAGCCAACTCATTCCTCTCAATGTTGATTCCTTATGCTGTCTCAAGGTGTTTTTCCCTCCACATATAAACACAACTCTGTAATGAGTGTTATTCCTGTCATAAGTGTTAAAACACGTTGACAACAATTCCAGTGTTTGTTTTTATTAACAAAATATAAATTCTACATGCTAATTGTTTCAAGTTAGTTCCTGCTACTTTAAGAGTCAGTAAGCAGTCATTCCCTCAGAAGCCTCTCCTTATCTCACTCTCAAAAAACCCCCACAACTTATCATATTAAAAAGAAAAGAGAAATCAAAACTGCTCTGCCCTGAACACCTTTTGTAACCAAAAGATAATGTCACCATATCAAAAATTATGTTGAGCACACTTTTTAATCCATTTACCAGCCTCTGCCTTACAAGTTTTAATCTATGAACTGGTACGATGGAAATAACAATGTATAAGTAAATGAATATGAACCCATCAACCATTATCTGCTGTTTATTTGACAGAATTGTACTAAATCAGCCACTGATGAGGATGTAAATTTGGACAAACCAACTTCGATTGCCAAAAAAGTCTATATATATTCATACAAGATATAGACAAGAGCAATGAGACTCCAGACATTTCCTGGTATATGTGGACACATAAGTGTAGTTGATATCTTTGGATGTGGTAAAATGAAATTTTCCCTTCACCTGAACTAGGAGACCCAAACCTGTCCCAGCAAGACAATGCCCCCTGTGCACAAAGCCAGCTCCATGAAGACATGCTTTACATGTGTTGGAGTGGAAGATCTTGTGTGACCTGCTATAGAGCTCTGACCTCATCAATACTGAACACATTTTGGATAAAACAGAATGCACCCCAGGCCTCCTCACCTCACCCACATCAGTACCTGCCTTAACTAACACTCTTATGGCTGAATGACTACAGATTATAATTCTAAATCTAGTTGTTAGTGACATACTACAGCACAAACAGTGGGAAACGCGACTGTCTGTGAAAAACTAATATTTGCTAGCTGGCTTGTCATTCAGTCTGTCATTCAGTTTGTCAGTTAATCATTCAGTCAGTCAATCATTCAGTCAGTCATTCAGTCATTCGGTCAGTCAGTTAATCATTTAGTCAGTCAATCATTCAGTCAGTCATTCAGTCGAACAGTCAGTCAGTCATTCAGTCGGTTAGTCAGTCAGTCAGTCATTTAGTCATACAGTCAGTTAGTCATTCAGTCAGTCGGTTAGTCAGTCAGTCATACAGTCAGTTAGTCAGTCAGACATTCGGTCAGTCAGTCATTCGGTCAGTCAGTCAGTCATTTAGTCATACAGTCAGTCAGTTAGTCAGTCAATCATTCGGTCAGTTGGTTAGTCAGTCAGTCATTCGGTCAGTCGGTTAGTCAGTCAGTAAGTCAGTCATTTATGTCGTACAGTCAGTTAGTCGGTCATTCAGTCAGTTAGTCATTCATTCCGCTCATTCCCACATATTTCAGACTAAATAAAACACCGAGCTCGTTCATAAAGCCGCTGTTCACATATCTTACTGTCACAAACGGTTAGAATGTCTTCTCTCACACCCGAGTTTCACTCTCACACTACAGCGCTCATTCCCGCAAACTAACCGAGCTACGTGACTTGTCGACATCCCGGCAGTAGAACGACAAGGTTACATTCCCAAAAGGCTACGCTTTAAACCCGTAGTGTACTAAACAGTGTACAACCCGCCCTTTATCCTGTATTGGGAAAGGAGCAAATTTGACGAGTAAGGGGTATTTAGGACTGAGCCTAAATGCCTTGCAAAATAGTGTAGAAGGGAATAGATAAAAGAACAGCTGAAAAGAAAGTAGCCGTACCTTTATTCGCAGTATGTACCGCGATTTTAAGCCAATTTAATGTCAAATGTGTCGTTTTCCTCTTCGGAGAGAGAAGAATAAATTTCTAAGAGGTCAGAGAACTTATCTGTTCCCTCGCTGCTCTCTGTCAAGCATGTTACGGAAGTCTGACGTCACGGCGTCAGCACGCACCACCGGAACGACCGAATGTTCAAAGTAGGATGGGTTGAAAGCGGTACGTTTTCTCCATTCTGTGTAGCTTCCGTTCGCTTTTTAAATACATCTAATTATAAACATATGCAGAACAGATATCAAGTAAACAATTCGCGCTACTATTTATGCACTGCTCCTATTTGTTTAGTCTAAGATCATTTTTATTTATTAACAGAACCCCCTGTTGAGACAGTGGACTAATCCAGTGCGTTTTTATTCTTAGTTGAGGCTCCATCGGATTGGTTTGGGCAAAGTGCACAGAGTCAGAGTTCAGGGCTGTGCAATTATTTCACCGGTACAACGTGTGGCCCTGAATCTTGTCACCTTTCCTTCTGGCAAACCACTGGTTTCTCGCTTTGAGAACACGGTGTCGTATCTTGTGATTATTCATCTGGTTCAATAATTTGTAACAAATCAGTGTTCTTGAGATTGCTATATAGATACAGCATTATTGTCATTGCACAGTGCAGGTACACAACAACAGCATGCAAGATAGATAGATAGATAGATAGATAGATAGATAGATAGATAGATAGATAGATAGATAGATAGATAGATAGATAGATAGATAGATAGATAGATAGATAGATAGATAGATAGATAGATAGATAGATAGATAGATAGATAGATAGATAGATAGATAGATAGATAGATAGATAGATAGATAGATGGATGGATGGATGGATGGATGGATGGATGGACAATACAGAGACAATAACAATAGTAGGGATGTACTAAGGGATGTGGGGTAGTATCAAATAAATATAAGTGGTATCGCAGAAATAGTTTCTATTATTAGAAATTATTAATTCATTCTTATGAAACATATTGCTTTCTAAATTGCTAAATAAAATGAGCTGTTCCACAGCTGGTGGTATGTGCTGGTGCTATGTTAAGAGGAAATGCCCATGAAATGGGTTTTTCAACAAGACAATGATCCCAAACACAAAAGTAAGCGAGCAATTATTGGCACAAAAATTATTGAGGTTATCAATCCCCTGACATTAAAAATGCAGTTTCCAAAGCAAAACCCAAAAATTCACAGAAACTGTGGAATGTGGATCATTCATCCCGGACTAAAATACCCGTTTCTAGGTGCCAGAAATTGGTTGACTTGATGCAATGCAAAAGCGCAGCAGTTATTGAAAATGTTATGCAACGAAATATTAGTTTTGTAATTTAAAGTGAAGTTGAATTTTGAAAATACATAAATAAATCAGTTCATAACAGTTTGAAGAAAAGTGTTAACACAATTTTTTCCCTGTTACAATAATATTCGTTTTATTTGCTTCCTGTAAAATAATTATTCAGATTTAATACAATTTGTGAATACTTTGTTTTGTGATTAAATATTTTTACTGCATTTGAAATATGGACATAAAAGCTGTGTATTTGCACCTGAGTAAAAGAAAAAGAATCATTTGAAACATAAAAAAGGTGTAACAGTAAGTGAAATAATAACTAAACTAAAATACCCCAAATTCCCAACTTCATGTCCTGAAAAATGAATGAAAATGCATAAAATAAACATTTATACATAATAAATGTACATTAAAAAACATTATTGTAAAAGTTCTTTTTTGTGTGTTTTCAGACTTTTTTTATTAAAGCTTTTTTTTGTAGTTAGAAGACCAGAATTCCTATAAATAAAATCTAGATTCCTAGAAATTAAATCAAATTACCTTACATAAAAATTATAATAATAATAATAATATTAATAATAATAATATGACAGTTATTAAAGCAATTAAATATGATCCTAAATCGTGTATAGCTTTTTATAACTCTTTTAAATTATTTTTATTTTAACATTTACATTGTTTTCTAAGTTTTTTAATTTTTGTACGTTTTTTTTTAATAATTCAAAGTAAATTATACATCATTAGAAAATAGCGTTTTTTAGCTGACACATCCGGCCACTAGGGAGCAGTGTGGGTCCTTATATACCGCCGGATCACCTAGTCAACGCTCAGAAGAAGAGAGTCACGTTTGTGAAGTGTCACGGTTTTCACGCGCGCAGACAAAATGTCGATATTCACCCCTACAAATCAGATTCGGCTGACCAACGTGGCGGTCGTGAGGATGAAAAAGGGAGGAAAGCGATTTGAAATAGCGTGTTATAAAAATAAAGTGATGAGCTGGAGATCAGGAGCGTAAGTGAAGCCTTTTTTTTTTTGCGCGCTAGTTGAAACTAGCAAACGAGTTAGCTCCAAACAAAACATGGTTACGTAACTTCTGTTATGTGGATAATACAAGAATCAAATGACGTATCAGTGGTGTTTCCGTATGTTTTGCTTATAGAGAAAAGGATCTGGATGAAGTCCTGCAGACGCAAACAGTGTTCATAAATGTGTCAAAGGGACAAGTGGCGAAAAAGGAAGATCTGTCAAAAGCATTCGGAACCGATGACTTGACAGAAATATGCAAACAGGTAACTGGTTTGAGTCCAAAGTATAGCATTCCCTTTCTTTTTAGTCATGTACAGGTCCTGGAGAGATTGAGCCTTATAGGACCATCCGGCCTTCACTGCAGGACTTGTACATATCCAGAAATCGGAGACGGGTATTGATGATTAAAATTATAAAAATAAAATACAGGACTAAAATACAATAACTTTATTGCTGGGTAGGACCCTGGTGTTTCTCTCTGAACAGTTTCACTTCTCCAGGGCAAATAGATTCCTTGACTTATTGGAAACATGCATTTTAGATTGCAATCCACATTATTTCTGCACTATTAGGTTAAGATCTGGTGACTGCGGAAGCCACTGAGGTACATTGACTTGTATACACTTCCCGTGATGTTTATGGGACCAGTCTGAGACAGCTTGTGCTTTTGTTTATTTTCATGCTGGAGTTAGAATAAATAGATGCACATGGACAGCAATAACTCTCAGATAGGCTGAGGCATTCAAATTGGTATTAAGATGCCTGTTGTGTGCCAAGAAACTTTCCCTACTCTAAAATACCAAAAGTGGTGCTTCTCCGTTCAACGGCGTTGCAGAAAGTGGTTCTTTGGGTTGCTGTGTAAAATTGAGTTTTTTTTTTAATTCCCAACTAGCCTGTTTGGCACCAACAACCATCTCACAAGAAGCTCAACACCTGTGTCTGCATGCTTTTCTGCATTTATGCTGCTGCCACATGAATAAGCAGGTCTACATGTGTTCCTCAGAAAATGACCGTTATAGTAAATGTAATGTGTGTGTATACAGTTGGGCTTTAAATCAACCTGAAAGTCATCAAGAGTCATCAAGAAGAAATCAGCATTATCTGTGGAAACCTAATGAGTCTTACTCTGGTATTTTGGGTTTTTTATTTTTATTCAGCTTGTGTAAGAATAATTGTGATTCCTGGATTTCCTGTCACAGATTTTAGCAAAAGGAGAACTTCAGGTGTCTGACAAGGAGCGACATAACCAGCTAGAGCAGATGTTCCGGGACATCGCTACAATCGTGGCAGAGAAATGTGTAAATCCGGAGACTAAGCGGCCTTACACGGTCAACCTGATCGAAAGAGCCATGAAGGACATTCACTACTCTGTCAAAGCCACTAAGAGCACAAAACAGCAGGTGAGTGGGATATTCGACTATCTGACAATTACATCTGGACTATCTGACATGTGGAGAAAGCATGGCAAGTGTGATCCCCATGTCCTCAGATTTAGTTATACAGCCGCAGATCTCGTATGTTGAGTAGGAAATCTCTCGTATACGGGTAGTCCTTAAGTTACGATAGAGATGCGTTACAATGGCACAATCGTAACTTGAAAATCTGGCCTACCAGGAGTCTCGGAGTCTCGCAAGAATGGCGATTTTGGGGTAGTATACTGTAATTTGTTAGCAAAACTGTTTACACTACCATAATGTATAAACGTTACAGTATTTGAGTATGTAGCAGCAGGCGCATGGACGAGCATTGATTTGCAAGCGGAGGGCGGAGCCAGATGTGCTGTGTTTTAGTGTCTGGCAACGCTGATAAAAAGGAGAGAGAGATAAGAGCTGAAATTGGGCTTTAAAACACCGAAAAATACGCACTTTAACACCGAGACAAATAAACAAGGAAAGAGATGCGTATATCCCGGCAGCAGCCCAATGTTTCGTAAGAAAAATGTAAATATCTCATCGTAAGATTTGAAAGGGAACCAACCCCAGCCACTCTCAGTGCCGGTCCCAAGCCCCGGGACTATTTTATCTAGTCGTTCAATGGTTTTCTGCTCCAGGAACTGCACGTTATTTGGTTTTCAGGCATCTTCTCCATACCCAGCAGAGGCTGTCTGATTTTGAGATTTATGTTTTAACATTAGGGATGATTGAAGGACTTGTACAGCTACGAACTTGTACGAACAGTACAAACGATCACTGATCGTCAATAAGGCAACTTGATTCATTAAAAGCTGGGGGGTGTAAACTTCTAAACTGGAGGATGGGTGTCTTTTGTAAACCATGTAAATATCTTGTGTTGCTTTTAAAAGTCAATGCAGGTTTAATTTCGTAACTAAATTATGACTTATTATTAAAACCTTTACCCCAATCATGCTGGAAGAAAATGTACACCCCTCTTCTTGAGAATCAATAGCACTGTTGGAAAAGGGGGTTAAATATACAAAAATGCTGGAAAACCAAGTAAGGTGCAGTAACAAGGGCTTCAGTCGCTAGTCATCTAGATAACAACACACAGTGTTAAGAATCAAGAGCAAACCAATCACTGTTTATTTTCTCCATGTCTAGGCACTTGAAGTGATCAAACAGTTGAAGGAATCGATCCAGATTCAGAGAGCTCACATGCGACTCCGCTTCATCCTACCAGCCAAGGAGGGAAAGAGGCTGAAAGAGAAACTTAAACCCCTCATAAAGGTGGTGGAGAGTGAAGACTTCGATGAAAAGTTGGAGATGGTGATTTATTTTTATTTTATTTTTATTTTTTTCCCTGAAAGATTTTTTTTTTTTATTCCAAATGTTGTATGATGGAATACAAGTCACATACTGTGTATTATTATTATTATTATTATTATTATTATTATTGATTATTATTATTACTACTATTACTATTGTTATTATGTCATATTAGTGATTAGTTAAAATTTACAGATGGTCTGAAAACATTGGTTAGTTTCCTGTAACAGCTATTAATTTGTTCCGGCTGCAGAGCAAATCACAGCTATACAGTATATGGACAAATGTTTGTGTACACTTTACTGTGTGATTTTTGGACATTCCATTTGACATTTCCATCCACATTTGCTGTTTATAATAACCTCCACTTTTCTGGGAAGATGTTCCACTTGATTTTGGAGTGTGCTTGTGGAGATTTTTGCTCATTCAGCCACTAGTGTGTTGGTAACGTCAGGTATTGATGTAGGGTGAGGAGACCTGCGGTGCAGTCAGCCTTTTATTTTGTCCAAAAGCTGTTCAGTAGGGATGATGTCACAGCTCTAAAACACATAGATTGAGAGATATTACTTAAACCCATGTAAAGTATATCTTGATGGAGCTGGCCTTGTACACAGGGGCCTTGTCATGCTGGAACACGGTTTGGTCTCCTAGTCCAGGTGAAGGGAAAATGTAATGCTAGATCACAGATACTGTACAATTGTGTACCTCCAACTTAACTGTGGTAACAGTTTTGGGGATAAAATGCATAAAGGTGTCCCAATACTTTTGTCAATATAGTGTGTATTATCACGCTTGTCTTGCACAACAGATTAAACGTATTAACTGATTAAAGAACTTGCTTAACTGTTAATGAAGATGCACTATGTTGCCAAAAGTATTGGGCCACCTGACCTTTCCTGCTATATGTGGTTCTTTTGCAAACTGTTACCACAAATCTGGAGGCACGCAGTAGAACAGGACGTCTTTAGATGCGCTATAATAAAATTCCGCATTCACTTGAACTTGGAAACCCAAAACCCGGCATGGCAATGCCTCTGTGCACAAAGTGAGCTCAGTGAACATCCGGTTTACATTCTTTAAGAGAAAGATCTTGAGTGGCCTGCTGTAGAGCTCTGATCTCATCCCTACTAAACACATTTGGCATTAATTGGAATGCTGACTGCACCCCAGGTCTCCTTACTTACATCAGTACCTGCCTCTTGTAAAGCACACTTTAAAATCTAGTGAAACATCTTCCCAGAAGAGTGGAGGGAATTATAAGAGCAAATTGGGTCTAAATGTGGAATGCAATGCTCAAAAATGACATACTTATGACCAGGTGACCCAGTACTTTTGGCATTATATTGTATTTATTTAGCTATTTTGAATTGAGTTTTCAGTGTCTGTGTCACATCAGCATTTAATATTTATATTCATATAAAAGAACATTTATGAGGAAATAGCAGTTTGTAGCTGCTGAAGCATATCTGATAATTAGAAGATATCTGCAGTTTTACAACTAACTATAAATGGATAATCTTGTAATACTTGTGATAGTGTGGGTTTTATATTTATATATTTTTATATATATATATATATATATGTATATATATATATACTTATAATATATATATACTTATATATATATATATATATATATATATATATATATATATATATATATATATATATATATATATATATAAAGTATATATATATTATAAGTATATATATATATAAATTATTATATTACATTTTTTATCTTTGAAATTATTCCTTATTTGTGAGAATGTACTCCATTATCATAGACATTCTGTTTTGGGAATTGGGGTTTCAAATATATACAGTTTAGTGAGGTCAAGTAACAGTTTACCTCAGAACAAGTTTCGATTATCATTTGTTGCCATTAACTATGTTTTTATTATTAAGCAGTTCAATATAATTAGGCAGAAATCTTATTTTTTTTAATTCACAGTGTCTAGAAATGACCAACGTAGACCACTGTGACAAAATGCTATCTTCATATAGCTTGACTAAAAAATAACCCAAATGTGTCCTGTAGAAAAGCTTGGTTTCTATGAGAGTTCACACTCACAGAAGTGTCTCCTTGGGGGGTTGCAGGGGGCTGTTCCCCATCGTCATATAATGGGGATCACGGGCCTTCAAATGTTAATTGTTGAATAGATTTCTATTGTTTCTATTGTTTTGAAGTGTAAATCATGTAAATCTCCCCGCAGGTTTGTTTGATAGATCCAGGCTGCTTTCGGGAAATTGACGAACTGATTCGCTGCGAGACAAAAGGCAAAGGGTCGGTGGAGGTGCTCAGCCTGAAGGATGTGGAAGAAGGAGATGAGAAGCTTGAATAATCCACCCTGCATCTAATCTTTTTTCCACACCTTGCCGCACTAAAGAACTTTCACATTAAATTATTTTTCTTTTTGCTTATCAAGACCATTTTAGTTGATTTATATAGCAAGTGGCTGAAGCTATAAACATCAAGTTTCAAGCTTGCGTCTCCTAACACATATATGCATACACTATATGGACAAAAGTATTGGCTACCTTTTTATTTAGTAATTATAATTATTTAGCATTTAGGCGTATTTACTGTTTGACTTTTTAGTAAATCTTTCTAATGGTTTTATCTAATGCATAAATAGTAGCAAGCAAAATAATAATCCAACTCAAATCACAACTAAGGGGTTTGTTTTCTGTGAAAATTGAAGTGATTTGTATGACTGCAAGACAGACAACAGATTGATTTATTAAAACAAATGTGTACAAATGCAATCCACAACATAGGAAATATTAATCCTTGTGAAAGTTTTCTTGACCACTCGACTTAAAGGTGCAGTTTGTAATATTTTAAAAGGTTTGTAATATTAATGTCATGTAGAAGATCCCTTTAAAACATTAGCTGTGCAATGAAATAAAACAAGTATATTTAGTTATGGTTTTTTTTTCTGTTTTGTTTAAAGCAAGTCTGTCATTTTGGACTTCTGATTACTTATTTATGGCCCAGAAATAAGCCCTGCCCCCAAATGAAACACATCTGCATAGGTTTACTTTGAAATGCAACTCTGCAGATGTGCAAAGTTTTAACAGTGGATCGTTTAAAAAGTCTTTAGGCATTCAGTTCACCTGACAGCCAGTAGATGGCTCTAAACATTATAAACTGCTGCTTTAAGATTTTTTTCCCTTGCACCTATTAAAACCTTTCAGCATCCACTAAAAAAGTAAAGTTTGGCTTTTCAGATTTGTGCCGTATATCTAACTTACAACAAAGCTTACCCAAACATCAGGTTAATAATGTACAAAATAAGTGCAAATAAAAATTATTTTAAATCATCTTCTTGTGTCAGTTCTATGTGCTCACTAGTACACATACAGTGTAATCTGCACTGAGGGGGCTACAGAAGTATTACAGTAATAAATAAAATGTACAATGTGTATATTTGGGAGCTACTGTTGACTTATTGCACACTGCTGCTGTGAATAATAAAATCGTCAGACTGAGACATCGAAGTTTCAAACCTTAAACGCTCTTGAATAGATAATCAGGAGGTAGTGTCTCAAGGTTTCAGTTCATTCAAACAGGTGGTCTGAAATGTACAAATTTGCATCAGCAGCGCACTGCAGGTTTTGCAGTATTATGAAATATTCTTGATATGATAAAAGGAGGTTTTTTTTAAAGAGGTCTGGTGGTTTGCCCGTATATACTTGGAACAAAGGCATCATGATGCATTGCAAAGAGCGGATCCGCCATTTCTTGCAGCGGTGCAGATGGTGTCATTATTTGTCCCTGTGGCAATGGAGCTGGTTTAAACCACCACCAAGCACACAGCATTCCTCCTCCAATCAGAAAGAAGACCGATCCAATCCACCCGAAATACACAGCTGCTCCCCAGTCTCTTTTCAAAGTAATGGCTGTGTCCAAATCACTGTTCGTGAAATGAGTGATCCAGCTCATAATCACCAGCATCAGAAGCCCGGATAAAATGAAAAAGGACCCAGCTGCTGCCTTGATCCGCACGTTCCGAGAGAGGAAGGTCACCGACACTATGTAGATCATAATTGGAATGACTCCCACTCCAAGCAAAACATTGATGGAAATTTTCCAGGAGTTAAAGCGCCCTGCTAGGGGCAAAAGTGACTGGTAAAAGTGGCAATGCATGTCTTCTATACTCCGATCCTGCCAGTTTAACCAGATCCCATCCCAGTACAAAGACAGAGTATCTGTGGAATTATCCACAACTCCAGTCACGATCCACACGGGCAGGGTCCTTGTGAAGATGGCACAAATCCAGCCAGAGATGGCCACCCAGGCACTGATTTGCTCGAACACCCTGAGACACATCTCCATGTTTTGTTTCAGTGAGAAACAGAAAGAAACTGCGAGCACACTTCTGGAGCAAACCCGACTAGCTGCATTCCAGCTGTGGGTGGGGAGACCACAGTGTATTCACCACTGTGTGTTTTTTTTTATCCATGGTTTCAAAACATTTCCAGTGACTCGTCTCTTCTTCTTCTTTTATTTTTTTTCTTCGCCTGGAGGCTAAAACAATGATGTCACTGTGTGAAACCAACAGTCTCCTCTCTCTTGAGATCTTTTGTGAGCAGAGACATAACAATGCATTCAAAGCATGAAGACACCACGACGTAGGAAAAGCATGTATTATGGAAGCAAATTTTATTCAAACAGGAACACAGACACATACTGAAAGTGTGTACAGTGAAGCAGCGCTAAATAGTAAAAAAAAAAAAAAAAAAACTATAGTAAAAACATATCTTAAAAAGAAATGTAATACCATTTTTTTAACACTTTTTCAATAACACACCAAATGTGTATTGACATCTTACATCTAACAGCACTTCAAAATAATTCACATGTCCAAACATTGCTTCAAGTTTATTATAGAAAAAAAAGACACTTCAAACTGTGCATAAAATGAGTTATATGGTATATTATAGTCACTGGTGTACATGGTTTTGCACATTGTATTACATGGTATCATTTTTTGGTTGAATTTTTATTTCATTTGCCTTATGGACTTGTCCGTATGTACAACCCCAATTCCCAAAAGGTTGGAACACTGTGTACATTTCACCATTTGACAGCAACAAATACAACAAAGGATACCCAGCACTGTTAAGCAGCTCAAATCCTGTATCAGACACATATGGGACAAAATTTTTCTCCCAAAACTTCAGCAACTGGTCTCCTCAGTTCCTCGATATATATATGGACAAAAGATGTGATGCTACACAGCCGTGTCCCAACTTTCTGAGACCTGTTGCAGCCATTATATTCAAAATGATTACATTTTTTCTTTAAAATTGTTTATATCTTCAATTGAAACATTTGCAAAGTTTTATAGTGTAAAGCATATGGATATTTGAGATTTGCAAATCATTGCATTCTGGTTTTATTTTATTTTTTTTACATTTTGCACTTTTTGGAATTGGGGTTGTAAAACATAACATACTCCGAAAAAAATACATCACGTATAAAAGTTAAAACTCTGACCGAGAGTTTCATTTATTCATGTAACATTTAGCATCATTATGTAAAAATATGGTGCATTCATTTTATTAATGTCTTAAACTCACACATAGTTCTTAAATGCATAGCTGCTTTGGGTACCTGACTTCGTTGCTGAATACCTGGAGAGTTGTTTAACCCTCTCTGGTGGGCAGCTGGTGCAGAGAATTGCTCCTCCGACAAACAAGAATCCTGCTGTCACCCATCCAACATATATGGCGGCACCCATCTCTCTCTTCAGCGCCTCATGCACTACAGGGTTATGGAAGTCCCTGATGATGGTGTCAGCCGTCCAGGAAACAGGAATTGCGGTGCCAAGTCCTGAGAGTATAAAAGTGATCCCTGATGCCACCACGATCCTGGCCTTGGCCCATGGATTGCTGAGACAGTTGGTGCACTCAGCTCCCATCAAAAAGATAAGGAACCCCAGACATGCAAGTGCCATGGTGGTGACCATGAGGCCACGTGAGGCCTGCAGTGTGGGGTCCAGGTCTAGCAATGCGTCGTAAAGCTTGCACTGCATCTGGCCTGTACGCTCGTACACGCAGGTCATCCACAGGCCCTCCCAGAAGACCTGTGCTACCACAATGTTGGTGCCAACAAATGCTGTCACCTTCCACATAGGCAGGGCACAGATGATGATGGTGCCTGCCAGGCCGATCATAGACAGAGTGATGCCCAGCACCTGCAGAGCCATATGGATGCCTATTAAAGAAGAGAAAAAATGGGATAAAATAGCAAACTGCACTCAATTCTCAAAATGTAGATCTGGTTTTAAATGTACAAAAAGATTTGCTGGTTTATTTAGATTTTCTGGGAAATAAAATCTTATATACTTTTGGGAGGTGCCAAATGCAAAATACTTGCTTTGTTACTGTACAAAAGCATATTGCTATGTATTGCTACATTAATCTACTTTATAGCTAATGACATTTACAAACAATATCCATTACCTTTGCCAACAGCTAACTGTTATATTTCAGCTAGTTTGGCTGGTCAGGGTAATTCTCATGCTTGCTAACATATGAGAGATGAGGATTAAAGCTAATCCGTAGCTACAGTGACTCATTTCTTTTCCCTGTATTAGTGTTATTAGATAGCAATTAGCAGCTAGTTTGCATTCATTTGAGGGATTCGCTATAAAGCTGTTGTTAGGGATAGCGTTTTAAGTAATCAGTTATACATTTAAACTTTAATGTAACATTTACCAAAAGTAAGATTTTGATAAGCAGGATTTTTTCCCAACTTCTGATACTTAAGCATAATATAATTTGCAATAAAACTTTCTGTTCATTAGGACTACAGTTATGTTTGCTATTCTATACTGAAGATTGGTAATCACCTGGTTAGTGTGTGATATGTAGGATAGTATGTTAGGATAATAGATGTTTAAACTTGCTTTAATAGTTTATTCAGTAATTTTTCAATCATCCGACTTCTGGTAAATCTGCAGTATTTTTTAAATGATCATTCAGAAAGAGTTACAACTACCCATAAACCAACAATTTATTTATCCTGTAATCAAGCCAAAGATAGTTGACAATGCCACGGTACAAAAATGTAGTACAGAGTACAGAAGGTAATTTACACAGATCAAAATAATTAAAACATAAAAAATTAATTAGCAAATAAAGGATAGTGTCTCATGCGCAGTCTTTCGACAGCCACTATGGTTGTGTACCACTAGATGTCACTGTTATATATATATAAGTGTGTTGAACGGTTTTATTTTTTGCGCGCATGTCCAACCGGCAGCACAGTGGCATTGCATTGCCACGTCACAAGTTTATATTAAAATGCTTATTCTAATATGTTTTAATTCCGATAATAACTTTGTATTCACAGCGACTTGGCAAATGTCGAAAAAAATGTCAAAACCCCCCCCACGTTCTTCAGCAAACAAAAGCATTTGATTGTTTATTTGGAAAAGCTGTGTGTAATGGTGTGTTTTATTTAGGAAAGTCTAGTTTCTTGTAACCTCTTCCCTTTATTCATTTCAGCAGCGAGAGATAATAGAGACACTGGCGAGACCAAACTGTAAATGATGACAAGAACTACATTAATTGTCTTGCCCATGTTTCTCAACATTATAATAAAATGGTTAAAAATACACTTAAAGTATGGGGACACCTCACCATCACAACCATGTTTCGGTTTCCCCAATTATTTACCATAATGTTTGAAGCACGCAATCGTCTACGATATGGGTGCCTAAGTTTGGCCTACATAGAACCCTCATTTCAACACCACAATTAAACGTTTTTTCGGGATAAATAGGAATGCTGAATGAACACCAAGCATTCAAAATGTAGTCAAAGGCCTTCACAGAAGAGTGGTGTTTCTTATAACAAAAAACAGGAACTAAAACTAATGAGATCTTTAAAATCACCCAACCCTCTTGTTGATTATTATTGTCTTACAAAAGCATTTAACATCATGTTTTACGGCTTGAAATTGTAAAAACACAGCCTCAGATTCAAAAAGCGCCACCCTGACTACCTCTGAGTCATTTCAATTAGTTTACATATACAGCAATCCACATTGAAAGCTCATGTGTTGCAACAGATTGGATTAAAGCCAAATATGTGATAACTGATGTCATCATGCTTTCATCTTCACATAACCCGAAGGCCCAGATTTCAAAAGATAAAACGCATCAACGCCTATTCACAATAAATCACCATTTTTAAATATCGTGGGTAAAAACAATATTTTGGAAAAATTCTTCCTGAATAAAAACTTGAATATTTTTGCATGAGTTATATTTAGATACAGAGTAAGGTAGAAAAAGTATTCCTTAAATAGGGGAATAAGAGTAACAATTATTTTATTCTCTTAACATACAGCTCTATATAATCATTCATTTTAAACCCTGAAAACTGACTATAAATTATTCAGTGTCTGTTAACATTTTTCACTAAGGGAATATACAGGGTTAGTCAAAAGAATGGACCGATATCATGACGCATTGCTTCAGATCTCAAGCATCGTCATGGAATGAGTTTGTTTATAATCGGTCATTTACATAAAAGTTTATTTTGAGTATAATTCTCGTGACTTGGCTGGAGTTTTGTTTTACTTTTCCTAAAGAAATTGGTTCATCCTTTTCAAACAACCCTGTACATAATTTTTCGGTACCTGATTTTTTTTCTTGCTTTTAAAAGTGAACAGTGTGTGCTAGTGTCATGGGTGTGTCTTATCAGAAGATTCAAGCAGGTTGCTAAGCAGGTTTTTGTTTTGTGTTGATGTAATGAGAGGAAGTAAAGCTTAAATGTTATCAATTGGAACACAGACAGTGAAACCAAACCAAGAATATCCTTAAAAAAAAAAAAAAAAGGTTACAGCAGGTTCCATACAGGGTACATACAACATATCACAATCTTTAAAACCTTTTACACATTTAAAAGAAAACTATAAAGTGAGACAATTCATTCAACAAGACTAAAGAAATAAAAATAAAAATAGCTGTAATAGTAAAAAAAAAAAAAAAAAAAAAAGAAAACTGGAAAAGAGACATGATGTAACAAGCATTGCATTGTCTTAGGCATAAAGTCCTTCACAAGATTTTAGATGTAGGTCTTAGATGGCGAAGCTGACCTCACTGACATTGCGATTTGGCTGCGCACCGAATTATTAACAGTTGACATTTTTGACTTGACTGTCTGATACTTGAGGGATGGCGTGCGATCGTCATTTACTGGGCAGGAAGCGCAGAGAAGTCCTCCTCCTAACACCATGAGCAATCCAGCTCCCCATCCGATGTACAGTGAAGCCCCCAGCTCACGCTTTTGGGCATCAACCAATAGCGGGTTGTAGAAATCTCTTATGACACTGCTGGCCGTCCAGGACACAGGAATGAGGGAAAGGACACCTGCGATGATTAGGACAACTCCAGCTGCCACTGATGCCCTCCTTTTGCTATTCCCTTCACTAATAAAGTTAGTACACTTGCCAGCAGCAAAGGCCATAAAGATCCCAGCAATGCCCACCACCAGAGCGACGACCACTAGGGCACGGGCAGCCTGCAAGTCTGAAGTTAGAGCGAGCATGGAATCGTAGACCTTGCATTGCATTTGGCCTGTGCTCTGTACCACGCAGCTCATCCAGATGCCTTCCCAGAAGATCTGCGAAGTTACGATGTTGTTTCCGATAAAGGCCGTGACTCTCCACATGGGCAGGCCACAGACGATGATCAATCCAAGGTATCCGATTAGAGCTAGCGTGCAGGCCAGCATCTGCAATCCCGTCGAGGCCATTTTCACCTCAGATGTACGTACCGATCACAGATAGACTCTCTCTTTCTCCTGAACAGAATAAGCTTGTATCCAGGCAGCTAATGCAAAAAAAAAAAGAGGCGTGCTGTTGTTTAGAGCCACCTCAGCCGTGACAATACTAGCTTTGCAGGATTCTTTATGGTAACGGCAAAGTGGGGTGTGGATCACTTTCTGCACTGAAGATCAATTTACAAACTTGTGGTTGAAACCTATTGCAAGGATGCACCTAGGCAATATGTAAAACATGCAGATGCACCGGTTTTGGTTTTGCCCTAGTTTTAAAATACATATACTTTCAGAGATGCAAGGTAGTATCGATTGAGTTTAAAAAAAAAAGAACTTTGAAATATAATAAATGGGCATTGAAGTTGTCAATTATAATATACAGACAATTGTTTTCTAAACATCCTTGAATGGTTGCTATATAGCTACCAAACTGGTTAGAGTAGATTTTTCTTCTGTACATGAAGTCATAGGGACTTACATTTCATCTGGCACATGGCTTTTATCACACCACTCATCCAGTCAGCTTTTCAGCATATCAGGGGTGTCACAATTTAGTTTCCATTGAAAGCTATGATTCGTTCCATGAGGTAACCTTAAACAGTAAACTATGTACACATTTTAAACCCTAGACTCAGACATCAGGCCCATCAATTCACCTAATACAATCAACACTTATTCACTCTTTTAGTCTCTAACAAACACATACTCATTCTGAAAAAAAGGTTTGTGGCCAGCTAAAGGAAAGAGGTATGTGTTGTCGTTTATGGCTGTCTCACTCCTCACAATACCGGTTTTACAAGATTCTTTGCTGAAGAATGTCGAGTGAAGGTCACACTCTGTTCCAGAGCTCAGTTTTCATGTTTTTGATTAAGACTCTTTAAGGAACATAAGCATTGATCTGGGTAATATGTAGTATCAAACCCTAGTCAGAATTCAGACACAGATGTAAACACAAATCTAGGACACCCAGTGTGGACGTCTATACAACACAATACATTTTGGCCACTGAGGTTTATTTTAGTTTAATGTTTAGTGGTTGATAGAGAAAGAAAAAACTGGTTTAACTCTTTATTAAACTTTCCGTAACTGCTTGTTTATTGCTGATTTAAATGAATGCAAATCAGAGGCACCAATAGTTTAGATGTAATGAGCAAAGCCAAACTTTTTAGGCGGGACGTGATCTCATGCAGCTTCAAATTAAAGTGTCAACAAACTGTCTCAATATTAACTTCATACAGATTTAAGATTCATGCATATTCAGTGAAACACACACTCAATCACTCATTTTTGGTACAAACTTTAGATTTTATTGTGCAAACGTTTAACATATCTTATTAGAGTAATTCAGCAACAATACATGCATAAACAAAATAAAAATCAGAGATATAAACAGTCTTTTACAAGTATACATTGGAATAAGTGTAGTATTTGTTTAGCTCATATTATATCATGTCAAACAGTTTATGTCACATTCTACAATCCTAACAACTTTATGCTTTGACTACGTATCTGTTACAACATTGTTCTTATGCTTATAATAAATACATGTTATAAAGTCTAAGCCACATTACAGAACGGTCACGCAACTGTTCCATCTTCGCTCCTCTATTACAGTTCTCCATTCGAACAAGAAAAATTAGAAAGAACCTAGCATTATTGAAGAATGAAAAAAGTCTTCAACGTGCTTTAGTGCTCAGACATAAGCTTTGCTGGTGCCAGTGGACCGTGGCTGGGAGTACTTGTAGCCATTGTTGTAACTCTTCTCTTCTTGCGGTGGACAGGAACTGCAGAGAAGACCTCCACCAAGAATCAGAAGTGCAGCCGCGCCAAAGCCAATGTAGATTGAAGCCCCCATTTCTCTCTTCTGAGCTTGGGTGAGAATGGGGTTGTAGAAGTCCTGGATGATGGAGTTGGCGGACCAGCAGACTGGGATCAGACACAGCACTCCAGCAATGATGAAAGTGACACCACTGGCAATGGCCACCTTGATCTTTGTATTCTCATTCTCCACAAAGTTGGTACACTTGCCTCCATTGATTCCCAGGATTATGGCGAACAGGCAGACAATGATGGAGACGACGATCAGAGCTCGGGCAGCCTGCAAATCCTGTGGCAGCGCCAGCATGGAGTCGTAGATCTTACACTGCATCTGTCCTGTGCTCTGCATGACACAGTTCATCCACAGGCCCTCCCAGATGATCTGTGCTGTCACAATGTTGGCGCCAATGAATGCTGTTACCCTCCACATGGGAAGGGCACAAATAATGATGTCCCCCAGAAAGCCTATGATGCCCAGGCTAAAGCCCAGCATTTGGCGGCACATGGACACCATTTTAGTGTTCTTGTAGTTCTAACGTACTGCTGCAAAAGCTTTTTGTCTTCTTCAGTTCCTCAGTGAGGAACATCTTTTGGCCAGCTGGTTATATGGTGCTTTAAAAAAGGGGTGGAGTTATGTTTTGGACCTGAAACCGGTTGTCGAACATTTTTTCAGGCCTGACGAGATTCCATTGAAACTCTTAAGGCAAACCAGTTTCGATGAGATGCACATCAGCTTGTGGACGTTTGAATGCAAACAAGTATCACTTAACATATTCGAAGATATATTTGGCGTCAGAAGAAGAGTGAAAATCCCCTTCAAATGGAAGCGAAACCTAAATCAGTAAACAAATAAATGTTTGTGTTCTATTACATTTGTTTCCCCATTTAAAATCTGGTTTATATGTTAAGTTACCAAACATCAAAATGTTATAATCATGAATGTGTTCAAAATACTGGCAAAATCTTTTCAAATTTTTTTTTAAGTTTGCCAATTTTAAGAATGATGCTCCTTTACACTCTTTGACACTTAGATCATTTATTTAATGTGTATTAATGTTGTAATAAATGTTGAATTTTGTAAAAATGTATATAAGAATATATAAAGGTTTGCTTAATGTTTGGAACTTATAATAAATGCCACATTACAATAAATGCCACTATAATAAATGCCACTATAATAAATGCCACATAAAACTCAAAATACAAACTCATTGCTATGGAAAATATGGATCTATTTATTCTTAATGGCTGAAAAACAGCACACCCATTCATGACAATCCTTTATTTTGATGATCAACAATGAGAAGTGTCTAATAACAATAAATACAAGACCCACACCATTATTTAGAAGTCACTTCCTATAAGGCAGAAAGTCCCAGATTTATGATTATAGCCATAATCCAATCTCTTCAAGATTTAAAATCACAAAGCAGAGCAGTCTGATACAGTATGTCTGATTAACATTAAAAATTAAAAATTATGTGTCCACTGCCTTTAACACTCTAGATGGTGGCTGTGAATTGATGCTTGAAGTATCTGTATGCACTGTTGAAATTGATTTCCTGAAAGTTCCAGAAAGTCCCAGATTTATGATTACAGCCATAATCCAATCTCTGCAAGATTTAAAATCACAAAGCAGAGCAGTCTGATACTGTATGTCTGATCAACATCTGATGTCTATATTTGCTTTTTTTTAAAAGGAAAAAAAAACTGAATATTATAGGGAATTCAAAATTATGTGTCCACTGCCTCAACACTCAGATGGTGGCTGTGAATTGATGCTTGGAGTATCTGTATGCACTGTTGAAATTGATTTCCTGTTATGTAGGGCAGCAACCGAAGAGCAAACTGGCAAAACTACGGAGGAGCAGAATTATGGCAACAACAAAGCCAATGTAGATTGTAGCTGACAGGTTACATTTATTTATTCACTTTTATTATTTTATGTCAGGAAAAATAATACACATTTCATACATCTAAACATACTGTATGTTTTATTTCTACAACTATATCTGCTGAGTTTTTATACTAAGAACATTTTATTACCTAGATACTTGTCACAAAAAAACTATTTGTCTTTTATGACATCATGAACATGACTTCTGTGTAATCAAAGCATGTGTGTGCGTGTGTGTGTGTGTGTGTGTGTGTGTGTGTGTGTGTGTGTGTGTGTGTGTGTGTGTGTGTGTGTTTGAGTTCAAAATAAAAAAACACATAGATTGTTATCATATAAATGTTTTTATTTACAATGAACTGGTAATGGCTCCTTAAATGAGGTGTGTAATGACAATACACAGTGCAAAAATGATATATACAAATCAACCACTTTATTATATAACCACATTTTGAATTTGTACATTGTTACAGAGAAAAAGAGAAAAAACAAAACATTTCCAGCTAAACTGACATGCCATCTTTATACATGAGATATTAAACCATTATCACATGAGCTATTGACTTTCGACAACTTTTTTTTTTTTAAAGCGACCTGAAATTTACATTTAAGACGATATATAAAGACATTTAAAAACAATTCAGGCTTCAGGCAACACTTTTAAAAAACTTCAGCATAAAAAAATCACAATCAAATCTGCTCATCAGGACAAAATATATAACGGTTGTACACATTTAATTAAGTTCAATCATACATTTGGAGACACAGATATCGTTTAAGACAAATCCAAGGTCAGTGACTTGAGGATTTAAATTAGGAGTCCATGTCCACATTTGTTTGCTTACATGTATGGCCTTGGAGCAGGTGAGTAAACCCTTGGATCCATGTATGATTTACCTGGAACATACGTTCCAGAATAAGCCGCACTGGGTGGATATCCTTTTGGAGGCATGTACTGTCCACCTGGTCCCATGTAAGGCCCTTGATAGAAATACATTCTCTGATTGTTCGGATCATTTGGTGGACAAGAGGTACATAAAATTATCCCTCCGAGAAGAAGAACGAATGCTGTTCCCCAGCCGATGTATATGCACCCACCGATCTCCCTTTTCTGCACTGTGGGTACGAGACTGCTTGTGAAGTCGTTGATTGTAAATACCGCAGACCAGCAGACAGGAATGATGCACAAAACAGCAGCCACAATACACAGGACACCTCCAAAAAGGACCACTTTGGCCATGGAGGACTCATTTTTCAAGCAACTGGTACATCTTCCACCGATAAAGGTCATGAGTACACCAGCAAAACAGACCAAAATGGCAATGACTATAAGGGCCTGAGCGGCCTGCAGGTCCTGCGTCATAGTCATGATAGATGACTGGATCTTGCACTGCATCTGGCCCGTACTCTGCATCACACAGTTCATCCACAGCCCGTCCCAGACAATCTGACCTGTCACAATGTTGGCACCGATGAAATAGGTTGTACGCCACATGGGTAAGCCACATGTCAAGCACAAGCCAACTAATCCGATGAAGCACAGGGTCTGGCCTGACACTTCCTTGGCAATTCTCCCCATTTTGAAGCCGTATATAAAAAATAAAACGAGCTGTCGTGGTTCCACAGTCACATCTGAGAGACATCTAGGAAGTGACAGCCTGTTTGACAAGGAATCTCACAGGGAGGAGTTGTGAAAGCAGAACGGCTTTTCCTGATGAACCGGATTCCATACATTGTCAGTAAACTGAGCAGAATACAACCTCTGACATGCACATCCTTTTAAAAGCACACACATGCACGAATAGCCCGCTCTCGCAATGGACAATAGAACATCAGCCAATTTTGTTCATATTAACATTTTTTAATAATGTACTAGACCAGAGATGCCAATCTAGGACCCACAGGCCAAAGTTGACCCATAGTGACTTATGATTTGGTCTGCCATGCCATATATGAGATGAGAAAAGAAAAAGCCACTGATATAGATCTTAACATATTTTGTTTAAAAAATTCATAAAAATTAAATAAAAAGTGAATTTAGAGAATATAAGTGAATTTGAATAAACCCAATTTGAAAAAAAAACCTTCATAAAATAAGGACCAGCTTGGTCTCTTTTTAAAAGTCACTAACATTACAACATTATAGCATGAATAGGCTGTTATTAGGCATTGAATTCTATTGTACTATAAATTGGATTGTTTCTATTTTAATATTGTACTATTTATAAATTCCATTGAACTAGAAACTGAAAATGGAACTGCATGAGTAATGTTTTCTGTTTATTTATTTATTTATTTATTTATTTATTTATTTTTGTAATCATAAATGAAGAACCATGGAGACTTTTATTTTGTTGTTCACATTTCGGTATAATGAAAATTTACTTTACTTACGACCTTGAATCAAGTTTGGTTTTTAGGCACCTCTGATCTAGACAGTTGGTCTAAAATAACATTTTATTAATACCTTTTTTTTTTCATAAAGAGTACACCCTTCTATTAATTAATATATAACTTGCTTATCATATCATGTCTAATTCAGTAGTTCATCCAAATATCCCAAAACAAGAAAGTCACATGACCATGTCAATGGCTGCTTATCTCCTAATGTAGAAGAGCATGATTGTATAGTTTTTACTTGAATCATGCTTTTGAGAAACCACCAACTAAACATTAAAAAATTCTACTCATAAAAAATAGCTGCTTATTTTATTTAAAATGTTCAAGATAAATGTTGAATAAGGTGGCTTATTTACATGCGATTGGTGATGATTAGAAAACCTTTAGACAATGTTCACAATCTCAACTAAATCCTAGAACAAATTCTAAAAAGATACCATATATATATATATAAGCCAGACTGTCTTTCTTAGACGTAATCCTTGGAGATAGGGGTTAGTCTTGCAGCAGTGTACTTTGGGTTGTAGATGTGTTGCTCTTTGGGAGGGCAGTTAAAACAAAGCAGGCCTCCCCCCAAAAGCATAAGAGCTGCAGCTGCCCAGCCAATGTACAAGGAAGTCCCCATTTCCCTCCGCTGTGCATCCATCAACAGGGGATTATAAAAATCTGAAATGACGCTCTGGGCTGTCCAGGATACCGGAATCAAACAGAGCAGACCTGCGACTATAAATGCCACTCCTGCCATGATGCATGCCATAGATTTAGCTCGTGAATTCTCAATACAGTTGGTGCACTTTCCACCTACGATGGACATCATGATTCCAATGAAACCAACCAAAATGGAGATAACGACCATTGCTCTGGCGGCCTGCAGGTCCGCGGTCAGTGCCAGCATGGAGTCATAAATCTTGCACTGCATCTGTCCGGTGCTCTGCACTGTGCAAGTCATCCAAATTCCCTCCCAGAAAATCTGTGCTGTGACAATGTTTGCTCCAATAAATGCACTTACTCTCCATTGAGGCAGGCCACATGCAATGATGGCTCCTAACCATCCCAATAAGCCTGAAAGAATGGCAATGAACTGAACTCCTTGAGACACCATTCTTTTCACTCTCACGTAAAAAAAAAAATGAAGTACAGAGAACGTCTTTTCCTGGCTGGGAACTACATGCATTCAGCTGAAACGTTGTATTTATGGTATACTGGCTAGTAGGTGGGGTTAGTTCTTCTTGGTCAGAATACTGCTGACACTAATGCCCCTATGTTTCTTCTGTATACATCACCAATATGACCTCCACTGGTTCCATAAAACAAACATTAAGCACTTTGAGGTCAAATTGCTGTGTCACAAACAAAGGTTGTTTCCAAAAGTCCAGTTGAAAAAAAAAAACAACAACTAAAATGTCTAATGCTTTGCATTAATACTTTAACGCAATCCTAAGGAAAATTGTCATATATTTTTTTGACAGCTGTAAAGCCAAGAATTATATAAAAAAATGGAAATCTGAGGATATATTTAGACTATACTATACAGTATATGCACAATACAATCAGGCTGTACAATTTAGCCAGTTATGCATAATATTTTGTATGATATTTGGTAACACTTTTTTCCTTTTTCATTACATTTTTTTATCAAGTTAGAGCCAGTCATTATTAGTCACATGTCATTATATATGTTATATCACATACAGTATCTCACAAAAGTGAATACACACCTTAGCAATCATTTTATTATATGGCTTTAAAGGACAATACTATAGAAATGAAAATTGATATACTTTAGAATAGTTAATGTGCAGCTTGTGTAGCAGTACAGGTTTACAGATTTTGTCTCATCAGGTTGTCTTCAGCAAACTGTTTGCAGGCTTTCTTGTGAGTCAGCTTCCTTCTGCGATGACGGTAATGTAAATCGACTTGTTGCAGTGTGCAACGTATGGTCTGAGCACTGACACGCAGACCTTCCGCTTCTGCAAACTAAACTCTATAGCAATGCAGGCAGCACTTATGTATTTTTTAAAGCAGCTTCTGCACCTGATGCACAGCTCAAAGACTCAACTTTCTAAATTGACCACTGTGAGGCCTTTTCCGAGTGGAAAGCCATCTTGGAAAACCTCTGTATGACCCTGGCCATTGTACTGTAACTCAATTTCAAGGTGCTACTGATCTTCCTATAGCCTAGGCCATGTTTGTGGAGAGCAAAAATTTTGATTTTTGATTTTGAGTCTTCACCATGAGGTGCCATGTTGAACATCCAGTGTTTAGTATGAGAGAATTGTACTCTAAGCACCAAATTTTAACTGACAAACTGTAACAAGTTATAAAAATTTGTATGGTTCTGTCAAGCAGACAAAAACTTAAATGTGATAAATAGAACATCTGGCTTTGCACGGTTACATGACATGTTTTCACTTAGGGTGTACTCACTTTTGTTGCCAGCTATTTTGACAATAATGGCTGTATGTTGAGCTATATTTTTAAAAGACAGTAAATCTATACTGCTATACAAGCTGTACATGGACTACTCTAAATTATATACAGCTCTCATTTTTATAGAAGTGTCCCTTGAGAAGTTGGTTGCTGAAATGTATTTTGTGAGATACTGTAATACCACGGCACATACTGGTGTAAACCAGTTCTACATTAAGTCTATTTAATGTTATTAAAAGCCTATTTTATGTCATTTATGTCATGTGCAGATCAAGTTACAATATATGTAGACAATATGATAATATTTATTTAATACCTCTTATTTTGAGATAATGACAAACCAAAAATAAAGTGTCTTGCTCTACAGCTGAATGTTGTAATTCATTTGAGTAAAATAAAAGCTTCACATAAGCATAATTATCAGCCATCAAACAAAGCTATGTCATATATCTAAATAGTCTGGATAATTTAAAATCTACATTAATTTAATACACAATGACAAAGATAGTTTTATCGGCTTATATATACTTTTTTGCAGTTGATTGGTTATAAAGTGAAAGGGGTTTCATTTGGCTAAACAGGTCAATAAAAAAAACATCATTTTATTTATTTCAGGTAGGTATAAGAACTGGTTGGAACATAAAATACATGACGATGCAGATATACATCAAGGTTTATACAGGTATTTATTTATACTTATACCTCACCATAAACAAAAAACTGGTTTTAGGAGCACAAACAAAAAATAAGATGGCTTGTCAGTTGTGTATGCACAATAAACATGAAAAGCAAGAAAAAAAATCTCTGTGTGGTTACTGATTGGAAGGGCAGGAGTTTAAGCCCCGGTGAGCCAAGGTGCCACCCTTGAGCAAGGCCCTAAACCCTCTGTGCACCAGGGGTCGCTTGCTAACATTGCTGGGATATGCAAAGAAAGAGTTTGACTGTGCTGTGCTGTTTTTTAAAAAAAGTAAAGGCAATCATATCATAAGGAGAAGATCCATATCATAATAATCCTCCTGGTTTGGCAATGTAATTTACATGCAGTTTCTATTTTTAAGTATACCATACATTTGTTTAATACAAAAAAGGGAGATTTATTTTAAAATTGTCAGTAAATTGATATAAAATTTCTTGTTACAAAATAAATGGCTAAATGCTAAAAACAGTTACCTTTCATTGCTTTTTTTATTGCTTGATTATCAACGATTAGCTTTCTATTGTTATGTAATCAATGTTGGACAGATGCAAATGCAAGTATAAAACTTACATTTCTCTAAAGCCTCTTTGGGTCAATGTCCACTGTGTGTGTATATATATATATATATATATATATATATATATATATATATATATATATATATATATATATATATATATATATATATATCTCCAATCTTTAGCCTTTGATATGCAGGCCCAGAGTTCACATTAAATAGCTTTTGACAAATAAATAAGGGCTTAATTAAATCAGAAATACAAGAAAAGGCAAGAAAAAACACATAAAATATGCTAATAGTGCAATGGTTATTGTTTTGTTTTAACTGATGTATGTTTTCAGTTTTTAGAATTCAAACCAAAAATATACAATAATACTTTAATCATAATACTTACTAATTACTACATACTAATTCTCTTATTAAATGATATTCTTGTAAATGTATTTGAATTTGCTCCTGTTATTTGTTCATCAGGTTTATGAAAAGCTGCAGCTAATTGTTTGCATTCTGCTGTTTTTGCATTTATTAAAAAACGTATATAACCGACATTGAATGAAATGTGTCTGCTAGTGTGTTTGAATTGAGGCGCATAGGGATTGTTAAAATTTTTCAATGTTAAAATAGGGGTCTCCTGAAAAAATAAAAGGGTGGGAACCACTGCCATATAATATATACTATAATATAAAATATAAAAACCAAAAAAATGTTTTGAGCATTACATTAACAAAAAAACAAAAAAAAAGTGAGAAACTTCTACAGGTCAATTAGTTTCCAACTCAAAATACACTCTTTAAAACCTACAGAATCAGCAAAACCAAAAAAGAGTTTAATGATTACTCATGTACAATACTGATGTACAGTATACGGCCAAACGTATGTGGACATCTGTCCGTCACAACCATATTCCATATGTTTCCTTTGAAAGTGCATAATTGTCTTAATTGCTTTGTATACTGTAGAATTAAGGTTTCTGTTTTCTGGAAGTAAGAGGCCCAAACCTGTTCCAGAATTACCGTGTTAATGAGAACATAAACACTTGATTTGCCAATGTTGGTGTGGATATTCTCAAGCAACAGACCTTCTTGTTCAACATAAGTGCTCGAATTTTGACTATTGCTTGTGTGTCTAAATAAACACAAATCCTACAGCCATGTTCAAATTACCTTCACTCTTCTGGGGAGAATGATACAGTATAAGCAAGGGGAAGATCCACATCAAAATAATCCTATTGCTTTTGCACTGGACTGCATATGCATTTATTGGTGCCATTGTCAAGCAAATCACAAGATCATGTTGATGACTGATTAGCTCCCTAATGCAGAATGTATCTCTGTATTGTTTTTGCTTTCAGTAACAATCATTCTTTTGATATAAGATGAAAGATTGCATAAATTTAGTCATTTAGGAATATAGAATTGTCTTTGCTGCGTAAAGCGGCGGATCTCTGGAGATAGTGGTTATTCTTGCACTGGAGTTGTTTTGGTTGTAGATGTGCTCTTTGGGAGGACAGTTGAAGCAGAGCAGCACTCCCCCAAATAGCAGAAGACCTGCAGATCCCCAACCAATGTACAAGGAAGTTCCTAATTGCCTCCGCAGTGCAAACATCAATATAGGATTTTTATAATCTGCAATGATGCTGTAGGCTGTCCAGGATACCGGGATCATACATAGCACACCCGAGAATATAAATGCCACTCCAGCAATTATGCATGCAATAGATTTAACACGCGCATCCGTAATGAATTTGTTGCACATCCCACCAATGCCAGACATCACTATTCCAAAAAAACCAGCCAAAATAGAGATGAGGACCATTGCTCTGATAGCCAGGAGGTCCTTGTTGAGGTCCAGCAATGTGTCATAAGCTGTGCATCTCATCGTTCCGGTGATCTTCACTTCACAAGCTTTCCAAAGTCCCTGCCAAGATAACTGCGCTGTCACAATGTTTGTGCCAATGAATGCAGTCATGCTCCACTTAGGCAGGCTACATGCAATGATGACTCCCAACCATCCCAAGATGCCTGCGAGAATGCCAAGGTAACGGACTCTTTGAGACACCATTCTTTTCACTTTCAGATATTCAAACAAAAGTACAGGAAAACTTCTCCTGGGAAGTAAATACAAGCATTCCGCTGATGTTTTGTATTTATAAGGCGTGGACTGTTGTAGGTGGGGTCAGCTTGAGCAAGATACTGATAATTGACACTAATGCCCTTATGGATTTTACGGTTTTTGTATACACCACAAACATGTCCTCTATCGTTAGCAAAAAAAAAAAACAAAATCCAAATATGGTCATCTTGCAAAGTTTTAACAAAAAATATAATACAAAAAGACAAAAGCAACATATTTAATTTCTGAATGATTAATCATTTGTTATGACCTTACACAAATGATTCATTTCGCAGTGAATATTTTCTGTCACAATAAAATGTCACAGTGTATATGTTCTGCATTTGACTTGTGCATTGGACTCTGAACAGATGAGAACCTTGGTTAATAAACACCTAATATCACAGTATAAACTTACACTGTCTATTTATCTATAAAAATCATGTTTAGTTTATTTTTTATATTGATTTATTTATTTAATGAGCCATGCTGTCAGTTCATTAATCAAAAAAAAGATAAAACAAAAAGTCTACAATACTCTGGAAAACCTTTCTACATATCTAGACAACAATAATATTTCTTTTCATGTTTGGCAAACCATAGGCACAGAACTAAAAGGAAACTTTGAGGAAATTCCCCCAGAATACATTTAAAATATACTTTAAAACATTGTGGAAATTCCCTAGCGTAGTAAAATTTAAATATAATTTAAATACTTCTAATAAGGTTTATTGATAATGTCTGACTGATCCAGACAGATTGGTGTGGGTGTAGGTTTGGCTTAAAGGTTGCCATAGGGAATATACTTTAAGTGTAACTGGTATAAAATCTTAAAGCCCCATCAATAACCCTCATCTCCTCCTGCAAGCTATAAACAAGGAAGTGAAAAGCTGACACCTAGTTAACCGAGTCACATGCTGCATTGGAAATTTGATGCCTGGGAATTCACACTATCTGTGTCTTTATCTGTGTAATGCCCACAATATCTGTCTTCATATCTGTTTATGGAATGAAACACTAAATCGGTGTTTCCATAAACATAAAGAAAATCGACCGTATGACATTGGCCCTGCAAACACTGGAGATACCGGATAAACGAGACAGTTCTTCATCCAGTTCCATATCTGTGTTTGACTGCACGATAAAAAAATATATATATCGCTCATGCAGTTATTATTATTATTTTTTAAATCTGCATTATTTCCTAAACTATTTGTGTTTGTTAATATCTTTTAAAATATGAAAAAACTAGTAGATTATTTCCGGATGCCCAAATCACTTGGAAAGGGGATTCATCAAAGAAAATTACTCTAATCAAGTCATCAGCAGTGCATTTGCAGAATATCAGTCTTTCCCTAATATTTTTCCTGGAGAGAAGTGGCATATTTGCTGCCCTTCCTGACACCAGGCCATCCTCTTCATCTCTTGTGCGCCGTGAAGCCTTTTTCACAAGTTCTTGACGATTCGATATTTGGTTGATTTAGGTGCATCATACTAGCACTGCTGCGGCCCGGGTTCGATTCCTGATCAGGGAACCATCCCCAGCCATTAGGGTTTCACAAGCCAGTGCACTCTTAGTGCTGGTCCCAAGCTCGGATAAATGGGGAGAGTTGCGTTAGGAAGGGCATCCAGCAAAAAAACATATGCCAAATCGAACATGCGGATCATGAATACGGATGATCCGCTGTGGCGACCCCTAATTTGGAGAATGATGCCTGCATCATATATATATATATATATATATATATATATATATATATATATATATATATATATACACACACACACACACACACACACACACACACACACACACACACACACACACAATTATAAGGCACTGTCAAGCAGACAAAAACATAAACATGATGTATGTCTGAAACTCACGCACAAACACACACTCAACCTGTGTGACTGAACTGTGTGACTGATCTGTACAACCAGGACTAAACTCATACTCATACTCACTTCACACATCCATGTCTCAGCACCACCCATATTATATCACTTCATTATACAAACTGTTTTACATGCTGTTTATATGCTGTTTTTGCACATCTTTTCAACAACTGCTCTTGCTGTTTTGCACAAACCCTTTCGTTTACATTTTGTTTTTATTTACAAGGTTCATTCCTGTACCCAGTTCTTACACACTGCACTGTTTAATACACAGTAGGTTTACTGGCGACGCTATTTTGTGTTTTGCGTATTTGTCCTACACTGTCCTCTGTTGTCTTTGCACTGTCTGTCTTGCACTGTTTGCACCAGGTTGCACACGATGCACTTTATGTGGCGAGGACACTTACTAGTCCTTAGCTCTGTGTTTTATGTTACGTAGCTTTATGTTGTTTTATGTAGCACCAGGGTTCTCGAGGAAGGTTGTCTCATTTTACTGTGTACTGCGTCAGCTATATATGGCTGAAATGACAATAAAAGCTTCTTGACTCTCTTCACTCTCTTGACTTTTGTTGCCAGCTATTTTGACAATAATAGTATTGACAATAAGTATTGTCCCTTGAGAAGATATACCAAAATGGTTGCTGAAATGTAAGGGGTGTACTCACTTTTGTTAGATACTGTATATGCAATTTGCCAGCATAAAAACTGAGGCAGCAAACTTTGTGAAAATTAATAGTGTGGTACTTTTAAAACTTTTGGCCATCACTATCCATAAAATGGTATAAAGAAATTTACTTTTCGTGTGCTTTTACATTTTATATATCTTATATAACTTTGGTTACTTCCTAGTTTCTATTTGGATATGAAGGAGTTAGCTTATTACAAGCATTAGCCTAGCACAAACGTACCAAGCTACTGCTTGGCTAATTGTTAAAAATGCTCATACTGTTACAATACTTTTGTTGCCAGGTGAATAAGTTCTGAATGTGGAGAATCAATAACAATATTTTAAGCTTGTGAAACAAAATAATCAACTGCACATCCCAAAGTGCTCAGGATTCCTGTAATTTTGTTTTGTCTTATTGACTTTGTGTTCTGTGTTTGCACTCTAAGTTAAAGTATCTACACTTGCACCCCTCTGAGTATTACATTACAGGCCATGGCATAAATCTTATCAATTCTAATGGTTTAAAGAATGTTTGTGACAATCTGTGGTTCTTAAAACAGAGTCCATGATGCTCATCAAAGAGATTTGAGATTGATTGATTGATTTGTATGTTGGTTGGTTGGTTTGTTTACAGTGGTGGAAATCACAACTCAATTTGCAAATCGATTTATTAATTACTAGGCTCATATAGTTATTAGCAATTTAGAACACATTTAAAACATTTAGATTTTTTTTTGTCACAGAGAGTATCATATAATCTGTACTTATATGTGTATTAGCTAGCTCTGAGAAAGCTTTTGGAACAATTTTTGCACGCATTGGGCAGTTGCAAATATTGAAATTGAAGTATGCCTTTCTAAATGATTTCCTACACTCTATTCCTTTTTACCTAATACATGGTAAGTTATAATGAATAAAATTAATAGTCGACTCTTTGTTTTTAGATGGAGCGTCAATATGGGACTCCAAAATCAGTGTAGTAATGCTGTATGTACACTAGGGTGTAGGTTCGGGCCTTCTGCATAGGAGATCACTGTTGATCAACTAAAGTAACACTAGGTGTCACAATTGCATACATATTTCTGCATAAATCCCCATCAGTTAACAATCAACCTTCACTTACCCTTTTATAGTGAATATTTCTCCTAAAGTCCCTTCAAATTTTTATATTTAGGAATTAATTTTGCAACATATGCTGTACACGATCAGGTTTTATTGATATGGTCATGCTATAGATTGTATTTGCTTGACATATTTGCACTTCTTCCAGACACCTTGGATAAATTTTTTGCCTATTCAATTGTGCCATAGTGCTTTCCAGTCACATTTATTTTTGTTTAGTTTAGTTGATAGTTTTTATCATATCATTTGATAGATCTCCCAGTTATGCTTAAATGGTGAATCTGGTGTATTATATATGATAAATTACTATGAAATATGTTCTATTCATGAATTTTGTTCTGAATTCCTCCTCTATTAGGCATGTGTATAATATACAAAATATAAGCTTAATGCTATTAAAGGCTGTATTAATACTAGTAGAAATTTTAATTTCTTTGCTATTAGTAATTCATTTATACTTATTACTCTAAATCTGTTTTTTAATATTATTTAGGCACATGCAAGTTAAGGTGCCGATTTTGATTAAAGCTTAAAGTTATATAACTTTTACTAAAAGACACTTGATACAAACAATAAACTGATGTAATAGCAATTAATTTTTAAATAAAGCATTATACTGAATTGACCAAAATATGCTTACAGATATCTGTGTGTGGTGAATAAAAATAATATTCTTTTTTTTATTATTAAAAAAAGTTTATTTGTAGTGTATAAATGTTTTGTCACAGCAACAAGCAAAAAGGAGTGAACCATAGCATTAAATTCTAAGACATAGAATGTAACTGAAATGTAAACCTTAAAATGTAGAATTTACTGTACATTCTTGAATTCAGATCAACAAGTAAATATGTAAATGAATTAATATATATTTCAGAGCATTGCAGTATATTCAAGCTCTTGGTTATTAACAAACAATCCAACAAAAAAAAAAAAAAAAAAAATGGGTCACACCCAACTTTTACAGAAACTGCTTTTTTTTCATGACATTGTTCTGCTTCTGCTTCTGCTTGTAATTTTACATCTTTGTACAGTCATGAATGCTGAGCAGCTAATAATACACAAGACAAAAAAAAACACCATCTATATCAGCTGGCCAAAATACAGCATATCATAAGAATCAAGTCCAAGAGTTAAAGTGTCTTTTGAAAAGATCACACATAGCCTTTAGATCCTGCTGATTTGGGAGCTGAATACTTTGCGCTGTAGTTGTCTTTGGGTGGACAGTTGCAGCAGAGCAAGCCTCCTCCGATGAGCAACAGAGCAGCAGCGGCCCAGCCGATGTACAGAGAAGCTCCAATCTCGTATTTCTGTGAACTCATTACTAAGGGGCTGTAGAAGTCCCTGATAATGGTGTTGGCCGTCCAGCAGACGGGAATCAGACACAGGACACCTGAGATGATGAAGGTAACTCCAGCAGCGATGCCCACCTTTGCTTTAGCGCTCTCGTCCTCCACACAATTGGTGCACTTGCCTCCACCGATGGCCAGGAGAATCCCGATGATACCGAGCAGAACAGAAATGACGCAAAGTGCCCGGGCGGCCTGCAGGTCTGAGCTGAGAGCCAACATAGAGTCGTAGACCTTGCACTGCATCTGCCCAGTGCTTTGCACCACACAGGACATCCAGATGCCTTCCCAGGTGATCTGCGCCGTCACAATGTTGTTCCCAATGAAAGCTGTGACCTTCCACATGGGAAGTGCACAAATCACGATGGTCATGATCCAGCCAATGATGGCCAGGGCTGTGCCCAGCATCTGTAGCCCGGCAGATACCATGTTTCCTCGCTTTTTTTTATCTGCGTTCAAGCAAAAAGGAGTCCAAATATATGTGTAGTCTCGTCCCAGGAGCCGTATTAGAGACTGTGAGTGAGAGCGGGTCCTTTTATATGCTCCAAATAGGGAGGGGCCAGGCACAAACTCACTCTCTCACTTACTTACTCATTCAGTCACTCACTCACGCCCTTTCCTACAACCCCCAAAAACAGCCTTGTGTTTTAGGTTTTTTACTTGAGAATAGGGAGTCTAAAGATAGTAGACAGTAACTCCTAGTATTAGGAGTAATTCAATTTGGGAATTTAAACTTTTGAGAGGAGAATCATGTTTATCTGAATTATATTATATTTACATTATAGATTAGATTAGATAATATTAGATTATATTATATGTTGATTGTATATCTCCTGGGTGCATATATCTATCTATCTATCTATCTATCTATCTATCTATCTATCTATCTATCTATCTATCTATCTATCTATCTATCTATCTATCTATCTATCTATCTATCTATATATATATATATATAGCATGGGCGTAGCATGTATAAAACTATGAAGATAAATAAAATAAAGTGAATATGATGTAAAACAGTGTAATTCCACCTGCATACTCATTAACCTACCTTCAATATTTACCATTGTATGGATTTTATTCGATTGCAAATGGCAAAAAAGTTACATTTCAGGATCACTTCAGGATCTTCATTTTAACTGAATTATTCAAGACTTTTAAAATAAAACACCTTATTGTTTACCACGTCATTTATACGGGACACGTTTAATAAATCAGTTCTTATATACACAAAAATCTAAAGCAAAACATAGATCCAAAATATAGTACATCAAGTAACCAATGATTTCTTTTGTCAGGAAGTCAAAGCAAACGTTTTTCATTCCTCTTAATCCACTCAAACCAAATCACATAAATCAATGTCTTAATTAAACATGTGACAGCTAGAAGTCCTCTTGTAATCTCCCCAATCTCAGCACTCTAACTGACAGCATTGCTTAAGAATTGCAGAGTGTAAACCTGACTGTATTAAAAAAAACAAAACAAGAGAATGAGGTAAAAAATGCTGACCTTTTACTTGATGTCCTGAGGGATGCAGAGTTTTCCGAAAACGCAACCACAAAGTCTATAAGTCTTAATGGTCCAATATGCTTTAAGTGCTCGCTGTCCAATGGTCTGCAAATTAAGGACACGGGGAGGACATGGTAAAGGGGGAATAAGCAAATCACGGAGACTCACAAGTTTTTTGCCTTCTTCGGAATAAAGGAAGGAGAGGGAGAGAGTAAGAGATATTGATTCTTTCATTAAAGAAAGAAAGCACTGTTCAGGAGCCAAAAGCTGCCTTTAGGACAATAAAGGCTCTTTTTTTCCCTTTCTTTTCGGAAGGTAGTTCATTAAAATCTACTTGGAAAGGGGCCAGTGGATAGAGTTCCATGCACAGGTAAACAGGTAAGGAATTTCCACAATTAAGGAGCTGAAGAAAGACAACTTGGAGAATATCGTCTTCTTCAGGTTCTACACTATCAGATACCAGATGAAATGGGAGACAGCCGAGATTCCTTCTTAGCACACTCTGACAGCTATGCCATTCTTTAAGCTTTTAAAAATTTGTGTCTTTTTGTGCATTTTTGTGTAAAGTTCTTTTGTAACCCATTAACTATTTAGTGAATATGGTAAGAATCCAATAACTTTTTAAAATGAACACTGTGTGAAGGTCAAATAATAACAAATTAAGAATGTTACTGTATGAGGTGGAAAGTTCCAAAAGAATGTGTTTTGCATAAGTGAATTATTTGAAGAAAATTAGAAAAAATGGGAAATGATTTTCTATAAAAAAAATAAAATAAATAAAATAATAATAATAATAATAATAATAATAAAAATAATAGTAAATAAGTGAAAAAATTATTTTTGCAGAATTATACATGAAATAATTCATTGACATTAAAATCCTCCATTCACAGAAAGCTCACAATCAATTGGTTCAAAATCTGTGTACATCCCTACTGTGACTTTTCCTTATTCCTTGGAAAAAACGTATTCCTTGGAATTCCTTCCAATCTTCGTGTATTAGTAATAAATGAATGAAGCATTTTTGTAATGCAAATAGTTACTCCATGTGCTCATGATTTATTCTTACGTAGTTACTGTGTTACTAAGGAACACAATTGCGAGTTAATACTGATTTTCTATATTTATTATAATTTTGGATAGTCATTAAAGAAAAAAGGTATATTTGTAAAGAGAGAAAGAGAGAGAAAAATAATATTTGACCAGAAATAGAAACCTGAATGGAAAGTAGAACACTGAGTAAAAAACAGTAAATCAGTAACTTTTCAGGGTTCTGATGAGGCCGTCCTGAGAGCTTCATTTCGAAAGCCTATTAAACAATCATGCAGAGGAATGAATTTAAAAAGAACGTTTTGATTTAAAAAAAAATCTATTGGATTGGATTAAATTAGATACAAAATATTTAAACAAATGTAATGGTTCCATAAAAAAATCATCATGTGGTCATGTTTTTATAGTTATATATTTATATTTTATTTTATTTGTAGTCAAAATAAGAATTGATGCATTCATTTGTTAACAATTATTTTCCCACCTTTTACACACACCCTTTCAATAAGACACAATATTACAACTTTATCTAAAAAAAAGTCTACCTTTTAACAAACACCTGTAAATGCTAAGTACATGAAAGAGCAAAGGTCAAGTAAAGATATATTTTGCAATTAATAGACTGAAGCAATATCAGATGTTGCTGGATGTGTGGAAACAGGTGAAACTGAACTGGTTTTGCATATAAATACATGTGAGGAAACTATCAGGACATAATACACATGCTGTGGCAGGTAACAGTGACAAACCACACCTTATGGAAAGCCTGATACAAAATCAGCAGTGAATGAAAGATCAGCAAAATGAATCACTGAAGAAAGGTAAAATAGATCATGCTATATCTAGAGCGGTGATGATTAAGACTATTAATTTACACTGATACTCACTGAAGCTCACTGAAACACACTGAGTGACATCAGAGAGTTTTTCTCACATGGACTTTCAGTGTGCGTGTGATGTCACCGGCTTTTATGGCCTGGGGGATTCTGGGTAGGGCATGATGAGTAATTATTAAGATTGACAGAAGTATTTGTTTAGGCAGTGAGTCAAGCTGCCAATGCTTCCTCTGACTGGAGCAAACTAGCTTGCAAATGATAAAGGAAGTGTTTAAAAGTAAGCTCTCCACTTCTTCTGAATTCTGTGCCTTGCTTCCTCAGAATAAAAATAATTCTTCTGGGGCTCATAAATGAGCTTATGTGTGTGAAATCTGTACTCCATGCTACATGATTTTTTGGTACATTTCTTCATTTCTTGAAAGCATTGACTGATGAAGTTGGTTTCTACAGTGCTTGTTTGAATACACCTATTCTCTTCTTGTTTTTTAAGACACTTTCTTTTTGTTAAAAAAAAACTAAACAAAAAAAAATGAACATTTTGTGGACAGATGAATCCAAATTTGACATTTTGGGCTGTAACAGAAGAACTTCTGAAGTCAGAGAACAGGAGAGAAGATGTTAGTAGACTACGTAGTTTGGGAGTTTTTTAGGGTAGGGAATGTTGGAGACTTTTTTTTAATAGTAAACTGAACCAACATTGGGTAACTTGGGTAATTGGAACCAACTTCACCATAAAACAAAACAATGACAGTAAGCATACGTCCAAGCTCTGTAATTGTTATTTAGAGATTAAACATTCGGTTGGCGTGTTAACTATCAAAGAATAATCTGCCCAGTTACTGCACCTAAATCCTATTGAACTGTTTGGGTTTAAACTACATTTTGGAAATAAATATACAGCTAATGAAAAACACCTTTGACAAGTTTTACATATTCATGGGAAGAGTCCTTCCAGATGCCAAGAGTGTGTAAAGCTGTAATTCATGCTATGGGAAGATTTTTCAATGTAAATACAGTGTAACATCTGTACATTTATATATTTGTTTGGTCAAAGTAAATCTTCATACCAAAGTAAATAAGCTAGTTTGTTGCATATATACAAAAAGAATGTGCATGTGTATCTTAAAAACCTTTGATAGGCAGTGTATATATGTATAAAGTATAATATCAGTAAAGATTATAGTATAGTATAATTACAACATTACTATATTGTTTATAGTTGCTATAATGTGAATTGTTTTGCAGATGACTGTAAATTATAAAGTAAATGTTCTGTCAATTTTTAATAAATACAAATCTTTAGTTTTGTGCATGTCACTGTGTTATGAGAGGAACTAAACTACAGAAGTGCTGTGATTGGAAAGCAACAATAATAATCTGCTTCCACTTACTATTTCTTATATTTTCCCACAACTCATTGTGCATTATTTCTTTCTTGCATATCTATTCACAAACAAATACAGTAATGCCCATTTCACTTCTCTATTCAGTTTACAATGAAGCATTACAACCAATATTATTGGGTTGTAACAAACAAATAAATACATATTTATAAGTTAAAATTTTCTGTAAATTATTTCTAGTAAACTAAATAATTGAAAGGTTATAAAACTTGTCATTATTTATTTACATGATATAATATAAAGCACTGGACTGGTTTACAGTAAAATACCAGAAAATGCAATGCTTAGTGGGATATCTAAACATTTTAGTTGAAGTAATAATGACTACGATTCTCTTTGTGCCAATATGTGGATCGTTTATGATTTATTTCTACGATTAATTTTAGCAAACTCAAGCACAATTTAAACTTTACACGCTACTAATAACATATTAATAAGTCACTGAAAGTTTTTTTATTAGTTTGAATAATTTCCACATACTTGAGCAATACTCTCAATGTTTAAAATTTGTGTTGCATTACATTTTAATTGTAAGCCGATAAATGTAAAAGATTTAAAAGTCGATAAAAAATGTATACCATATTAGCAAATGTAAAGGATTTTTAACAACAAAATAGTGAATTCCGTTAAATTGATGTAAGCTTTTTTGACATGCAGTGTCTGAGGCACCTGTAGGTAATAAACATAAAGCACGGAACGACAGACTTTTCAATGTTGCACTTTTTTTTTTTTTTCGCAACATAAGCAGCATTTAGTATTAATTTCTAAAGAAAAAAAAAAACAGAAAGGGGAGGGAACGATTGTTTAATTTGCTACACAACAGGAAACCGCAGGAGCTAACTTGTTTCACAAACGTCCCACAAATTAAAATGGAACTGCAAATGCATATCAATCTTCAGGAAATGTGATTTCTTAATAAATAAACATAGCATCAATGGAAAATGTTAGGGACATTATCATAAGATTGATCATTTTTTTATAATAGCACACCCTGAAGTGGTTTTCTGCTTATTTACCATAGTTATAAATACTGACATAAGTGTATACTCCAATCCCAAGCTGTTCCTATTACTGATATATTTAAATATTAATTTAATCAAAATGCAATAAATAGTACATTCTTCAAAAGCAAGCTACAAAATTATGTTAATACATTTATAGTATTGTATATTATGTTCTTTAGTATAGTGAGAAAATAAATGTAACAGGCTGCCACTTTGCAGTGTTGTATATATGTCTCAGATCCTGTTTTGTCCTCCAGCTAACTGTTGTTAAGCATGCTTGGCCGTTAAATATTAACGCACCTGAAGTCTTACAATTCAGGCGAAACAGGTTCCTATTCCCACAGTGAATTTAGCAGTGTCAACATCAGTGACAAGTACTAGCTCAGGCACACATGGAAAACATTTCCTAGTATGGTAAACAACAGCTTTATGGAGTTCTCAATAAGCACGCTTTGTTGTTTGTGAAAGTCAGCTCATGCTGCAGTACCAACATAAAGAAATGTGTACGTTTAAAACCAGATCAATGAGTCACATTCAATGTCATTTTTTTTATGTCGAATAAAAGAATGTTTAAGGTATAGATGTTGTATAAAACTAAAACCATTACTTGTGCTACTGAACTAATTTCTGAACTAATTTCAATTAAAGAATGCATCAGAATGTCAAGCGTGTGAAAAACACATATGGAGATCTTTTGTGACTGCTTTGTTTATAAGTATTTCAAAGAACAAAATGTTTTTCAAAGCACACCCAAAAAGTTGCATAAGAACACTTCAGCACATGCTTCAACATGCATGTCTCCTGTCCTGATCATGTATTAATTATTTGCAAAACAAATTTCTCAGGTAAAATGTCTGTCTGATTTTATTTTTTAAAAGTAGACTACAGACTACAGAGAGTTATGGTAGCACAACTTATTCCAGACCTGCCAACAATGATCTCAACATTCAAATCAGGAAAATTGGATTGTAAAGTTTATAAGTTTGCACTTGCTTCCTGCTGAAGAACCTGATTTTACTAAATGTCATTGAATATCGAGACACTGTTAGTTTGTTTGTAAGTTTGGAGAGGGTTATTGTAGAACATTAGTAGAACAAAGTAATTTTAAGTAGTGCATATCTACATCATCAAAAGTGAAGGATGTGTATCTTTTGTCTAAGCTTCCAACTTAACACATACATACCTGTAGATCATAATGCACATATGTTTCTATTTTTGTCTATTTTTGGATCATGTATATTTTTGATATGTATTTCTTTAACATGCTACCCTTAGTATGAGTTTAATTGTTTATATAAAATCTTAAATTCGATTTTCAGAAACACTTGTGACTGCATGTCAACAATTTTGCTATAATCCCAAAAATGTGTACATTGTACTTAAGTATAATTAGTTTTGACCGAAATAAATACTTATCTAGTACAGCACAGGTCTTCTACTCAATGTTTATCATAATTCACAGGAAATGTGAATTTTTCTTATCGTTTTCTTCTGTCAAGCTGGCCATAAGATCAAATATTCGAGATTTCTACATATTAATGAAAAAGCTGTCTCAGCTTTTGTCATTCCTGAAAAAACAAAAGCTGCAATCACTTTCATATTTAAATATTTTACCATAAATTTCAATAATAATGTGCTTTAAAAACCTTTAGATTTCTTTGGTACAAATGTAGCTAAAAAATAATCATGTAAAATGGCCTGATTTCTTATTAGCTGTATTTCCTGTACCCTTCCACCTGGTGCCTTCTGCAGTTAGATCCTCCCAAGCAGAACCTCTTATCCAATCAGCATGGGTGTAATGATTCAAAACTGTTTTTGCTTCAGTTAAACGTTCTCAGTTTATGTTCAACGTGGCACACGACAGACAAATGTACTCCTTTTAGCCTGAAAAGTAATTTATTAAGAAATGTATTATGACAAGCTAGTGACAAGCCAAAACAAATTTAGACAGCTTTATAAATTATAATGATATTATTTAGGTAACATTATAATGTGTCAAAATGTTCACCTCAGTTTAATATATATTGGTGTTCAGAAAGTGGTTACTTTTGAAAGTACTAAAGTATTAAAACATCAAAAAAGTTTTTACATGCGGCATGTACATTTTATCTTCATGTTCAAAGAAACTAAACAGGAACCATCATTCAGTTATCAGTCTGTGAATTAGCTTTAAAGTATGCTTTAAAGTTTGCTAATGAAATAATCAGGAGAATATCATGTTAACAGCCAATATTAACCATTAGCAGGAATGTGAATTGATGCATAGCCAATTCATTGTAGCTACCAGAACAAATACTGATGCTAGTCTAACCTAGAATTAGCACAAATAACATGCTAACATAGTTAAATATTAATCAAGTGTATGTACCTCAAACATACTTTGTTAAATTAAATAGTGTTTGTGTCATTTAGGAATACAAAGGTGACACCTCATTTTATTAAAACACACATTAAAACATTTTTCTGATAATCCCCACTGCAATCCACAATATAGCCTTAACTAAACTCTCTAGCATGTGTAGTTCACTTTAGAAAACTAGAAATATTGTTGTTATTCTAATAGATTAACTTTTTCCCAACATTGGAAAACAATTCATACATTTAAGCCAAACCAAAAATCTAGTTTATTAGCACAAATAGAAGTTGAAGTCAACATGAAATCAGATATCGGGTTTTGATCATTCTATAGACAAAGAGTGGAATTGTCCTGCCTTCATACATATCTTATTGAGAAGGTGACAGAGCAGAATTTCCCCCAAGCTTATTGACAGAACTATGCATCCAATTTCAAGAGCTTGTATCTAGAAAATAGCAGGTTAGTTAGCAAACCTAAACTTTTTCTTAAATTTTACCTTTATAATGTTTTTGTATGGCAATTTTTTATTGCCCTTTCCAAAATAGCCAATCATTTACTTATTTTATTTTTTTTATTAATACAATAAATGTGGTCAATTTCACAAATAAAACACCATATTATATGCTTTTAATAGTAGAGTTTTTGTTATGCTAGTGCAACCCTGTTTTGGAATATTAACAATTCTAGCTATATGGGTTTTGAAAATGCAACCCAATCACAAAGCAGTGGGCAAACTTACACATAAAGAACTTTCTTATTTATTCTTTATCACCGCATTATCTGTGTATAGCTGCTTTAAGACAATGTTTATTGTTTAAAGTGCTATACAAATAAAAATGAATTGAATTGAATTAAATAGTGAATCCCCAAATCCTGGCTCTTATACCATTGCAAAGATGATGCCATCATGGTCTGACTCCACCTTCGAACTATAAGTATAAAGAAGGCAGAATCTGTTTCTCTGCCTCTCCTTCCCACCCTTCTCTGCTCCGGCCAGTGTCGGGAGCCGGAGAAATCTAATATCGCTCTTGGACACAGAGGACTTAAGTGAACAGAGCTCCAAAGAGAGTCGATGGCTTCAGCCGGCCTGGAAATCCTGGGCATGATTCTGTCTGTGGCTGGCTGGCTGGGGGCAATGGTGGCCTGCTGCCTGCCCATGTGGCGCGTGGCGGCGTACGTGGGTCAGAACATCGTGATCACACAGGTTGTGTGGGAGGGCCTGTGGATGAGCTGTGTGGTGCAGAGTACAGGCCAGATGCATTGCCAGATCTATGATTCCATGTTAGCGCTGCCCAACGACTTGCAGGCAGCACGAGCCCTGGTTGTCATTGCTGTGTTCATCGGTGTGGTGGCCATGACGCTGGCTGTAGCAGGCGCTAAGTGCACCAACTGCATGTCAGATGTGTCCAGCAAACCTCGCATCATGCTGTGTGCCGGTGCAGCTTTCATCACCACTGGGCTATTGTTACTTGTAGCCATATGCTGGTCAGCCTACACCATTGTCCTGGACTTCCATGACCCACTACTGCAGGACACACAGAAGAGGGAGTTCGGGAACTCACTGTATTTTGGCTGGGGCGCCTCCTGCCTGCTTATCCTAGGTGGAGCTATACTTTCGTGTTCATGTGCTTCCAAAGCACCAAAGAATCCTGCGTCTACCAGAGCACAGTACTCAACGGTGAAATCAGTGGCTGCAAATGGATATTGCAGAAGGGACTATGTTTGAATAATATAGGTTGGTAAATGCATTTAAAAACAATAAAAACTTTGCTGGAACATTATTCCATAGGAAAAAATGCCAGAAAGAGATGATAGAATAGTTATGCATGTTTAAACTGTGGCAGAGACCTAATTCATTCAGTTTTGACAATATTGACAATAAATCAGTAGATGTGTTCTTTCACCAGTAGGTTTAAAAAGGACCTAATGTTTAATAACCTTTGTGTTGTTACAGTATTTTCTAGATTTTGAGACACAATAACATATCTTTCCAGTTGAAAATCCTTGTCAAATAAGGTTCAAATGTTTAATATTATTTTACTATATAATTTCAGGTTCTCAGAGTTTACATGGTTAAGGCCATTGCAAAGTGTAGTAATAGACTATTTTCTTAAGGTAATAAAGTTCACAAATCCGTCACAGTGCATTAATGTGTCCAGCCAATATTTCAGCTACCTCTAAATGGATGGGCATTCCCGAAAACCTGAGACGTTGCAAAGGTAAGCTGGATAAGCTGAAACAAAGAAATGCTCAGTTCAGCGTGCTCTATATCATTTGAAATCTACCCAGCTCTTGAGGGGCTGCTACACATTGCAAATGACCTCCCTGCATCATTGTAGATGTGACTGGATACAATGCATCGGTTGTTCTGAGACCTTCTACTGCTCCTTTGGGTACAATCTTTAATTCTTTAATTCAGGGGAGTGTAATTGAAACTAGCCACCCTGAGATAAAAGTACCTCCTGTTTGCTACTGTAGGTTGGGGTAAAGTCTTTTTCGGACATTGCTTTCTTTTGCTGGTAAAACTAACTGAAAGATAAATGAACTTTTTCATCAATAATGTGGTAAGAAAAAAATACAATTTGACAGATATAATTTCATATTTTGGTCTACTACATAATCTTATATACGAAACAGAATGCATTAAAGAATGCAGAATAAGTGATAAAGCCTAAATCACCCTATAGAGTAATAGAATAACTTTGCAATGTAATAACCTTACTGCTAGCAATTTTGTGTGGTGAAAATGATACATTTAACCACCCATTTACTGTATAAAACATTGAAAATCCTTTGTGTTTAATTCTTCCCTTTAAAAATACACAGCGAACTAGAGTGGCATGGAGTTTGCTAGCATTGTATTATTACATTACAGGTTATAAACACTCAAAGTTATATTATGATTTTGCTTTCCATTGCTCTTTAATAAAAATTTCTTTTCATCCCTGTGCATACTGTAATGATGTAATGATGCTATTCTTAGACTTGAGATAGGCTTCTGAAAGTCTGAAGGCAGACAATGAAAAATAACACCCTAAATATATCATTAAAAAAAAAAAACACCTACTCCAACACCATAGGATGCAATGCCACTGAGAAACACACTGATGTGCCTGACATACACTCCTTTGTGTTTTCTTTTCCCGAATAAAATAAAAAAAAGTCTTATTTGTTCGCTGTTTGCTTAACTTTTTAGCGGAAATGATTAGTTGCCCTATTAAAGGCTTTTAAGGACTTCCTGTTAGAATTGTTGACAATTAATAACCGGATACTGCCAAAGTGAACACCTTTATATGACAGTTTAAGGTGGCTTTGCTCAGCATTGCTGAAACTATATGATCCTTTGACACAATGTCAACAAGTGCACCTGTTCATATTTAAATCTTCTTCTTAGGTCATACCTATTTCCTAAGACTTTTTTGTTTTGTGGTTTAAGTGTAACCTAGTAGTTATCCTTTAACCAGAGACCCATAGGCCATGGTTATCAATTCATTGCTTACTTTGTGTGGAATAGTGTAATCATTAAAAAGTCTTAGTGGCAAGGTTATACTAGAAAAAGGGCAGCTTTTCTAAATGTTTGACCAATCACTGTGGGACCTTATCTATCTAAGACTCCACCTTTTTCACTGTACATAAAGTATTGGGTAATTGCCGAGAGCCTTCTTCACCAGCTGAGCCCTGTGTTTTCATTTCTCTGAAAGAGTGCAGCAGAACGCAAATGGCAGCTCTTGGTTTAGAGATCTTGGGCCTCATATTGGCCACTATAGGCTGGATTGTTGGTATTGCATCCTGTGCTTTGCCAATGTGGAGGGTGACCGCTTTCATCGGTTCAAACATTGTGACGGCACAGATCATCTGGCAGGGCATCTGGATGGATTGTGTGGTGCAGAGCACAGGCCAAATGCAGTGTAAGGTCTACGACTCTATGCTGGCACTGCCCGAAGATCTTCAGGCAGCTCGAGCTCTGTGTGTGATTGCCATCGTGCTGGGTGTATTGGGAATCTTGGTCTCTGTCACAGGGGCCAAGTGCACCAACTGCATAGAAGATGAGCCCACGAAGACCAAGGTAATAATCGCTGCTGGTGTGACATTTATCTGTGCCGGTGTCATGGAGTTGATTCCCGTGTCCTGGTCAGCCCACACGATCATCATGGATTTCTACAACCCAGTGATAACAGAGGCACAGAAACGAGAACTCGGAGCATCTCTCTACCTGGGATGGGCGGCTGCTGCTTTGCTACTGACAGGAGGAGCGATTCTGTGCTGCAGCTGCCCACCACCTCAAGAGAAAAGGTATAATGCAGGGAGCAGGATGGTCTACTCCCCAGCACGATCTGCTGCACCCAGCACCTACAGCAGAAAAGATTATGTCTGAGTTAATGAAAGAGACTCATTATGAGCTAATGAAAGAGACTAAGAAGAAACGGTCAGAATCTGACATTATACATGCATTGATCAGACAAAAGAGATGAAAGACTAGTAACACTGTGACCCAACAGAGAATTAAAATGTCCCAGTGTGTGTCAAATTAAAAGAAAAGCTGTACCGTTATCTTCATGACTGACTGAACTATCTGATGCTTCTACTTGTGTTGTTTGAAACCGTTTTATTTTTGTGTATACCGAGCGCATATTGCATATGAACTGTACAGCATGATCTTTCATGGGACATATAAAAGTTAAAGTACATATATGAACATAAAACCTTTTTCTGGAAAATCAAAGATTTTTGCTGAAACATTTTTAATAAAATAAAAAAGGCAAAATAAACAAATAAATGTGTTTGTGTGTGTGTGTGTGTGTGTGTGTGTGTGTGTGTGTGTGTGTGTGTGTGTGTGTGTGTGCGTGTATTTGTATTAAAAGTATAATAAATATAATACAGGCAAAATTAAAACCTTTACTGATGCGACAAGTTTTAAATCAAGCACCAAAATTAAAACAAGCTGTGTGGAAACCTAGCAAAAGTTTCATTTGGTGTCCTGATGATTTACATAATTTAAAACACTATAATTACTTTCAAACAAACACGGGAGTATTTTTGCAACCTGCCCTGTCATCTGAAAATGTAAACAATAATGTAACGCTTGTCTGTTTGAGCATCTGAAAAGAAAGAGAAAGAGGAAATGGAAACTTGTGGTTTTTCTTTGCTCTTTTTTTCATGTGTTAAATAGATATGAACAAGTTCTTTAAGAAAAAACGTCTGCCATATTTGAAACATGTTTATGTTCTTTATGCTCTATGTTTGGGGTGGTTTCAGGTAATAATAAACATACTTTTGGATAAATAAAAATGAACGATTCATTTGCGATTAATCACAAATGAACTCGAAATAATCGTGCGATTAATCAGGATTAAATATTTGTATCGATTGACAGCCCTACAGGATATATGAAGGTTTTGCACACAAACACAGACACACACACAAACACACAAAATTAACAAATTTCTTTGATAAAATAAGTAAATGATCAAGTAACTGAATACTTATTTATTTTATTGGTCTACTCTCTTGAAATAAAAATTCTTATGCTTATTGTAATTCAAAATGTTTTTCCTTTGAAATGATATACAGTGTCTAGTTATTTTCTTATCTTCCTACAGTGGAACAGCGTATGGGCAAATGCCTTTAAAATACTCTCAACAATAAGGTGCTGATTTAGAGCTTCAGTCTTTTCCTTATCTCCTTGCCTTTCTAAGGTCTATAAGCTTTCCCTACAAGAATCTTGTCTTTGTTAGGGCATCAATCCAACTGTCCACACAATGAAGCTGTTTCACTGTAGCGAAGCAGAGGTTAGATGTGTGTGAGGGTTTGATGCCATGGAATGTCAGGAAAACAGATCATCTGAGTCTCTGAGCCATATCTAATGCCCCTCCCTGGAGTTAAAGCCTCAAGGCTGCTGAAATGTGGATCAAACATCTCCACAAGCACAAAGGGGTCACGGGATATTTACAGACCCACAAAGCAAACAGTGACACTGAGGGTGAAAAAAATCTGAACACATTTAGGAAAAGACATAAGGTCTGGCTTTATACTAAGTACAATAATGTAAAGGTGTGAATAATCACAAGTTAGCTTATGTTTCTAGGATAATTTAGGGAAAGTTTCATTTGCTTATTAGATTATTAATGCACTTAAAACTTTGTTTGAGGAGACTTTTTCCCCAGTGCATAATGAAATACTTTGAAAAAGACTTTGGAAAAAAAAAAAAACACTCTGCAGGCCACAAAAGTAAAAATTTAAAATGTAAAAGTTTTAATTCTTTCTGTAAAGCCTCGTACCAAATCATCATGACCAAAGACCGGTCCACTGCCCAGAGGTTATGGAAAATCAGAATTATAATGTGGATTTGTCTTCATAACAAAACCAGCATTTTTAAAGACCAGCCCCATGGCAATAAAACAAGCTATCAAGTGCCCCATATATCATTAAGTTTCGTAACACCTTTCGATTATTACTCATATTACATTTTGCTTGTATTATAAATACTAAACTAAACTATGCAATATAATGTAATGTCAGTATGTTGTATTTTGTATTTTGTATGCATAGCTATCAGTGGCGGGCCGTGCATTTGGTACCTGGGCCTTCAGTAGGGATCTACCCGATTTAATCCACCTCTTAATACCACCACATCGCAATTATAGAAACCATCAATACTATACAAAAACGCAACATGTGGCATTACAGAGAGAGGGGCATTTCGCATATGAAGGGTGAATACCATTTTTACTAAACCAAGCTCCAAACCTCTACACCACAACCGCAGCTGTGCCACCTACATCATCTGGAGCAGTTCAGAATAATTTTTTTTCTAATAACATAACAAAAACATAAAAAATTTATGAAAATACAACCTACTCATCAGAGATGCATACTCATAATGTGCACCGCTCCTCAGAGGCTGTAAGCCAGTGGTATCGTTTGAATTCACTGGTCTGGAAGTGGAGAACAAACCCTTACCTGGGCTGAGACAAGCTAGCTAGCTTCGGGGTGGGCCGACCTCTCCTCACGATGTCTAGCTTTTCTTGAAAATGCATTTTTTAGAATGTCCAAGACCAAATAAATTTCTCTTCCTCCATCAGCCATTGTGGGCGTAAAAAAGTCTATCACTGATGTATTAATGCAGCGCACTACAGACGTGCTTTGCTAGTTGAACTTGGCTGTAACAGTTTCCCTCTGACTAACCAATCAGAGGACAGCTAGCAGAGCTGGCCCTGTGAGTCAAATTTGAAATCTGTTGGACCCATTGCTAATATAGTGTAAGGTACAACATCCAGCACCACTGAGTGTGAAGGCCCTGGGCAGATTAGAGTGACATGGCAGCACATAGAAGCTGAAATCTGATTGGTCTAAAAATCTAACATTTACATGCACGTACTGGAAGCAGTGCAGCCAAGAGAAACACTACAAAATAAAGAGAATAAACTGTTGGGAATAAATTAATACAATTTAATTGAAATCTTTTTTTAATTTAGGTTGTAAATGTAGGTCAGTGCTTCTGATAGTGTTTAAGCCAGCAGAGAAGGCTTTGCTGGCCCTGACGACCCACCACTGATATTTATACATACTATTATTTACAACAGACATTTTACAATTACACATGTATACTATTTTATTCCTGGCAAATTATTGTAATCTACTAATGTGAAGAAGCTTAAACACTGTGTCCTAAATATCAGTTTTACAGTTTGCAAAGAAATCACTTGAAATCCTCATAAATAAATAAAAAGCTTTTATAAACCTTTCCATCATTTACAATCTTATGAACTGTTTTTATCAAGCTCTCAGTAATAGGAACTGCTTTTTGTCTGTGCTTTAGCCAACAATGACATCATAATAGTGGGAATAAAATCCAAGGCACGCCTCGTGGCATAGACATCGTATGAACTGAATTACTTGCAGCTTTTGTGAAAGCAAAAATATAAACTTTAATAAGAATAACACTCACAGTGTCATTTTCTAAACACAAAAAAGTGTCCTAAGGAATGTTTTTTTCTTGTAAAATCCTACAGTTAACATTCAACGAAACATTAATTCAAGGAAATGATAGTTCTGAAACCATTACTGTAATGTTTAACGAAATTCAAGACATGTTAAGAGGCATTTTGGTCCACCTCATCTATCCAAGCTTTATGAGATTCATTGTATTATTTTCAGTCATTCAGCAGACTAAAATTGCCATTTCAAAGTAAAATAGTTTTTGTCTCTCACATACACTTCTGTGTTTATTTGGATGTTTATCTGGTACCATTAACTTGGAAAATGTAAGAGGTCCTGATATTTAAAAAGTTTTTTTATTCATCTGTCCACACTATACAGTGAGTATGGAGGTTCTTCGTGGGTAATGATGATAGTGTTATTGGTATTCATGGGCAAGAGATTTTGGTTCTATCCCACCACAACATACAATTTCAGTTGTGAAAACTTGAAAACTTGACAACTTTTTAATACGTTACCTGACTGCTGGTTTTTTTTTTTAGATACTTTGACCTTTAAACTTGTTTCTATTTTTCTGTCATTTTCAGCATATAACTGAGATATAACTAATCAACTAAGTTTGTAACTATTATCTGTTCACAACAATGCAAACGGGCATACCAGCAAATGAATGTTGAAGTAATAAAAAAAGTGAAAAAAAAAATTGCGAGTCTGAAACATTTCAGGATTCCTTATCTGAATGTGATGAAACATTGCTTTTTGGCAGGTATGGAGAAAGTGAGGAGGGTTAGAATTCTACCATGCACTAGTTGTAACGGTGAGTTTTTTCTGTAAAGTATTTGAATTAGTAAGCTTCTGTAACTAAGCAACCCTAACTAAGAAACTCATACACACCTTTCAACGTTTACTGACCAGACACCTACAAAAGTCAAAAGCTCTAATAATAATTTAATTTTAGTTTTAGCGAATAGCATCTTTGGGTACATGTATACATTCGAATTAATCTATTTTAAAATAAAATAAATAAAGTCTGTGCATAATGAACAAGTCATTGTGGGGGTTTCAATCTTTTACTATGTATACACATACAAAAAACAATATAATATACAACAATATAATACATATATATGTATTATATTGTTGTATATTATATTGTTTTTTGTATGTGTATACATAGTAAAAGATTGAAACCTTTATTCTTTATTTTACAGACATTTAATGTGTAATTTTCTTCCTAACCAGTACCATTCCACAAAAGTTGACAAAACATTTGATAGTAGCAATGGTGTAATGGTGTTGGAATAATGTTTGCTTGGTTCTAGTTCTGACAAATCTGGAGCAGTGTAAATCAACACTGACCAAAAGGAATATATTTAACACTTTGTGTAACCAGTACCACAAATGGATTTAAGGTGTTTTGAAAGCTATTACAAATAACCTTGAAACAAAACAAAAAAAATTATCAAGGTATTTGTTAACAGGAGAACAATCCAAACAAATAAAGCAAAAGTAACATTGAAATGTTTCGAAGGAAATATTTTGACCTGGTCAAATTAATCAGCCCTGATATCAAGCAGACATTGTACTGTCCTGGGCTCAATAAGATTAAATGTAAAATAACAAGCTTTTGATGGACTTATGAACAAATGATTGGTCAGAAAATTAGTAAAAAATGAAACAAATGCATTAGTGAGACTGTATCACTATTTATGCTTCCTTTTGGTAAAATGTTCGATGTAAAATTCTAAATGTCACAAATTGTAGAGCTACTCATCAACTACTTGAAATCATCAACACTTATTTGAACAACATGGATGCTTGTGAAATGCTTTCAACAGGTTTACCTATAAGCCTTAAACATTTAAATATACTTAAACAAACCTACTTTATCTATTTCATTATTTCTTTTTAATTCCTGACCAGTAAATTGTTATTAAGACCAATAATGATTTTTGGTCTAGACCCATTTTTTTTTGCCCAGGAGAACATGACATTATAATGTCTGGATGATATTAGGAAGAACTATGGGTTACAATAATAATTAAGAGGAACATAAATAATATAATGTATTTACTAATTATCAGTGACTCATAACACTCCAAATAAATACACTGGATAGGCATAATATTATAACATTATGACTAGTCAAATAACACTGATTGTCTCTTCATCATAGTGGTTAGTGGTGGGATATATTAGGCAGCAAGTAAACATTTTGTCCTAAAAGTTGATGTATTAGAAGCAGGAACAATGGGCAAATGAGTTTGATAAGGGCTAGATGACTGGGTCAGAGCATCTCCAAAACTGCATCTGTGGTGGGCTGTTCCCGGTCTGCAGTGGTCAGTATCTATCAAAAGTGGTCCAAGTGGTAAACCGGCAACCCGAAAGACGAGCTCCTGTAGCTTAAATTGCTGAAGAAGGTAATGCTGTTAATGCTCAAGGGATCAGGACTGTTTTGTCAGCAAAAGGGGACCAACACAATATTAGGGAGGTGGTCATAATGTTATGCCTGATGTATTCTGCAGATGTATGGAAATGTGCAATTAAATAGTGATAAAACATAAAAGATCGCTCAGATGTAAGTACATAACCACCATTTACAAATGTATGCTTGTTACCGAAAGCAAATATGTTGTCATTACTTTTATGGCTAATGTTAAGGCTCAGGTCTACACACACCAACCATCGGTTCAGATAATATCAGAATAGCAAATAGTAAAAAGATCATGGTGGCTGATTTATATTATTTATATCCACTTAAAGGCTATTCAATTTAGACTAAGAGACTGACAATCTTATTGTTGCTCTAATATTCAGAGAACAGCAGATTGTGGAATGAAAGCCTGCAGGGAAGTCACTGCCCAGGGAGGACTCCTCCCCTCTACCTGATCTGGAGTATAAAGGATACTTGTTTAGCAAACGAACCACATCACTGACTCCAAGGCACTCCAAGGCTTTCAGTGAGACCACATCTTATCATCAGCTTTTTGGCAGACAGTCATCCAGCTCTCGCCAAACACGAAGCAGAAGCCTGAGAACAAAGTGAGCGTCCAAGACCATGTCTGCTGGCCTGGAGCTGATTGGGATTGTACTGTGTGTGCTAGGATGGCTCCTGGCCATTGTCTCCTGCGCTCTGCCCATGTGGAGGGTCACGGCCTTCATCGGCAGCAACATTGTGACGGCTCAGATCTACTGGGATGGCCTGTGGATGAGCTGTGTGGTGCAGAGCACTGGGCAGATGCAATGCAAAGTCTACGACTCCACACTGGCGCTATCCCAAGATCTCCAAGCAGCCCGTGCCCTTACTGTCATCTCCATCCTGCTGGTCATTCTAGCCATGCTGGTGTCCTTCGCTGGAGCCAAGTGCACCAACTGCATTGATGACGAATCATCGAAGGCCAAAATCATGATTGTGGCTGGAGTTCTCTTCCTTGTTGCCGGCCTCATGCAGCTGATCCCTGTCTCCTGGTCAGCTAATACCATCATCAGGGATTTCTACAATCCCTTACTGAACAATCCGCAGAGATGGGAGCTAGGGGCTTCGCTTTACATTGGCTGGGCCGCCACAGCTCTTCTGATGTTGGGTGGCTCGTTGCTGTGTTGTTCTTGTCCTCCATCAAGGACGACTTATTCAGCTTCCCGATCTGCAGCTACTGCTGGGTATGACCGAAGAGACTATGTGTGAGTGGGGGAAAAGAAAACAAACCGTTTCATGTACTGTCGCATGTTCGAGAAATCGGTACAGAAATGCCTTCTCGGACTCAATTACGGTGAAGAAAAGTGATATTTAATTTGTTGAGCTCTGAAAATGAGTGATTATTGTGTAACTGTAAAAAAAAAAAAAACATTATGATGGCACTGGAGGAGAATATCACTGTTGACTACAGAAAGTTAGTTGTTTTTATACTTTCTGTGATTTCCATGTATTGTTTTTATGTATTTCAAAGAATTTCAGTATTTTAAGATGCATTTTCTTTATGCTTTAGAAGAAGAACAGAGTCATAGACAGTTGTGCATACTTCTGTACATTGTAACTAGCCTTATGAAAGAAACTTTGTGGTGCAGCAGGTGTGGGAGGAAAGCCCACAGGTACAAAGTGAACAGCTCATTGTGTACAGTGAAGCAGAGAAGAACATTTGTGTCAAACTGTGCCTACACTGAAACTCACTATCCTGAAATGTGCATGGCCTTTTTTTATCTCACGATGAAAAAGACAATAAACGTTTGTTGTGCATATATTAAGTTAAATGTAATGTCACGAGTGTAATGATACAATAAATATCAATTTGGCTAGGCTCCTCTTCTCCTCATGTATTATTCATTATGTGTTTAAACCCCAAACTTTACAAAGACTAATGTAGGCAGAATGAACACCTGTCTTGTAAATAAAGCCATGGAAAGTCACTTAATCTTTAACTGGCAACAAAATTACTCATGCACCTTTAAAGATCACACACCAGAACACTGACCAGGTGGCATGCCCATGAAAGCTAGACAGACAAACAATGACCAAATAATTAAACAAACAGACAAACATTGACATTAATAAATAAATATGAAACTAAGGAGAATTTGCAAACACTCAAAAGATTTTGCAACAAAATTCTATCAAATGCACCTTTAAAGATCACACACCAGAGCATTCACTCCACAAGTAAAATCTAGTCCACAAAATCTAGACAATCAATAAATAAACAAATAAACACATGTACTAAATAAATAGACAGTCAGACAAACACTGACATGAATAAATTATAATAAAATTATTTTGAGAATGAAACACTTAAACAATCAACAAATAAAATAGAATAGAAGAATTTAAGAAAGTAACAAAGAATCAGAAAAAGCAATGGAATGAGTATTTTCATCTGTTTAGGCATTTTTTCTTAAATTAACAATGTTTTCATCTTAAAGAAATTAACTGAAATCAGATGCAGTGCTAACACTGGTAAACAAGAAAGAAAGAAAGAAAGAAAGAAAGAAAGAAAGAAAGAAAGAAAGAAAGAAAGAAAGAAAGAAAGAAAGAAAGAAAGAAAGAAAGAAAAAAAGAAAGAAAGAAAAAGTAAGAACAGAAATGGGAAATTTGTTTCTACCAGGTTTTTTTATTAGTTTTTTTCAACACTTTTTGACTAAATACTTGCCGAAAAATAGTTTCAATGTAATATTAACATAATATTCAACAAACATATAAACAAACATAAAATATGAAACTAAATTTAAAAAGTAAGAAAATATAAAGAAATAAAAATGTGTATTTTTTTTTTTTTTTTAAGGCATTTTTTTTGCTCATTCATTCTGACCACAGTTTTCAGACTTAATGTTTAGTTTTTGGAGTTAAAACAGTAAATGAAAGACTTGTGTCTGTATATAGCATATGCGAGCCAACTACACACAAAGTCTAGCAACACCATCAAAGAATCTCCCCCCTTGGATACTGAGCGTTTGTCCATTTGCTGTCTGGGAAAAGTTACAGGGTCATAAAACAGACAAAACATCAGTGTCAACAACTGAGTAGTACTTTCTTAACCCTTTTCATCCGTCACTGTAAAAAATGCACTACACTACACTGTTTCTGATTATCAGTGTGCATTAGTGTACATTTCAGTAATCAAGTGCAATATTTGTATATTAAAAACGAGTCTTTTTACTTGTCACATGTACATTACAGCACATAGGGGTTAAGGGCCTTGCTCAAGGGCCCAAGAGTGGCAACCAGACAATACTGGGGCTTGAACACCTGAACTTCTAATTAGTAACCGTGAACTTTTTAATTTGAATTGTGATGTTTCCATTTCCAAAGTGTCTTATGCTGCCTAAAATTCCGACACTTCCATTAATTGCAATGTAAACAATGACAATAATCTTAATCTTAATTAAATCCCCCTGCATGACTGACCCTTATAGACCACTACAACCTTTTTAGGTGCTGACTGTACCTTTAAAGCCTAAATAAAACGTATCCCCATAATACAACATATGGTGAGTGGATCTACTGAGAGGAATCGGTCACATGACTACAGCATTCATCCGTCGCACCTACCAACAGATGCGCTTTGTGTCAAATTGATGGTGTCACTTTTCCAGGCAGCACCTCCTGCTGTTAGAGATGATGCAGGATCAGTGTCACCCAAACAATGATCATCACACACTATGCAAACATCAGGACTGCTGAACGTAGCATAGTGATACAGTTACTAATCAGTCCAGGCTTTCAGTGACATTAGTCAGAATCAGCTGAAGTACTGTACGTTTCCAGTTTCTGTGGTGACATATAATTCAGTTATGGCACATGTATCATAAAATAAAAACTGAAGAAAATTATATGTTTACGGGTTTGTGAGTAATGTAGCAGTGTAATAGATTAGATTTATTTACAGGACAACAAAAAAAAAACAACAACACTATTTTGCTTCAGAGTATATACCACTATTTATACAAAACTATGCAATAAAACATGGAAGAGTTTGTATTTGTGCATTATTATGACATTTTCATGGAAAATATAAATTATAAATATAGATATATATTGTTTTAATAATAGATTACATTTAAGTATATCAGGAAAAATATATTGAAAGTGGATACAGAATATAATATATTACAGAAAATAATATAAATAATAATAATATTGAAGTAGGTGGACTTTATTTGCTTCAATTATGTGAATGGGCGAAGACGCTCTCTCTCTCTCTCTCTCTCTCTCTCTCTCTATATATATATATATATACATAGAGCATGTCTTTTCATGTTTCAGCTTTCAGCTTTTTCATGTTTCAGCTTTAAACACACTATAAATACATATATGTATATATAGTGTGTTTGAAGCTGAAACATGAAAATTATGGATGAATAACAAAATTCTGTTTACACAAGAAAAGGACACGTGTCTTCGCCCATTCACATAATTGGAGCAACTGAAGTCCACCTACTTCAAAAAGGCTAATCAGTGAATAGCTTTTCTTGAAAGGTAGGCTTTAAAGAAACTGTGGATAAATGACATGTTGCCATAGGAACGTAACACAACATGGTATTGAGGGTTAAATTACAACCAGCAAGTTTACCAAAAGTCCAAGTATGATAGAGTATGGCAGTGTGTTTTTCAAAATAAAACATATTTCTTTTACTATGGGAGTCACTCTGAATATTTGTCCAATCCATTAAATGAATATGATGAATCTCCGGGCTCAAGGAATGTTTTAACTCCCTTACGTTTATTGCAAATCCACACTGCAAAATCTCTAGTGGTGAATTAAAATGATTGTGTTTATGAAAGTCCTGAGAGAAAGAAGCTGTTTATTTTACACTGTATAGATTTACACTAAAGATTTAGCTCTAGAGGTTCATTACAGATTCAAGATAATTCTCCTGTTTATTGTATATTTAGATGACATGAGGTAATCTGTAGGTTTTTTTTTTTTATTAGTTTTGTACTTAAAGCAGCACATTCCATAGGATATCGTAACCTGTGATAATCATAAAAAATAAGTATATACTTAAAATAAGTATCTATCAGACATAGATATAAAAAGAAATACATTCCTTTTATTAAATTTGAAGAAGACATACTGTGATCTGTAGTTTTTTTTTTTTTTTTTTCTTTTTTAAACCTAAACAGTTTCTCTTGGTTAGATTTTACAAATGCAATGTTTCATTTGACAATTTTATAAATCAGTATATAACTAAATGTTAGCTATTATTTTTTTTTAACAAATCCAATGTTTGTTCTAAACATTTGTTCTAGAAAGTAAGAAAGAAAAAAGAAAGAAAGAAAGAAACAAATAAATAAATATATACATAAAGGAACAAGAAACAAAGACAAATACAGTGAGATTTGTTGTGATACTCATGGAAATAATTTATATTCATATTTTTATTTTACAAATAGAGTTGCCGAAAGATAAAATGGCAGTAATCATAATATTAATACTACTACACACAAACAATCAAATATAAATAAAGCAAGAAATCAAGAATACAGGATAGAAAAAAGAAAGAAAGAAAGAAAGAAAGAAAGAAGGAAGGAAGGAAAGAAGGAAGGAAGGAAGGAAGGAAGGAAGGAAGGAAGGAAGGAAGGAAGGATTTGTACTGAAAATGATTTGTCATTTTCTAAATTTTACGTTCATTATTTCAGATATTATGCACAAGTTTTCAATACTTTTTTTCAACAGAGCTGATTAAAAATAAATCTTTACTCAGCACTAACAAACAAACACATCAATAATTAAACAAGCAACAAATGCAAGAAAGTAAAGAATGAATGATGCCATTTTTTTCCTGTGATATTTGTAAATTTTTTATATATAAGAATTTTTTTTTTAAGGCTATAGCTTAAAAAATAAATGTGGAAAAGCAAAAAAAAAAAAAAAAAGGTTTTAGTGGATAGAATAAATCGAAAAAGTTTATCTTAAACAAACAGGGAATAATGATGAACTATCTATACATTTAAAAACAATGTTTTTGCTGTTCTTGGAAATGTAAAGGGCAAACTTTTTTTTAAGAAATATCAAGGTTTTTTTTATTTAAAAATGTCACTTTTTTTCTAAATGCCAGCCTGATACAAACTCAAGTGTCTTTAAACTGGTTCACTCTCACAAAGCTTCTCACACAGGCTTTCTTGTTCGATGTAGAGACACACGGTTTCGGAGTTCTCGCGAAACCCAACTCACAGGCAGCTTTCTTTGAAGCCGTTGTCACGTGACCGATACTGGAAAGGGGGAGGGAGAAGGCAGGGAATCAGGTAACTAGTCATCCAGAGGAGGACAAAGCATGAAAACAGTGTGTCTGTTAATGATTCCGTTCCAGTTTAGACATGATTCTGCTCTGTAATGAAAGTGGTCAAAAAGCATATACAAAATCTAATGATGAAGCACTTAGAGATTTACTGACATCAGCAAAATGACACTCGCATACAGCTTTATGAGTCTGAGGTTTAAAAGAGTGTGCTAAAAGTAAGAACAGAACAGTGTGTTTTTTTTAAGAAGAACTATAATTTCCGGTATAAATAAGATAGCACATGGATGACACAGCAAACATTATTGTGAAGCGTAACTCTCAGCACTTATCTCATCCCGCAGTGCATCATGCTCCCTCTGATCCTTATCTAGTGCTTGACTGGTCCCACTATCTCCAAGGACTCAAGGACTCAATGCTTCCAGATTCTTCTCTGTTCTGGCACCAAGATGGTGGAATGAAGTTTCACTTGATGTCCAAACAGTCACTGGGAGTCTTCAAACAACGTCTAGACAAACATCTTCCAGAGGTTTATTAGCATGTCTTCCATTTTATGGATGGTATTCCTAAAGAACCAGTATTAGAACATCAACAGTACTGATGGAGATAAATCAAGCTACACATGCTACACCTGACATACTAGTGATAATAATTCCTTCTTCTTTCCAGATGTAGATTTCCACATGTAATTTTGTGAATGGTACCACTGAGAATTGCTTTGAACTGCAGTCGATAGTTTTGTTTCCAAAGGTCAAGGAACAATTGATAACAACTTCAGCAAAACAGACTTCATTTAAACTATAATGAATCTTCAGGTTACACAAGAGTGCTTTGTATAGAGTAATATCAGTTATTAAAGGGAATTTTTTTATAATACAAAATCATTATAATTACTTATAACGTATATTAAATGCTCAAGAGACGTACAGTACACAACGCAATGTTCCTCTAGGAAATCAGAATAAAACACAGAATTACACAAAACAACACGAAACCAAGACATAAGCAGGCCTACACACAGGACTATATATGTATGTGTAAACAATGTAAGAGTAAAACAAATGACACACAAACAGAATGACAGAATAATTGAGCAATTATTTGAATAGGAACCTGAATCTGTTACACAAGTTAGGACAGGTTGACTTTTAAATCTGGTTTCTCTAGATCTTTGTTCTTCATGTAGTTCTAGGGAGTTTTTTTCTTCACCATAATTGCCTCACCAGATCGTTTATCAGTTTATATCCCGAATTAATACACTTCAGTAAAGCTGCCTTGTGATAGTTTTAGTGAAAGTATTGTTAAAAGCACCATACAAATAAATCACATTTAATATAGTAATCTGTGATAATCTCTGTCATGATCACTGTCACTGGGATTTGTTGTGATGCTCATTGATACTCAATTACGTCATTTTCTATATTTTGTGTTCGCAATGACATCACATATAATTGGGTATAATTGGGTTACATGCGTTAGTCATTGTTATAGAATGAGCATTTATCAGTCATAGATTGTCTACAACCCAAAATAATTATTCACATGGTTTTCAGTAGGTTGGCCTTTTTTGTTGTTTGTTTTTCAATCTGATTAAGTTAATATAGTTAATATTTGCAAACGTCCAGCAGACAATTTGTTTTCTGTTACCATGTATGGTGCTTTTCCTAGAATGTACACCCTTGTCATAAAATCCCTGAGCAATAAAGGATGTCCAGAACATTTTTTGAGTGTGAATATTCATGTGGTTTGCTCATCTTGGACTTTCCATCAGTCATGTTTCCAATAAACTTCAATTTAATTTGACCTTGTGTGGAACAAATAAGAAAAGGCGAATAGATACTTTGCAGTGTTACATGAACGGTTATGTAAATTCAGGAGAAGTTCACTAGAAATTGCACGCAGTATCACTCTAATACCTCTGAATCAATCTGTCTTTTTCTGTTTATTTTACTCTGAGGATTATACACCGACTCCCTCACTGTAAGTACACACTGAACACACCAAGTTGAATATTCAGGTCACTCTTGGGTCAGAGAGTTCTGCCAAAGTTGATAACGATGGTTTCCAGTACATTAAGATCTTTAATGCAATATCTTAAATGATGCACTTTTTAAGTCCTCCTTAAATTCCTTTGAAATCACTCTAAGGAGAGACTTGACGAATTTTAAGACATGTTTTCTATCTCGCCCCCTTGTGGTGTAATAGAGCGCTGCAATAAATTAATGTCACCACTAATCTGCTGATCGCTGAAATAATTAAAAAACCTTAAAAAAAAAAATTGTTTTCAATGAATGTAAGTAAGATTACCATCAAACCGCTTTTGTATATATTCATGCACGCAGTTTATATATTCTATATAAAGGCTTCTAATTGTATGGTTTCTTTGAATAGATTTGTAACTATGATTGTGGCCTTGTGTAGCATTTCTACTCCTTAAACATTAAACGTTATTATTGCAATTTACAATCACATAAACACGAAAATTAAACATTTAATAATTGTTTTAATTGATCTAAAGTGACAGTCTAGTTTTTCATGTTTATGCGTGATGCTTCAATGGCTTGTTGAAAGCATAGAAATTGCATATACATAAAACTTCTTAACTAGTAAGTATCTATCTATCTATCTATCTATCTATCTATCTGTCTGTCTGTCTGTCTGTCTGTCTGTCCGTCCGTCCGTCCGTCTGTGTCTGTGCATGTGTGTGGGGGGAAAAAAAATCAGATATTGCAACTTCCAGTTAATATATGTGAAATAGATACGTTTTTCATAGATTTTTTTATACTTTATTTCATAACAAAGATTTTTAATGGTAATATTTCAGTAATATAAAGTGTACATACTGTGCATTTGACCAGAAAACTATATTCTGATCTAATGAATTTAGGGTGTGAAGTTAAAGTCCTCCTACTAGCAAACAAAATGTTTGTCTTAAAGCGATAAACCTTTTATTTTGTACTGCCGTTGAGATACAATAGACCACAGACGTGTAATTTGGTCGAATGCATTGACAAACAAAAAAAATGTTAAATGTTTAAAAAAAGTTTTTATTTTACAGGGTAAGTCAGGAGTCGACAAGTTATTATATACATTACAACTATGCGTTCACAACTATATTTACCAATACAAATAACTTATTACTAATGAATAGTAATAACAACAATATTACAAACAATACTAAACTGAGTTTAGGAGTAACTTCATAGGGCAGCGATCCTTCATCCTTGTGTTCTTTTTCAACACACTTGAGCCAATAGATAAAAAAGAAAAAGAAAAGAAAAATACTATGATGTATGAATGTGTCTCAGCAAAGGAGACCCTGACTGATTATAAAGTATAAGTCTAGATGTACCAGACTTGACACACGTCAATTATTTAAGACTTCTAGGACACTCATGTACAAAGATAGCAGTCAGATCGAATCAGTTGGATATCAGGAGGTGACGTGGCACATAAGCTAAATACTGAAATTCATACAGGCCCTAGACATTCATATCCACCAGTGTTTCTTTTTTTAATACTGCCAACTCAATTTGAGTTATTCTGCTATATTATTACATATTTACAAACGTAGAATATTCATGTTCTGCAGGCACATTAACACATTTCTATTTACTCGTGCATATTTTGATGCAGTTCATTGCAATGAAAATGTTTTGTCCTGAACAATCCACTTAATTATAGATTTGTTCCCTTGTTTTTAAATAAATAATACGAGCGTAACCAAAAAAATACAGTGTATTTGATCATCACACAAACCACACAAACAATGTCCGTTGTGATTATAAATCTCGGGATTCTCGGGTCAGAATTAGGTTTATGTAAGCCACCTTTGTCATTACATCGTAATAGTGTTTTCTGATCGGCTGCATAAAGATGAGCGTTTTAGTTTTATTTGTGAGCACAAAACTATACAGTTTGCGAAATCACATACAGTATATGATATTCTGTTGCTGATTCGCTCCATGCAGCAGTGTGCAGGTAGTGTGTGTCTTTTTGTGCATTTCCTCCTGTCTGTGAGTGTGGTTTATTTGGCCACTTTGAGCCAGTTTTTCCAGGGCACAGGTTTGGGCACTGTGGTGGCCTCCGGTATGCAGGACACAGAGGTCGATGTTTTTAGCGGTTTGCGGAAAAATGAGAGACGGCCTCCACCGGACCTCTTTGACTGCGTCTGCTGCTCCGTCTGGCTCTTCAGCTGCTGGTTAATGATTACCTGGATGTCATCCTTTTAAAAGCAATACAGATACAATATTTAATACAGTACAATTCTGTGAGAGTAATGAAGAAATATATAGTTGCTTTGCCTGCAGCATCTTCATACTACTGATGGTGTTTTTATTTTAGCTGCACATGCTTGTGCTCATACTGTAAATGTTGAACATTGCAATGTTCATTCTGCTCCAGCAGGGGGAGACACGTGATAATTATGTATTATTCCTATATTGGCATATTGTGACAGTGTATCAGTGTTTGTAAATGTAATGCCTGGCAGCTCTCATACACAGCTTTTTTACCTGATTAGTCTCGTCTCTATTATCATATAACAGGAAGCTTCACCTGGAGGTGAGGAAATCGACCCTGCCCTCTGTTCTGATCAAATCCTTTCATAGTGGTCCTGGGTGACATGTCCTTTAAAGTCTAACAACTTTTAAAGACTTTTTCTTTGTCTGACAGGAAGCATCAAGTTGCAGCGAAGAAATTGACCCTAACCTTTTTCTAACACAAACTGTTTTTGTGTGTGTGTGAGAGAGAGGGTGTGAGACTTTTCCCACCTGCCAGGCCTCCAGTTCCTGAGATAGCTCTAGTTTACGCTGGATGGCCTCCAGCAACTGGTTGTTCAAATACATCATATCGTTTCTGCTTCGCACCAGTTCTGCCTCCACTGCCGTTTTCCTGCATTGAGAGGAGAGGCAAAACATCATGTACAAGTTATTGGTAAACTGTACTCCATATGCTACACTGTTTGCCATGTCAGAAAAAATAAAGTTAATCTATTTATGACTGTTACAGAGCGCTGGTCAAGGGAAGCTCCTTCCAAAAATGTTAATAATCGGCAGAAATTTCATTTTATAGCTAGACAGCTGATATTGTACCAGTGGTGCATTTGAATACTGGATCGTGGTTGGCTATTATAAATAATGATGAAGTAAAAATCTTTATGATATAAAGTTTGGGGCGACTTTAAAGTCTATTTTCACATGTGCATCGCAGTGTTATGGAGCATCTCCAGATTGATATAAAAATCCTTTACATGCTTTACGCAATACAGAAACTTACGTACTTTGAAATGGCGTCATCTCTGTCCTTTATAGCTCTTTGAACGATCTCGTCATCCTTCCAGCTGTCAGATTTAAGTCTGAGTTCAGCATTCTCTTTTAAAAGCTCTGCATTCTGACATGGAAAAAAAGAAACGATAGACAGAGTTAAACATGAGTCAAATGTGTTCACTGGACTGTGAATTGAAAAATCCATCAAATGTACATTGCATTTGAAATAAATCGGATGTAAATGTATGTGTTATATGCAACAACAAAAAAAAAATACTGTAGACACCAGTACCCACATTTTCTCTGGTAAACGTTTTAAAGCTTCAGTTGCTTCAATCAAGTGAAAGTGGACGATTGTACACTCTTAGATTTAGATCTCTGAATAACTCAATTACTTAAAAGCTAATAGCTTTGATTTACAATTGGGTGTAAAAAAAACTAAACAAAAAAGCTAATGCAATAATATCTCCAAAGTTAGCTAGCATGATAGTTGCTCTGTCAATGCAAACTATCTGAACGAATATTTAAGACATTAAGACAGATAAGGTGACATAATAGCAGATTTATTTCTCAGGTGTTCCTCAGCTTTATTCCTTAGATGTTAGCCTCCATGAAAGTACTTCTGACATTACAATGTTACCTGACTAGCTGAAGGCTAGTTTAACAAATACAAAATGTAATTAGCAAAAAGATGATGGACAGTGAGGAGTATTATAATAATAATCTTATTTTTGCTGCCACATCTTTTAGATTGGTTAAGAACTTCAATCAGCTCCTTGAAGCTGCGTGATGCTAAAAAGCTATCTGATAATTTGGTGCGTCAGGTTTGAAGATAATGAGTAGAAAGCAGCTTTTTCTTTTGAAACCTAATCAAAGTAAAAGTAAAAGTTATACATTGAACGAAAAACTGAAGTAAAGAAAAGATACTCATTATAGAAAAGACTCACTATATGATTAAAATGGCGAAATAATTAAAAAAGACAGCCAATAATTCAGTCATTTAGTTTCAGCCACTCTTGAAAGCTGAAGAGCGCTACTCTTAAGAACTCTTTGTCTTGAAAATTCCTCCGAGCTCATCAGTGCATTTTTGTAATTCGAGGACAAAAGCGAGGTCAGAAGCAGCCCTTGGCCCCTTGATAGCTCTAACACATGAGGCATTGTCACCTGATCTCGCAGCTCCTGTATACAGGCTGTATTCTCACATAGAGCCAGGTCTCCTCCCACAATGGGCTTCTTCAGATCCTGAAGACGCTTGAAACACAGACATGGCACATCAGTATCATGGACCTGATATAAGGGAAGACCTTTCTTACAGGCCATAGGAAGCACTAATAGAACAAAGAGTACAGATGTGAGTGCCCTTCTATTCTGTCTCTGCTTCCATTCATTGAAATGTAATGACCAAAATCTGATAAAAACCAAATGTTTTCATTTCATGAGTTGTTGTACAGACTGCTGATTTTGTTGATCTTCCCTTTTTCATATAGGAATAATATAAAATAATACCAAAATAGGAAATTGTACATTTTTATCAATCAACAGCCACTAGACATACGCAATGGAAATAAATTAAATGCCCTGTGACGTGAAGAGGTTGCAGATGGTAATGTTGCTAGCAGGGAAAAAAGAGGTCAGCTATTGTTTAGGGTATTGTTTCCATGTGCATGTGTGACTAGTAGAGAGAGAGGGTGTCTGCGGTGTGCGTGTGTGTGTGTGTGTGTGTGTGTGTGTCTGTGTCTGTGTGTATGCGCATGTACATGTGGGTATGTACCAGCCTGGCCACAGTGCTCACCTGCACCATTCCGTTGCGCACAATCCTTTCTGCTGAACTTTTCAACTGTCCCAGCATGCCTTGCAGGCTATCTTCTTGATTGCATGGAACCTCAGAACCATGGGAAACAGGAAGCAGCATGTCTAGGATGGAGCTCACTTCCTGTATGACCTAAATACACATGATCAGAAATGTGTTAATGTGTCATAAACTGAAATAAATTGTATAATTTTTAACCTTTAGTAATTTAAAAATATTTTTGTCTGGTATGAGATAAAGCTGACTAGATTGTCTACAAAGTAACTTCATGTTTAATACTGTAACTGCACTCTTTAATACTATGTCCAAATTACCTGCTATATAACTAGAGTCTCGTACACCTATCCCTAATACAATCTTTCTCAACCAAAAAACAAAACTTAAACAAAAGTGCCCTGGACTTCATTCCTTGGTGAACTATCCTACCTATACAGCCTGTTTGTTCTTCCTTTACAAAATAACTCTCTCTTCTCAGTGCTATCCATCTCTCATCAGTAACTAAACAGCTACTCTCCATCACGAGCTGTGATTTCTGACCTTCATCCAATTCCTCTAAATTTGAGTTATGTTCATGGTTTGATTTATATTGAATCCATTATATTTGATGACATTTCGTCCATATAGTTGATTATAGTTAAACAGATGCAATATGGACAGATGGGAATACGGGATCTAAATCGAAATCCAAAACCGTAAACAGGCAACAGGAAAGGCAAACAACAAAACAACAGGACTAATGCAAACCAAGAAAGAGAGCATGACAAATATCTAAACTGGGAAATCAAACACCGAAGACTTGGTACATGGCGAGAACTAAATCAACTATATATAATACTTTGGAAACAGAGGGGTATTTGAACACAACCTAATTACAAGGTTAAATGGAAAAAGCTGTGGGCAATGAGACATGTGAAGAAACCAGCAAGTGACAGGACGAGATGGAGAAATTACATAAACAATAACAGAAACAACATGTAAAAAATCTAGTGCTTCTAGCCAGCATGAGCGCCGTAAGCTATGCCATTTTATTGCTGTTTGCCTGGTAATAATTATATCAACCACAATGAAAAATATGTAAATGTTTTCTTCTACTTGCTATTATTAATTGTGATTTTTATTCCATTTTAATGTATTCAAGCTGTTGTGCTATGTCCTTGTTTACACTGTATGGTGAAGCCAAAGACAGATTTTCACTTTGTGGACAATAAAAGGAGATACAACTAAAGTAACCAAGTATCTAATGGTTTTTGCAATGTACATAAATAACTCTCTCCACACAAAATATATATTTTACTGTGTTCAGTATGGTACAAATTCCATTAAAACAACGAATATGCCTACTTGTTAAAACTATAAATTGTTCGCACCTCATCTCATCAGGTAATTTATTATTTCTCAAAATCTTGCCTTTTCTCAATAGAAGCATCAACACCTGCTTATAGTTCCAAGAGATGTGGAGAATTTAAGTCTCTTGCTAAGAGTTACCTTAGCTGAATTCATGCCAGATGGCCCAAATGTTGTTAGTGGTCAAAGGACTCACTTCATTCATTTCTCTATATTGCAATATGAACTCACAAGCAATTTACCCTCTTACCCTCATCAAGCACCATCGAATCATCGGCATGTGGAATGCCAGTCAGGTTTGCCAACAGGTAAATGAATGCAAATAATTTAAAATAAAAAGAGCTTGAATTCTATACATGAGGTACAATAACCTAACATCATTATCAAGGAATTTTAGTAACTCATTACCATCATTATTCTAACATATTGTACACTGTTCTGTTGATGACCATAATGGCTTTTTCCATGATATCAAAATGCTCATTACTTACACACACCTGGACCCATAGTGATCTTAAAAAGCCACAACCCTATACACACTATACACATCTGGTGCTTCCTGTCCTCATGCAAAGTTATTTATCTACCTCGGTGTTGAACAATGTTCGGGAAGGTTCTTATGTTGCACTGGTGTGAAGCCTGAAAGTTCAAAGTGAACTCAACATGAACAAACAGAAATAAAAAATACCTCACTACCCCACAAAGACGTTCATTCCTGCAAAAAACGTTAACCAACGATGAGGTAAGCTAACTAAATAAACTTCTTACTCTATCACCTTAAAACAAATAAAAAGACTAATAGTTTCTTTATTTGCTAACCTTGGCTGAAGTCTCATAATCTATATTTGTCCAATGAGTGTCCTTAAGTAAAAGCGCAAACAGAACACTCTACAATAATGTTTTACTACTTATCAAGATTTCAGGGTTTAAGTTTATACTATGAGTTATACAATATATCCTGTATATCTCTACTAAACCAACTGTTGCAAAAGATTAAAACAAATTGGAACCATCCAATTCCACAACTAGTCCCCATTCCACTACGCTTCTGGAAAGATGTTCCACTAGATTTTTTATGTGTTTTTGGAGATTTGTGGTCATTCATCTACAAGGCTGTTAAATTACTGTACTGTTTAGGTACAGTTAGGTACTGTTGTAGGGTGAAAAAGCCTGGGGTGCTGTCAGAATTTCAATTCAAGGTGTTCAAAAGGGTTTAGGTCAGAGCTCTTATAGAAGGCCACTTAAAATCTTCCACTCTGACCCATGTAAATTATATCTTCATGGACCTAGCTTTGTGCACAGGGGCATTATCATGCTTGAACAAGGTTTGAATCTCCTAGTTCAGGTAAAGGGAAACTTTTATGCCTCATCCAGATATTTTATAGAGTTGTGTGCCTCCAACACTGTTTTACCAGTTTTGGAGAAAAAATGCACTGTATGGCTGGAAAAGTCAGCTGTCCCAGTCCTTTTGTACATATATATATATATATATATATTCAAACTCTAGCAAGAAACTCGGGAATCTTTGTTTCAGGTGTTTTATAATGCTTTTATAATCATTGTCATCATAGTTCATGAAGCATTTTCATATTTGGAAAACACTTCAACATATATTTATAGTGCAGTATAACCTTGTAGCAGAGATAACAAACGGAACCGATGCTACAGTTTATATTAAATGCACAAATATAAGATTAGAATTTGCTTTCGTTTCGTTCTATAACTACTTGACTAATATTTCTGTCTTGGCAAGCTGAAAACACTTTAACAGCACAATACATTTTCCCCTGTCTTATGTTTTGCATTTCAGTCCATTTCACATGCTTATCTTTTCACTCATTTGTGACTTAAACCGAATGTGAAAATACTTATCTGGGTTAAATATGTAAAATATGTTTTCATACAGCTGCTCAATCTGATTTTGTAGGTGGCTCACTTCAGTTATTAGAATTATCCTTTTGAGTTTATGCCCCCAAGGTTGTAAATCTTTTCTGAGTTTCAAGAAAGTGGGTTTATTTTTGTTAAAATTGATAATGGATGAAACCAATCAATACAATAGTCCACTAATATAACACACAAAAATGCAAAATGTTAAGTATTTAAGGCTGAAAATGTGTAAGATTCCATTCTTATTGACACTTCTGAGGTCCTGAGTCACCCTGACAATCCTAAAATTGCGCTAGTCAAGTCCTGGAATTGGCAGGAAATTTGTATGCGTGCATCATGTACAATGCCAAGTCTGATATTGCCAGGATGTAGAGAAAATAAATCTTGATACACTATAAGGACAAATGTTTGTGGACACCTGGCCATAAGATTCGTATGCACTTTGTTTTTCAACATCTCATTCCACATTCCAGGCAGAATTTGCCATTATAATTATCTTTACCCTTCTTGGAAGATAGTCTATTATGGTTTTATGGTTTTGAGTGTGGCTGTGGAGATTTACAGGTTGAGTTTAGATCTCTTTAGCAGGCCATTCAAAATCTTTCACTCCAAACCATGTAATGCATATCTTATGGAGCTCTCTCTGAGTACAGGGGCATTGTCATGTTTAAGTCTCCTATTGCAAGTGCAGAGAAAATTAATGCTACCATATCCAAAGACATCCTATACAATTATGTGCCTTCAGCTTAGTGGTGACAGCTTTTAGAAGTACCATGTATGGCTGGAAATGTCATTACCTTTGTCCATATAGTATAATGTGTTGCCTTAGCTAATTAGCTAACTGATTTAACAACGTTGGAAAAGTACAAAACCTTGAGGAAAGCCTTATATTTAATCCATTGCTTGGTCAAAAGGGAACGCTGTGAGTTTACAAACATGCTTATAGAATAGCTAGCAATATTTGGTGACTAGTCCAATCTAGAACATTTGAAACATAATAAAATCTCAGCAGGTCACCAGAGATTGGAAATTACTAGAAGTTCTTGTCCAAAGGTTTATTTATTTATTTATTTTTGCTTAGCAACTGGACAGTCACACTCACATGCAAGTTATCTAATCCTCATGCAAGTTGGAACTACTTGGACCAAGTCCCAAGTGCATTTAATTCTTCTAAATTATAGACCACTACACTATAAATGTTCTTGCTATTTAGGCCTACTACTTAATTTCTTACCAGAGAAGACAAAAGTCTGTAACCGTATATACTGTGGCTGTATTTGTCACAACATTACATTTTAGGCATGATTAACATAAGAATTTGTTATGCTGATTTGTGGTCCTTTAGCAATTAGTATTCGTTGTATCAGAAATGAGAACCGCAATCATGGAAAACTCTAGGCTAGAGACAATAACGCAACAATGGATAGACTTACAGCCATTCTGAGCAATAAACAGTATCCCCTCAATGACCTACTGACGAAACATAAGATTCATTCAGCTTGACTGTAGAAAAGAGCAGTACAGGAGGTTGTTTGAACTTAGAGAGATCGATCAATCGATCCATCCATCCATCCATCCATCCATCCATCCATCTATCTATCTATCTATCTATCTATCTATCTATCTATCTATCTATCTATCTATCTATCTATCTATCTATCTATCTATCTATCTATCTAACTAACTAACTAATCTTATCTAGGGATACAGGTTTTCATATTCATCAGGTAGGAGCCACACCTGATTCCACCCCAGTTTAATTAGCAAGATCTTGGCTTTCAATACACTACCAGGTGTGGCTGCTATGTCCCGTACCACTGACCTTTTGTGATCTTACTATTATTAGGTTCTACTGCATATATCATTCATTAATTATTCAGAACCTAATATTATTAAGGTCATGAATTTTGAATTATAAATATATTATTTTCACTGGTGATTTAGTGGTGCCTTTTGAATTTTTTTTTTTGGGACGCTTACATGCTTCTTGTCTTGGCTCCAGTTCAAGGCGTCTAGACTACGTTCCATCTCTGAAAGCAGGGATGTGTCTCCATCAGTAGTCCTCTGGAGAATAACCTCTTCCTGAAGTTCCTCTATCTGAGACTGGAGATCTTGTGCTTTGCCTTTCGCAAGCTCCACTTCCTGCCAGGCCTCTGCTAGCTACACATAGATTTAACAATACACATTAAAGCCTTATTTTGCATCGACAGCAACAAATGTTGCTGGAAAATCACATTTTTCAAGCAATATGATAAATAAATAATAAACGAATCAATTAAATGCTAATACAGATTACTAGTGAAGTTATAGACAGTGTGAATATAAAACGTAAAGTGTGAGACAAAAGCTATTTTATTTGCTTGAAAATTCTTTCATGGAACGTACCAGATTAGAAATAACCACAGAAACCTCGATTGTTCATTAAACTGGAAAATTCAAGACATTCTGGAAATAAGGACCTAAACACTAACAGTTGGCGATACCACAGCATGAACCTTCCGATCAGTAACTCAGCGAATTAACCAATGAGCTACCGCTCCCTGCAAGATGACTGTATGTATGTGTGCTATGCACCTGCTGTGTTTGCGTTTTACTCTGGTGCTCCTGCAGGGCAAGTCGTGTGCACAGCGATGATACACTCTCTCTCAGCTTGGTGTTCTCTTCACACACTGTCTCCAACCGCTGTTCCAGAGACTGCTCCCTCTGCATCAGCCGTGCAACCTGGAGAAATGTAACACACACGCACACACACACACACACACACACACACACACACACACACACACACACACACACACACACACACACACACACACACACACAGACACATACAACAACAGTATACTGTAAATCTACAGTGTATCAAAAACTAGTGCAAACTCTCTTTCAACAAACAAGACAATCTCCCATTGAACCTCTAGAGTCCTTAACACAAAAAAAAAATCATAAATTGGCAGTTATTAAGTGCAAAAATCCTGGAGTGAAGCTACAAAGTATACTGGTTCTTTGCAGAAAAGCAGGCAAAGTTCACTAAGTGCTGTGTGTGTATAAGGCTGAATATCTCACTTGTTCTTTAAGGGCACTGAGCAATTCCTCATCTTGTGGTTTCGGGTGGCCCCTCTCTCCCAACTCCTGCTTCAGGCTCTGCAGCTCAGCCGTGACGGCCAGTTTCGCCTCCATTGCCTACACACATGGACAAATGTGGTATTAACACCTAATGGAAGTGAATCGACATGTTAACAGTATCAGTGAGGCTGTAACACAATAAACACATCTTATTCACAAATGTGGTAATCAGTGATATATTAGCACAATGGTCAAATTATAGTACCACACTACTGCAAAATATAAAGAATAGGCTAGTCACTAGGTTGGATAAACCGGATAAAAAAGATGCTTAAAACAAACCTATGGTCAATAAAAGTCCTCAGATGATTACAGAAAGGACTTCAATACAGTGATGATTCTTAGACACAAGTCTAAATCATGTGAGAATATGCTTTCTTGTGCAACGGTGAGTTAATCTCAATGTAATCTCAATGTTTCTTCCTCAAGGGAGTTCACCTGTTACCTCTCACTTGCTCACAGACACACAATCTTCAATTCTGTTAAACTGCTTAATGATAACGACTGTCGTTGATGTTTTTTAAGACACCATATTGTTTGACTATTTAAAACAATTGTATCAGTAGAACACGTATTCTTACCAAAATTATTCGGTAGAGGTACACACAGGTAAAATAGTTCAAATCTAAGTTCCCTCAGAAATGTATCAAGTATCAACCGCAAGTTTGTTTAGTCTCGGCCTCGCACTTTGACCACATTTTTGAAATGATTAAACTTGAAAACATACACAACAATGCAAGGATTTTAAAAAGAAAGTTTTGTGAATTCATAAAAAAAAAAACGCTATGAGCTCTATGGATTCTTTAGCATTTTATGTCAAGCTTGAAGAATTTCTCTTAAAAGGAGAAAATCCTGACAATTCCACATATCAAGGAGGTGAATGGATGAAGGATGGAATGAACGAAGACATTTGTTGAAGCATGCTGAAATAAGTAGATCATATCTTTAATAAATTAAATATTGAATGTAAATCACACACACACACACACACACACACACACACACACACACACACACACACACACACACACACACACACACACACACACACACACACAAAGCAATTTCATAATTTCTTTTGGAAGGGAAAAAAAAGCCTGAAATGTAACTCTAAAAATGTAAGCATGGGGAACGCTCTACATGATGCTACCACCACCAAGTTTCCCTATAATGATCATGTTCTCAGGGTGATGATCAGGGTTTCGTTCATTTCATAAATACAAAGAAACAATGACTTCTTCCAAGTCGTTGTTCCGGATCAAAGAAAAAAATGTGAATTTATGCAGTGCAAACAGGTTTGTCATAAGCTATGCAGACATTTAATAACAACATCCTCAATTTATTACAATTACAATTTAAACTATATTTTAAACTATAACCATGAAAAAAGGCTAAAAGTTGTCTTGATAGGAAAACTTACATCCATACATACAGTTATCCAGTGAAGGTTCCAATGGATCCCTTGTTAATTCCGATAAAAACAGCTTAATTGACTAAGGGTCCTGTTACATTTTGGAAAAAAAAGCTATATTTATTTATGTTTTTTGCCACAAGTAATGTGCCTCAGCAACCAAACAGTGAAAAAACAGTTATGTGTGTTTGTCAATGCTAAAACAAAAGGGTGGCCTGATCATGATTCGGCGGTCTGTGCCCCCTCACGTCAGCTCCCATCACACACGCTCGAGAGAGGATCAAAGGCGAGCTCAGCAGATGGAGTGTGGCATCTTGGTCTTGGCAGTGGCACATCATCATGCCACATTAGGCACAGCTGGGGGGTTACGGGGTGTGCGGCCTGCTTTTCAGTCATACTCAATGGTAATGAAATCCACAAACAAAGCTAGTGACCATCCTGAGCCTGTCCACTGTTTTTGTTCTATTCCAAACAAGTAGTGGAACAATGCAAACTTTTTTCCCTCCTGAAATAAGCACTTTGAAAACGTTCTTTGTAACTTGCAAATTGGTGATATAATGCATTTTACATGCAACATAACATGCAAATAAGCACACGGTGGGGGGCCTTTTCACTGTTTGCTAATGCTTTTAACAGCTGAATCCCCCAGTCAGGACCAAACCCCTAGAGAGGTAAGGAAACAACAGAGGATGAGACGACCCAAGCATGACTTTTTCCCTGTGGGGCGGAGCTTGAATTAGGGGTGGGTTTCAATCTAAAGTGAAACAAATCCCCCTCACTTTTAGTGCTCTCTTTTCCATTGCACATCCTGTTGACATTTTTAGCAAAAACCTGGAAATCCCGATCGATCTTTATCTCATCTTACTAAAATAAACAAGTGGGAAAGGGTGGCCCAGTGAATACGATGTTGGACTTCTGATCGGAAAGTCAGGTTCAAATCCCACCATTATGAAGCTGCCATTGCTGGGCCCTCGAGCAAGGCCCTTAATTGTGCAGCTAACTGGTATAACTGTAAGTCACTCTGGATTAGCGCGTATGCTATAAATGTAAACAGATGAATCGGGGTCAGAATATGAAACAGGGACTAATATTAATATGTTTGTTGTTTACAAGCACTGAAACTTCTATTTGAAACAAAATGACCTTTTTACTATACGCATATTAGAGATTTAAAAAGTCTTAAAAATTTTATCCAGTATTGTTTTAATGAAAAAAAGTTTATTTTGGTGTCAGTTTGCCCCCAAAGTGTGTACATTTTAACAGTAAACACTAATAAAACAGGATTTCAATAAACGTTCATTTGAAAATTATGAAATAATGGACCTTTAGTCTCAGATGAAGCTTGTTTTTAAAAATTTTTTATAAATAACTGAAAAATAAGTTTGATGGTGAATTAAGATAATTTGTCCACGTTCAGGTGATTCTTCATTTGATATTTATCTTCTCACGTCACAAAGAGCACAATAGTGAATAATTTACTATAATCTCATTCGCTTGGCCCTCGGCTTGATTTCAGTCAGGAGGATTTGTGCAGTCATAACAAACCTTGTAACAAATTTGTCATAAAGCTCCCGTTTACTTACAAAACAATAAACAGGCTCGAAGGTTATTTGGTGTGAGGGGAGGAAATGTTTCGGCATTTGAAACGCACCACATGATAAAACCGCCTATTTTCATGTTGCCTGGCATTTTACCTGATGTTTTATTGAATTCGTTTCTGTCACCAGACGTTTGTTTTACATGAAATGTCAACATTCTGATGGTCACACTGTCGTGAAATTGAACATATAGTAATGTGCACGGTAGTTTGTCCTTCCCTCTCATGTACCTCTCCGCTTTGTTTTGACAGACATGCAAAAAGCATCACTAAATCAGCCATCCTGCTATCGTGTGCATATATTGACACAGGCGGGCAGTAACCTCATATATTTCCTTTTCTCTAAAAATCAAACAAAAGCTTGACAACAGAGTAACAGTGCAACTGAGAAAGCGCTATGTGAGAATGTCAGGATGTTTATGGGCTGAAAGGCCAAACTGCAGCACACACATGCACATGCACATGCACACCCGCACACACACACACACACACACACACACACACACACACACACACACACACACACACAAACTTCTGTCTGTCTTCGCTCTCACTGGTACCAGCAGATACGGCATTCCTGGCATGGCCGCCTCTTGTTTCCAGTGACCCTGTAACTCCTGGTGTCTCCTACACGTTCTGACTCCCTACGCCTATCCTCCTTCACATTTCTGCCTGATAAGCAGTAGCCAAATTTCTAAGATTGAGTAACCTCAGGACAACATCATAGTTCTCTCTTCCCCTCTGTTTTTCGTACTCACTCGCTATTTCTCAGACTTGCGCTATAGAAACTGAGGAGATTCCAAACTCACCTTCTCAGGCACCTTGGAAATAAAAGAGCCGTTACTGACTACATCCGGTAAAGGCATATCCTCTTCCCAGCTGCTCAATTCGGGTATATTATAGCAATGCTTCAAGCTGCTCTCTAACTCTGCATTTCCTCTGCTCAAAATCTGCGACTTATCCATATTGCAAGCACGGCACAAATGAGCTATTTCCTCCGCCCTAAGACTTCTAAAGGGATGGAGCGATTCTTGTAAACGCACTAGCTTCCTTGAACTTTGATTTCTGGCAAGAAAACAAGCCTGAGTTCGGAATTTCACCAGGAAACATGCGTGAACGTGTGACAAAGCAGTAGAGCAATGTAAAAAAAAAAAAAGATCAAAAAAGACAGGCCCTGGCATTCATCTCTTTTATCATCCCCATAGCCATTCGGATTACTCCAATAAAACAGATAAGAAGTCCTTGTGAAAACCCAGCGACATGCGCTGACGTATTGTGCCAGATCTGACCTTGACAGAAGCGGACTTTTTGGAGATTAGATTCGAATAGAGGAGCACAGTCATGTCCTATGCTATTTTTATTTTTTACTCTCTGGAACACCAAGTAAACTTTTCTATCGATCTATAATGAATTATTAATTTTCCTTTTCAATGTGACGGTTTAAATTGCTCTAATTTTGATGATGTTTTTATTTTCTATGCTCCACATACTTCAATAATGATCTCGCACTCAGGAAGGAAGCAGGAAGAAGACGAGCAATGCTGCTGACAATAAACACACAAAGGAATGCTTTCTTGTTTTCTCTACAGTGCAAATAGTTTCAATCCACATACCTGTACAACACTACACTCCTTAGAGCGCTTTTATCTTGTTCGTATTTTATATATCGGACATTTACCTTTCTTCTTAAACGTCTGTTTGCCTTTTGTAACTGTGATGTGGTAAAACAGTGGTATAGAAGCTTCAGTAGTGAGTAATGCCACTCCTCATTTATTACGTGCTACATGTTTTAGTTCAGAAGCCACAGCTGGGAGTGATGCTGTATGTGTGTTGTGACTCTGTGTCCTCAGGGCAAAAAAAAAAAAAAAAAGATTCAGGTAGGGGCATTTTCTCCTTTCTATTTTTAGCGCTGAGATTACATGAACAACTGAGCAGTCGGGTTTGAGTCAGCATGTTTGTTTCCAAGACGCGTCAGCTACATGTTCCTCGGGTTGATATTTAAGACGGATGAATCACTCAGTAAACCAACATAGTTACCGTAAAGTGTATTTGTATGGCACACAATCACTTAATGTGAGTGATAATGGCAGAATCATTTGGACTTTTGGAAATTGTTTAAAGAAGCATTACAGTAAATACAAATGTAACCAGGAACAGTTGCAGAAAAATAGAAAGCGGGCAAGAGATTGGCATAGCTGAACCACACCATGGTACACTGTAAGCAGTGATATGATTGTTCTTTTAGCTGAATTCTCTACTCATAGAAATGTGCATCTAGGCAATACCGTTTACTATCAAATGGTCATTTGTCATTAATAACTTAGAAGACAGGGCACGGCGGATTCAGTCCTTTGAAACAGAAGTAGCACTCACTGCTTGCAGCTGTTCTTGAATCTGCTGACTGATCTCGTTGTGTTGCTTTTCTCTCTGACTCTTCTCTTTCTCTGCCTCGCTTATTTGTCGTGTCAGCTTCTTAGCTTGGGCACTCAGTGCCCGGACGTCCCGCTCCAGCTCGCCCACTTGACTCTCCCACTGAACCTGGCATCCCTGTAGCTTCAGCCTCAGATCATATCTCTCCTGCTCCAGCTCCTGGGAAAAGAGGGGGATGTTAAGACACAGGCTCATTCCACCCTCTTTAACACTGATAGATGTCCTAATTAATCCAGGAATAACCACTGAATGAATAGCAATAGAATTGTAAAAAAGTTTCTTAAATTCATCAGATATCAAAAAAATGTTAATAAACAGATGCTAGATGGCTAATCATTAAAGGATGAGGTTAGCAAATTTAAGTAAGACATTACCTTTGACAGATTGTGCTGTTATTGCTAATATGCAACTGTGATGCCCCCCAGAGCAAAGCTGAGTAACTGTTACCACCGCAAGGTATGTAGAACAACATCTCCAGAAGCATTTAAATCCCTTTTAAAACCTCAGCAGTTTGGACTAAAACAAGGATTTTTTTTTTTTATTACAGATAACACTGCATTTTTGAGACTTTTATATTCTTTTGCCCTTATCCAGAGAAACAATGATCTTATTAATACAACCAAGAACTTGAGGGTTAAGGGCTTTGCTCAAGGGAACAATAATGGTAATTTGGTCATGCTGGGGACTTAAACTCACAACCTTTAATCAGAAGTCTAACATCTTAATCACTGAACTAACATGTCCATAGTTATACGTATCAATAATTATTGCTAAAATATAATCATTCCTATATCTGCCTCTGGTGGTTTTACACCGATCAGGCATAATATTATGGCAACCTGCCTGATATTGTTTTGGTCTCATTTTTGCTGCCGGTTCTGACCCATTGAGCATTAACAGCATTAACTTCTTCAGCAATTTGACCTCCAGGAGCTCGTCTGTTGGATCGGACTACACGGACCAGCCTTCGCTGCAACGTGCATCAATGAGTGTTGGACATCCATGACCCTGTCTCCAGCTCACTACTGTTCCTTCCTTGGACCACTTTTGATAGATACTGACCACAATTTGGCCCTTGTCAAACTCCTTTTTTTAACACGCTAATTTTGACATTTTCACCTGCAGCCTAATACATCCCACTCTCTACCAGATGCCATGATGAAGAGATAATCAGTGTTATTCACTTCACCGGTCATAATGTTATAATGTCAAAATGTAATGCCTGGTCGGCGTATGTAATTATGGAGAGAGGCTAAAAGGCCTAAACACCTCTGTCTGAAATTTTCCGAATGTATAAAAGAACAAACACCTTGGAGACTCAGATTTTATAACAGAATTCAAAAGTACTGTGGTGTAAATATAGAATAAATTGCGAGTCCTCAGCCCAACCATACTGCTACTTGCACTACTACTAATAACCATCATCATTATCATCATCAATGCCACCATCAACATCATCATTACCATCATTATCATCAATAAACCATATCTTAAAACGCATTCTGTGACTTTTTGTAGGCATTGACAAACTGAAGATGGGAAAATACAGATAATTAATCTATAAATAAATCTAAATCTTTTATTTCATCTATTAATGAATTCGTTTTTTTTAAATGCTGTTAAACTTAAATTACAATCTACATGGTACAGTGAGAATTAGTAGTTCTAATCGGTCCTTTGGAAGGAGAAGTGACTTTTTCTTTTCTTGCAAATACAATTTACAGGCTGCAGAGGTCTAAACAGAATATTAATGGAGATAGAAATCAGAAACAAAGGCAGAGCGATAGCAACTATGATCAGTATACTGGCCAGTCGTTCTTTAACCCTAATCTCAAATTATTAATCTTAGATATTAACAATGTAATTGGAATATGAAATTGGAATAATAGTTCATTCATACATTCATTCATTTGCAGAAAGACAAATAAGTAGGTCAGGTTTTGGAGCCTGTCAGGGTTTCACACATCCACATTAACACATGCATTTAACATAGGGGCAATCATGAACTGACATTTCACCTACATACTTCACATACGTATGTATGTTTTAGAAAATCGGGGTAAACCAGAGGAAACCTGCAGAGCAACCACACGAGCTGTGAAGCAGAAATGCTCTTATGGCAACCGCTGCCAATCAGAAATTTCACAAGTGACTAGAAAGCCCATGTGCGACTTTAAACCACTGATAAAAAACTGAAAGTATGCTGACATCAAAGCTAAAGAGACAGTCTTGGTTGATGTGACACTCACTGCCAAGCAGACACATAATATATTTACCAAGAACAACAAGAGACATATGTTCTTTTTTTGAGTACAGCTTATTATTCTTCCAGGTTGCTAAACAACTAAACGTCAGCTGGTTTAATTGCTAACCGGCCGTCTGAACACAAGGGACCTCTTGACATAGAGGAGGCCCTGCGTAAACAGCCCAGTGAACAACACAACTACATAACGTATGTACAGAGCGGAAATTTTTACAGGGAAATTCTTCTCTTTTACCAAAACAAAGAATGTGCCATTTGTCATGCCTCATTAAAGCGCATGATTACAGGACTGCTGTGTGCTCAATAGATACGACTGCTTCTTATGCATCATATAACACTCTGTGAAAGGTTATGCAGCATGAATTCAACATTTTTTATGCGTATTTATTCATAAGAATAGTGTTAAGGCTTCACAACCATCCCAAGTCCATCAGACTGTTGCCTACAAGCCCAAGCTCAAGAAGCTATGCAAAGTCAAAGGCTACAAAGGTTAAGATATACAGCGTTCAACTGTTTTTTAGGTGTTGCTGAGTTCCGAGTTGCTCTAGCAGCCTTATGATCAGGAAGTTATTAAGACTTTTGCCTTTCACAAGACTGGGACAGACATATCTCATGACAGAGTAATGGAAAAACTGGAACGTGGTGCCAAGACGAGAATTGACCACATGATTTGCTTCGGCGATGTGGTTATATACCGAGAGGCAGTGCAAAGAAATGATTAGTGTTGGATAACAAAATAAAGAAATGAAAGATATCTAGTAATCTTAAATATCAGTTTTAAAAGATGCACATTATAGCATATACATTTTGGGTTTGTGTTTTATCACATTTCATATACTTCATTTTACATGGTTTAAAATATTGAGCTTTTAATTGTCTAACAACAAAACACTGGTCAGAAAATTAGTACAATTCTTATTATTATTATATCATTAGATGATTATGATTATTCAATTGTTTTAAAGTCTTCCGATTATTACTGCTGTAGGATACATATATTATTAAATCCTATATATTATAAGATTAAATCATTATTATAAGATGCTCCAAGCTGACAATTGTTTAAGGGTTTTTTTGTGTATAAATATAGTTTATTTATTTTAATAATTTTGTATGAATGTAAAAAGATCTTGCATGCATGAGTTACTTCTCCTCTACATGGACTGGTGAAGTAGTTGCATCTTGCGTAAAGTTGCACCAAGTGCAAAAATTCCCAACTTTACTTTTTCATCCCAAGCTTTCTTTTTTTCCTTCCTAACCTTTTGCAGCAAACAATGAATCAAAAGCAAAACGTGAAGCAAAAAGGAAACCTCATTTCTGTTCCCCTGAAAGCTCCCTGGTGACTGTAACAAGTGGAAACTCTGACAGATGCCAGAAGATCTTTCTACCCGGCATTACACTTCGTCTTACCTCGATCTTCTCCGTGTACTGTTCCTGCAGTCTGTTCTTCTCTTCTTTCAGCTGCAGGTTCTCGGAAAGGAGCGCGTTCCCGAGCTGAGCCGCGAGCACGAGCTCTTCCTCTTTCCGGAGCAGCGCGGCGCGCACCTCGCCTCCGTCTACGTACGGGAAGAAATCCTCCTCCAGGTCCATCCTGTGCGCTCGAAAACAAATCTCCTCCAATCGACTCATTATGCACTCGAGAGCAGGTGTAGCTGGTCCGGCGTGGACGCTCTCTGGAGGCAGAATGAGGGCGATTAATAGATGAAGCAGAGGGGTGGCAGGTCAGGATGGAAGGAAACTCTGAACCTCCAACCGAATGAAAAAGGCGGGACTTGTCACTTACAGGTGGCGGTGTGTGTTACACGGAATTTAACCTCAATGCCAGTGTGAATAAAGTGAATCCAAGGTGCCAAAGGAAACATCAGTTGAAAATCTGGTTAGAAAATCTGGTGTGTGCGCAACAACATCTGGACTATTCATAACTGACAGCTATTCCTGTTGCTCTAAGCAAGTTTGTGATTTTGCCCATGTTAACTCCTTTCTATAAATGGTCCAATGTTCAGATTTTTAAATCAGTCTCATCCTTTTAACTGAAACATATGTTCAGAAAACACACAAATGGACTTGGTCTAACCCAGATCACCAGGTTTTACACAAACATGTGGAGTCTGGACCAGCTCAACTGCACTCTGTCATTAAATCCTTTTTTCTTTCACTGTCGAGATAAACATGCTCCTTAGGAACCGTGTTCCTGTCCATTTCTTCTCTTCGGATCTGCCTGATCCATCCTGACACCTTCCCTCTCCATGGAGTTCTCATTCATTGGCTGGGGATGGTTCCACATCAACAGCTTAAAGATCCATTAACTTTTGGAGCAACCCAAGAACTTTGAGCATGGATTTGAACTTAATATCAGCAGTCTACTACAATGATCAAGGACCCCAGTTTGCATGAACAGTTCTGCCTTTAAGCACCTATCACTAAATATTATACCTCAGCAATAATGGGACTATAATAAATGGACATTCGTTGCCACCCAGATCAGGATGGGTTCATTTTTTAGTCAGTTTCTTTGTCATGCAATCTCAGGGACATGTTCCTTGCTACTCATCACTGGCTCGCTCATTGGGGATAAATCTAAACTTTATCTGTGTAAAGCTGCTTTGCCCATTGTTAAAAAGAACTATACAAATAAACCTGAAATAAAAAATCAAATAGTGTGAAATATATTTATATATGTTCTGTTTATCCAGGAGTGATACCTTGTTGCTTTGAGATATGTTCTAAAATGATTTACTGCTCATCATATTCATTGAACAGTGGTGATTTGAATTGCCACACCCTTCCTGTCAGAAGATCCAAAAGATTCAGGTGGGTGATCCAATCCATGCCGCCAATCATTTTAATGCAGATATCAGAGCTTCACACAGAAATGGTGTGAAGCTCTGGGATCTGCATTAAAATGATTGGCTGCTTGGGTTGGATCACCCACCTGAATCTTTTGGAAGAAGGAAGGAAACCAGAGAATCTTGAGGAAACTTATGCAAAGACACAGAAGACAAATACACTGAAAACTTCACACAGTCTGTAACCTGACAAAGATGGAACCAGGGATTTATACAGACAACCAGACAAAGAAATGTCTATAAATAAATTTCACTTTGTGAAATTAACAAATTCTTCTTTAAAAAATTAGAGTTAGATCAAGAATGTCAAACCTATCTCCTTTGTTCCCAAAGACCTAAAGCTATTCCCTATTTTCGAGCATGCCACATTCAGATAAATGAGGTAGAATTTTTACCTCAGCAATGCACAGACCGTAACAAGTCTGAGAATTGTTGATCCAATCTGGCAACCCTCCCCATCCTAATGAAACCTTGGCAAGCACGGTTTGTTAATAATGAATATGAGCTACTGCTGGTGGTCATTTCATTTTCAGGGGATAAAAACCGGTAAAGAACATAAGACGATTTAGCAAACCTAATCTTTAGATCCAGCACAGGCTTACATTCTCGAAGGTCAATTAGTCTCTCCTTCTCTAATGAAACCAGCATGGTTACTAGTATTTTGAGTGACAGTGGTAATATATGCAGTAAGTTGGGGGGTAAATCTGTGGTTGCTGTCAAGGTCAGGGGTCAGAGTATGAAAAGCTGTTTAGATAGAGATTATCATGAGGCTGGAATAAAGGAGGATAGCATCGTGACGCATGGCATTCTTATTGTTTTCAGGAGGCCCCACGCGTCTGTATACATATGGCCTGGGGTGAGAATCCCCCAGGGAACCGTCTTACACATCAGATGTCCAGTCAGCCACAATGTCTCCTATTGTCATTAAGCAGTTTATAAAATGCTCATGAAAAGACAACGCCCGTGAAGGACGCACAAACGGATGACATCAGGAGTGCTTGATTAGGCAAAAAATAAATAAATAAATACTATTCTATTTAACAAATAACCATCAGGTACAGACATTGCATACAAGTAATAGGACTTTTGTTACATCACAGCCTTTTGTTTAACAAGCCTACACTGAAAATGCAAGGGAAAACAAAACACTAGCTTGTACTGTATATTGAATATACTGTACTGAGCAAAAGTCTTAGGCCACCATTAGATTTCTTATCAGCAATGGTTAAATGACCACAGCCTTATTTCCCAGGCTGTTTATAGAATACAATCAGAAAATACATGAAATTTATATGCAGTATTAAAAAAAAAGGTTTTATATGTTGGATAAGTTTTATAAGTTGAAGTGGCAATTATTTAGTTTGATCACCACAATAGCAGGATCCAGGCTCTAAAAAAAAAATAAAAATAAAAAGTAGAACCTAAATGAAATGAAATTTCTTCTACTATTTCACATCAAAATGACTGCAAAATGACATCAAAATGACTGCTGTGGAAAAGATCTATTATAAGAGGTTTGTGAAAGACAGGCTTGAGCATTACATACACGTTTAACTCAGTGAAAGCTTGCTAATAAAGTGCTCAGTGAGCCACTTTCAGTCACATCATTTCTAGTAAATATGACAAAAATTGCAGAATTGGACAGAACATTTTTTTACTTTTGCATCAGCAAGGCCACTCAATTACAAAGCTGGTGGTGGCCTATGGCTTTCGTGCGGTACTGCACATTGCAATTAGATTCATTTAACTACATATACAAATAAAACACTATTATTGTTTCAAAATCAAAAAAATTAACGTAAAAAAAGCAATCCTGATCAACAGAAGTAAAACAATGGAAAATCAGTGGATTTGTCAAAATGTAATGTTTATAATAATCTAGGTTCATGTTAGAGCTCATCTTTTAAAAGCGCTTAGCTTCATATTTGGGGGAAGAAAAAAAAAAAAAATCCCCCCATCTAGTGGTCACACCTAAAAACTACAACATGGCATTTGCTATCCAACTGTTTCTGTAGGATTTAAGATTATACTATGAGTACTTTGGAAGAACTATGAAAAAAAATGTATTGCTTTGGCAGCAAATTATAATGAGCGCAATAATGCCCGAGAACGTTAATTCAACCCGTGTGAAACTAAAACATTAAAGCATATAAAGCAATAGTGGGCAGAAACGGTCTGCAAACACACTGAACTATATGAATGAAAAACATGACACAAACCCAAGAGGTTCAGAATAAAAAACAGACTGCATTACTAGAATGAATCTTTTTTTTTTTTTTTTTTTTATTCAATATTTTTTTCCAAACATGTACACGGATTTTTTTCTTATTGTTACAGTATATACTGTATATACATACACATTTGTGTACATAACCATCTAAAAAGTCAAGGGCATGGGATATGGCTGCTGTGCGTTTTAAGATTTCTAAACATCAGTCATGTTCTGTCACAAATCCACACTGGCGGGAGAGGGGGGTGGATTCAGCTAAACAATCGTACAATGGGGTGGGGAAGTAGATGTGGGACTACAGCTATCTCCAGTGCACTTCAGTCGAGGGAGCTGGGAGGACGAAAACACGTGTTGGTGCTGCTGCCAAAAGATCAGAGTACAAGTGACAGTGGAGGAGCTTCACAATACTGAAGAATATGCGTCGAGTTACACATATTACTACAGGGAGTAGACGTTAGTGTGAGTGGTGCATGATTTACAGTCGCCTCATTGATCTCATTTATACGATAGACGAAAGCTCGAGTACAAATGAACCCAGCTCAATCTACAATACCGAAAGAGAGAAACCTACACATGAAGGCAGTTGATTACAAAAAGCTAAGTAGCACAGGGTGATTTTACTGCTACAGAATCACAGAAACACACATTGTTGTCCCTCCCAAATAAAAAAAAAAAAAAAAAAAAGGATGATGAATGAAGACTTGATTTCACAGGATGACTTTTTATATTCTGTTTCCTAAATTAGGATCTTAATGCATCAAGCGGCTCGTTGATTTTCTTTCTAATGGCGGGGTGAAAAAAAAAAAAATACCCTCAGCCATCTTGCTCCAAGCCGTTTGCTACGCCTGACCCCAGGTCTTTGGTACAATCCAGCATTTTGTGTTTTATAGCTCAGAAATCAGCTGCTAACACTGGATTAAAATCCTAACAGATTTACACCTATGAAAAAAATGGAGGGAAAAATAGAGAGAGGTCTTGTTTTTTTTTTTTTACACTAGGCGCACTCAAGAGTTCGTTTTCCGGCTAAACCAAGAAGCACCTGATCACTGAGTGCTTGTGTGCGTTTGAAGACCAATGGCTTGTGGGGAAAAAAAGGGAATGACAAGTGTGACGTGTCTGAAGGGACTGATGTGGACTTGAGAGAGTAACAGCTGCTAAGAGATGACTGGAGCCTCTACATCATTCCCATCTGCAACAGCGAGTTGGCATATGCCATGGGTTTAACATTTGGATGAGGCTGTGGAGACAGAGGGAAACAGAGTTAGTTATTTAAGTCTATCGCAGGTTTAAGTCTTTGATTAATATGGTGAATAAAACAAAGGGAAAACAAAGAGCAATCAGATATTGATAAATATATACCATATATGTTACACAAAGTCATCTCTTTAAACATTGTTAATTATCTATAGTAAATTTACAGAAAGCAATAAACATTAAACATCATTCTAATCCTCCAACACCAAATTACTTATCAAATAAACAGTTAACAACAACAACAATAAGAAGAAGAAAAAGAAATAAAGGAAAGAGGAGGATGAGCTTGCATCTATGGCCTTTTTTAAAACAACAACCACCACATCATTCATAATCATTTTGGGGATTTTTTTTGTGGGTTTTAGTCTGTAAATTGTATGACAGCGTTCTAGCACCACCTACTGGTTGATATACAGATCGATCGTTCTTTGCTTTTCCACGACACAAATTTACTGGCTACAAAGCATGAAATCTGATAAAGCAGTCATTGTATTGGGAATTAGAATTTTTAAAGCCTTGTCTGATCTAAATCCATGGTCGAACAAATACACTGCACTCAAAGCACCTTGCCCTGAGAATCAGTTTAATGCAGTGGTGAAGAAATAATTTCTGTACAAAAAAAACAAAAAAAACCAAACAAACAAAAAAAAAAAAACAGATAAGCTGCTACACCAAACGACTCGATCATTTACATCAATTTGCACATATGACAATGTTTACATGTACACTTACTCCAAAAAGCTATTGAATTATACAATGGGACCTACCCTAGATGACTATAAGTGACTATAATACATACAAAATCAAAAACATGTCTAAAAATTGATATTTATTCCACTGTACAGTGTGGTTAAGAGTGAAAATACTAACCACAGCAGTGAACTGGTGAAATTCAGGCTTGAGGTCAGATCCCCTGAGGTGAATGTAGGCTCCCTTGTTACCCATCTGGTCACTACAGGCAGAAAGAACGATGCATTACATCACAATAATTCTCCTAAACAAATCTTTGACATGTGCACGCGCACACACTCTCTTAAGTATTGAAAACTGATGTCCCTGATATTTCTTAAATAATGTAAAGCAGACAAATTTTAAAAGAAATCGCAACAAATTTTAACAGGACATAAATACTCAATCCTTTGAATATTATCTCGTTAACACTTAATCCAGCCTGCCATTATTACGAGATCCAAACCGGACGAGGCCAATGGTCATTATAATGCATTTTCATTAACTCATTAACGAACCTTCTCTTTTTTCCACAACACTGGTGAGACACCAAAGACTTACAATCATAGAAAGTGTACACCATATAGCAAAACTTAAAATATAAACTTAAAATAAAAACTAATTAATGAATAATGTGAGGATAATAAGAGCAGAAGTGGTTGGGGGTTCAAACCAAGCCAAGCTACCACTCTTGGGGGGGCCCTTAAGAAATGTGGTTATATGCATCACTACTTGTTTCAAAACAACACAGATTATTACAGATTATTTATTACAAATGAAGGAATGTGAACGATGACGAATGTAAGAGGCAGCAGGAAATTTGAACGTTAAGGAAAAATAAATAGACAAATACTATACCAGTAATTGGGTGCGGAGAACACCGTGATGCACTTTCCTGAGTGAGTGACCTCATAGCCCTCAGCCTTCACCTCGTGACTACGCACGATGTACTGCAGCTTGTTCTGTTCTAGGAAACGTTCCGTTACGTCGGGCCCGAACTGACAGCTCACGCCACGCTTACTGATAGACCGACCGTTCTAAAACACATTTTGGAATAAACCTTCAACTTGTGCAACCAATGACGCTGTGAAATTCCTTTGGTCATAGCATTGTGTCGCTTGAATATCTCTAGAGACTTCAAATATTTATATGGCATCATCTTTTTTATATAATCGTCCAACGAAACAGCATTCAAGCAACAAATGAAAAAAAAAAAACTAAATAAGCACTTATTACATAAAGTGCTTACATTTAATTTGATTTCCTATTACATTTGTATTTATTAATAATTAGAATATTAGCATACTGTTTAACAGATTATTATTCATATTAATTTTGGACAGAAGCATAAAACTGGTAATATGGATAGTTTTATAAGCCAACATATAGGAGAGAAACAACTATATCCCACAAGCCATTTTAATATTTTAAAAGACATGGTTTTAAAATTGGAACGCAAACTCACCTGCGGCTGAGGATCTGACCACAGGAGATCGCACATTGCACCTGAACAGTTGAGTGATAAATTAGTAGTGGGCAAAAAACCCAAAACACAATACAATAGTTTGAACTCGTACGAAAGGAGTTTCCTACCTGAATCTGGAGGCTGTCTGTTTCTTTCAATCTTTCGAAGGTCATCTAAGGTCACGCCATCTTCACTAAACAGTCCTCCGTGCATTACCTAAAACACATGCAAGACACAAAGTCATTTAACCACAAGAACAAAATACAGATGTTACTCGTAGATTTTTCTACACCTTCATTTCAGTCAGAATTTATACACTGCCAGTGTTCAGATCAGGACCAGGGATTCTGTTTGGGTCACAGCAAGATCTCTTTCTCTATTTTCATTTCTATCTATTTTCTTTTGCCCTACCGCAAAATCAAATAAATGGATGCTTTTTGTAAGATATTGCTTTAGGATTGATCATTATATCCCCATGTGGGTTTTCTCAGTGTTCTCCGGTTTCCTGTCTAAAGCATACAGTAACTGGACTGACTAATCCAAATTACCCCTAGATATTAATGAGAAAGAAAGAGGCTGTTACTTGTTACATATACAGTACCTCACATAAATGAGTACACCCCTCAAATTTCCCTGCTTGTTAGAAAGATGGGGTCAGGAAAGGTTTACTATGATTGAGTGCCCCTGTGACAGAGAGGGTTAAGGGCCTTGCTAAAGTGCCCAATAGTGGCAACTTAGCAGAGACTGGGTTTGAACCTTTGACCTTTGATTTCTCCACAGTTCAAGTGAGACATTAAACTAATCACAGACCATCCATAAAGAATTCCATGTTCGGTTGACCCATGGACTATCATAAAATGCACACGAACGGTTGCTCACCAGCACTTTGTTGTTGATGCACTGTGCGAGGGGAAGCCACTGAAAGACCTCACTGAACAGCTGGAACATCTGCGCCGTGTACTTGGCTTTGACCTCACCTTCGAAGCCGTACATCTGATTCATGTTGTCTGTTTCGTGATTACCTAGGGAGGAATTGGACGTTACTCGCTTACTCTGCATAAATATGTGCGTGCATGGTGATGTGAAATGCTGATGGCAGGTGCACACCTCTGAGTAGGTGGAAGTGGTCTGGGTAAAGGAGCTTGAAGCCGAAAAGCGTGAGAATGACCTCCACTGAGAAAGAACCACGGTCCACAAAGTCACCGTTGAACAGCTGCAGCTTGTGGTTAAGATTTCTATACGCGATAAGCAGGGTGTGAAATACATCAGGACCGCAGTACACAAGCGAACATAATGTTTTAGTAATTCCCCAGAAAAGGCAAATGTGCATGTAGTTCAGCTACTAGGCTCAGGCTTTATAATGTGAGCCACACTATTTTAAACTAAGTGCACTAGCTAGATCTTTAGATTGCGTAGTGCTGTAGTGGGGAAGCATGTTGTTCACCTGTACATCACATGAACGCCTCGAGGAAATCTCACTGCGCTAGTACAAATTGTCTGCAGACACTTTTCCTGCCTAGAGAGAACAGTATAGTGTTTTAGAAAGATCCTGTAGTTCCTCTTGAAATTTTCTCAAGCCACATTCTGCTTGGATCTGATTCCCAGCATTACTAATAGTATAAATAAAATCTTGGTCACGTTGTGTCCACACTAATGTTTTCTTTTGTATTTTATGCCACGTGATCGTGTTTTTTCTTCAACAGCAGGCGGAAATGGCGCATTTCGTGGCTTATGTTTGGCTCATGCGCAGCACAGGGACCTTCCAGCCGTTTTGGTGTGGATGAGCAACTTGTGGAAAATGACTGAAAAAATTATAGTGTGGACACAGAACGTTTTTAGACGTATTAAAGAACGTAGACTAAACCAGCATGATACTGGACAGAGCTCCTCCACCTACTCCAATTGTCTTGCGCACTAGTCCTAAATAAATGGAACAAGCATTTACATTACATGCTTTGAGAATGAACTTAAAGGATACATATGGACTGGTCGGAGATGGTAAGCCGTTCAGTTCAAAAATGTTAAGGAGGTCGTAGTATTGGCCGTGCGTGTCCCCACAAATAGTTATTTTCTCTGTCTGGAAGAGGTAAAGAGAAACCAGCCACCATATTAAGTCATTTGTGAATATACTTGTAGGTAACATTTTAGACCTAATCACAAAAACACTCATGCCAAACCTTTAGTGTTCCGTTCATTTCTTACCTCTTTTAACGTAATTTCAACAAGACTGGGTAATTTGGATAAAACATCTTTTACTTGAACCAGGATCTGAAAAGGAGTGAGGAGTCGATTAGTCTTGGTGTTTGTTAATCTTAAAGCAGTGCTGCAAAAGCTTGAGCTATTGTTATTCAAGTCTGAACTATTCATTTACCAAAGTTAGTGTGTGTTTGCGCAATTTCGACAGCATAGCAGATGTTTTGTGAGCTGATCTCAACTGATTATTATTATAATAAAAAATGACAGTACACTAGCAATTAACAGTACCATAATGTATACAATTTACAGTATATACACTATATTGCCAAAAGCATTTGGTCACCTTTCCTGCTATTTGTGGTTATTTTCCAAACTGTTACCACACATCTGGAGGCACTCAATTCTACCGGACATCTTTAGTACACTTTATTAAAATTTTGCCTTCACTTGAACTTGGAAACCCAAAACCTGTTCCAGCATGGCAATGCTGCTGTGCACAAAGTGAGCTCCTTGAAGATCTGGTTTACATGCTTTGGAAAGTAAGATCTTGAGTGGCCTGCTGTAGAGCTCTGATCTCATCCCTACTGAACAAATCTGGGATGAATTGGAACACTGACTGCACTCCAGGCCTCCTCACCTGCATCAGTACCTGCCTTACATAATACCCTTGTGGCTGATAAACACATATATCCATAAGCACACTCCAAAATCTTCTCTGAAGAGTTGAGGGAATTAGAAGAGCAAATTGGGACTAAATGTGGAATGCAATACCGTACTTATAAACAGGTGACCCAATACTTTTGGCAATATAGTGTATGTGACAGCAAAATGGCATATTATTTAAAATAAGAACAGCAAATTAAGAACTTGAGCCTCAAGTTGTGAGGTTTTACCTGGTAAGCACACTTCCTGTGCAGTTTCTTCTGGTCCTTAAACCACTCCATCAGCTCCTGCATGAACTTCAGCGTGACCTTACCATCTTCCAGTTTAGGGCCGACATACTCATCCTCAATTGCTGCCAAGAAAATAGAGCATTTATACCAAAATATGATAAAAGCATGCGTGTTTCTCCCACACATTCTGCACCTACTGCTTACTCATGTTCTCGATGTCTAATGAATCCACTACTGATCGCTTCAGTTCATCACTAGCGATGGCTCTCTCGAAGGCCTTCTGCTTTACGATCTTGTTGCACTCTTGATATTTCATCTTGGCGTCCTTATCGTTGGGTCGCACCCTCACTACCTGTTCACGACAAAGAGGGGAGCAAATGCAAGAGTGCAAGTTTTGAGAAACAGTACATCGTCGCTCAAACACTTTTTATGACCTTACCAGTTTTGAGCAAAATATCTTTATTGAATACATGAGTATTACATGAGTATAAAGTAAAACAGCTGGAGGACTAAATATATATCATATAGTGAATATATGCAAATCGAGCCCCAGCACAAATGAAATCAACACACAGCTTGGACTTGTTGAAATATATATATTTTTTTTAATCTTGTGCCTAAAACATGTATTTACTACATGGATCTGAGACGGACAAAGTAAATGTTGTGACTCTACACAGACTAACACTACTGTTTTAATTCACATTATTTTTCTTTTTCAAATCATTAGTGACTTTTGCACACTATATGCCTTAATGACCTCGCTCTGTGACTTTTTGTGGTCTTCCACTTAATGGTTGAGTTGCTGCACCTCCGAAAAAGACTTTCCAACTTTCTATTGACCTTGGAATATCCATTGGCGAAAATTTTTTGCAACTTATTGACTTATTTCAATGGCCTCATCAAAGAGACCCATTTTCCCCCCCAAATGTTTGCAAATGTAAGCTGCATGGCTAAGTGCTTGAATTTATACCCCTGTGGCAAAGGGCCTGATTAAACGCCTGAATTAAATAATTAAGAGGTGTGTCCCGATACTTTTGGCCACATTGTTATATTTATTTATTTATTTTAGGATATCATCTGAAAGATTTGAAAAACATACCGTCTCATAATCTTTAAGCGCGGCCTTGAATTTGCCCAGTGCCATGTTAGAAGTGGCACGCCGGTAATAGCCCTTGATGTAGTTCTTGTCGATCTCCAGGGCACGGGTGGCATCTGCCAGGGCATAGCCATAGCACTCGGTGCGCAGGTACGCCAGGCTCCGGTTACTATAGTAAATGGCATTGGACGGATTCAGCTCCAGCGCCTCCGTGTAATACTTGATTGCATTCTCGTAGTCTTTTTCTGGAAAGAAAGAGCCAAAGAATGAATCCCAATCTGCCTGTTTTGAGTCACCTTTCTTTCAAAAGACATTACAGAATGCGGATGGAACAAGATGCTTTTGTTATTGACACAATAAACATTTGGTGCAGAACAAAGTGCAAACTAATGGAACCAGGTTTTGATGATGGACACATACTTGTGGGGCAGTAAATCTCATCAATGAGAACAGCTTGGCTGACACCAGTCTGTCCCATTACATACTGCATGACATCCAAACCTTTTACCTGGTTAACTAGTTAGTTGCGATAAACTTGCTTTGCTTGGTTACTGTGAGGACATTCATTTGTGATCTACATCAGGTGATCTACAACAGCTGGTGCGCAGAACTCTGTCATTTCAAAACCGTAAAATAAACACAACCTTCTTGACAAGTAGGAGGTAAAGACCTTTAATGTAATCAGATGCTGTAACCCGAGTCAATGCAAATTTTTTTTTTACCACAACGTGCTGAATAGAAACTTAGCTGTTTACATAAGGGGGCAAAATTGTCAAAGTAACAAAGTTTGAGAGAACAGGCAGAAACTCTGATTAGCTTTCACAAACAAATTATCCATTAAGCTTGATATCATTTTCTGATTCAGTTATCAGAAGGCCGCTGTGATTACAGGCAGCACGAGAAAATTTCATGTTTTACATCGAAGATAAAAGTCAAGTCAAGTTTATTTCTATAGCGCTTTTCACAACGGAGATTGTCTCAAAGCAGCTTTACAGAATTTTAAGAGTTAAAAGGTGAATAGTGTGTATTTATCCCTGATGAGCAGCCTGGGGGCAACTGTGGCAAAGAAAAACTCCCTTGGATTGTTATGAGGAAGAAACCTTGAGAGGAACCAGACTCAAAAGGGGAACCCATCCTCATTTGGGTGATATCAAGAGTGTGATTATAGTCTTTAAACAATACAGAACACTGTCGAGTTAATAATCGTCATATCGATACAAACTGAAAGAAAGCAGGACCAAGTCGTAACATTAATCAGGCTGGCTGATAAAATGAGGAACGTTAATTATTATATTGTGGCACCTGTCAAACAATGGGATTCATTAGACAGCAAGAAGACAGTCGGATCTCAAAGTTAATTTGTTGAAAGCTAAAAAAATGTGCAAGTCTAAGGATCTGAGTGAAAAAAAAGAGAGAGAAAAAAAAAAAAGCGCAAGATGACTCATGTGGACGACCAGGTGTGTTTCATCAATTAAAAGGGGACAAGATGATACACGGTGCACTACAGTAAGCAAGCTGGCAGAGTCGACACAAAGCTCTATACATTGTTCTGCAGTGAAACCTTCTGGCATTCATGTGCATATTACGATGGTGCGGCCCAATTACACGCCGACATAGTAACATTGTTTCTATACACAACACTGTATACAACTTCTGTACTACTGCACATACAATGTACATATTGCAATTTTAATACCTCTCTACACATATTGTGCTTTACATACATCTGCACTACTATTGTATATATCTGTATCTATATATACACACATTTACATATTTACATATATTCAGTGGACTTGTATATTCAGCTTTTAAACATGTCTTTATGCTATATCCTTATCACCTTTTTGTACCTTTACAACAGTGTCTGCACATTTTTCCCTGTTATAGACTTTATGCACTGTACATATGTTTAGAATGCTGTACATATACTTACATATTTAATTTGCACTTGTCATGCAGATGCTAAACTGCATTTCGTTGCTGTGTACCTGTACTATGCAATGACAAAGTTCTTACTTTCTATCAATCTATCTATCATCCCCTGGATCTCAATCTGATCACCAATTTGTGGCTGAACTGAATTAAATAAGTCGTATTCATAGAGGCAGCAAGTCACAAGATAAAAGATCTGCTGCTCAGCACCCCTTTAGGAGGTCCTATAAAGGTCCAGGTGCAAATGGTAGCACAAAGGAGACCAACACAATACCAAGCAGATGATTTTAATGTTATGGCTGATCGGTGAGTATGAGGGTTGTACAGTAATCAGTAAGAGAAGGATCGGCAGAAGATTTTGGAAGCTTGTTAAGGGTTTTAAGCATATTTGAATGATTCTAAGATATAAAGCTATAATGAAAGCCCTCGCAATATGAATGAATGAAAGACACTCTTAATTTGAACTGATCTGTTACTGTACAGCCAGCAAGCAAAATCTGCTGATCCACAGTGTGTGTCAGAGTACAGATACTGAATAATGTAAAGGAAACCAGTTGAGTACTGGAACACTAGCAACCCAGCACCAGTCTCCATTATGTCACGCTAGTTAGCACGTTGGCTAATAAACACCACCACGTTACAAACTTAGGTGTTCAAATACACAAGTCAAACCCGTTTGACGACATGTTAATATTAAAGAGAGTTACAGAGCACCGCGATCTCGTGGTGGATTTCCGCTACCGGCATCGTGACTTCAGAATTCTCTAGCAAAGGCTAACTATACCGCCTGACACATGCGCCATGCATTCCGAGAACACAAACACTTTCCGACTAATAAAATGCCACAGATCTGCGTCAAGGTGAAACAGCCATTCCTTTTTGACTGCCATGCGTTTTAACTTTACCTTTAAAGTAATTATTTGCCTTCTCCTTGAGTTTCTCAGCTTCAGCACTCCGCTCCTCCTCCGCCATTTTCTTACTGTCGTAATCCGTCACGCTGGTCGTCAAAAGTCAAACGATGGTCGTAAAAAAACGGTAGTTTGCGACACCTCGTTTTCTGCGATATAAGCAGCTCAAAAAAATATTATTATTATTAAAAATAATAATAATAATTATTATAATTAATAATATATTATGATTGGTAGTAGTAACCCATAAGGAACTCCAACTAACTAACTAACAAATAAATAATAAACAAACAAATGAATTAATTTTATATAAGCAAATAAATAAATACAATATTTTTTAAAATAATAAATAATTAATTTAAAATTGATTTATTAAATATTTTGACTAATTTGAATGAATACGACAGGAAAGTTTTTGAATCTTAATATTTCGTATAATACTTGTAATATTTCCTCAAGGTCTGTAGGGGGCGCTGCATCTCTACATTGTGTTTTCATTGATCACTAAGAATGAATCTAAACCACATTCATATACTAGGTCAGGCCGATTACATGTGCTAACTCAAATGTCTTTTGTCAAATCCTAACTAATTTAGGTTTTTATTATTCACATGTGGTCTTTTGATCTGGGCTGCAATTAAATTTTATTTACACTTTCTGTACAGTTTCCCTCACCATCTGGCATTCTTGGAAATTAAACAAAGACGTTTGGGCCCAGTGAAAGCTGCTAAAAGGGGCCAAAGTAGTGCAGGTGTCCAGTGTTACTCACAAACAGCCTTGTTACACACAAACACACACACTGTCCTCATCTAGTGTTTGTCAAAAACATCACACAACCTTAAACTAAAACCTCACAAACTCATGTCTGCTGTGTAGAGGTTATTGTGCGTCACATCTGCAAAGACTAGTGATCTAGGCGTGGATTTTAAAATGTTATTTTCTTTTTTTCTTTCCTTCACAAAAAAACTGATTCGTAGGTTTGACTTAATTAGTAGAGATTTTTCTATGTGAATAAGTTTACTCAGAGAAGGTGAGACACTGTTCAGCTTTCCTCCTGTGGATCCATAACATGACTCAAAGCAGCATAAATGCGAGACAGTCATCCAAACAGAAAGGAAGTGTGTGTGTGTGTGTGTGTGTGTGTGTGTGTGTGTGTGTGTGTGTGTGTGTGTGTGTGTGTGTGTGTGTGTCGGTAGGGGGTCCTGTAATTTTGACTCACTAGGGGTATCCCATGCTGAAGTGATTCAGCAAGCCTCATCAAATGGCTTCAGAAGCCGGCATTATTTTTTAGTGCAAGTGAACTTTCGCTCACCGCAGTGAGAAAAATGAGTCTCCACCACATTCATTCCTCATAGAAAGTAAAAAAAAGTGGACCATTGATTCAGGTGAGAGACAGGAAAGAAGAACTAAATGGAAAGAATCCCTCACAGGAAGTTGTTTTGCCAACATGAAAGGGAAATAGGAAAAAAAAAAAGGAGTGAGGCGTGTACAGTCATAGAATCGTCATAGAATCAAAAGATCAGATTATTATTATTCCTCTTACTTGAATATGGCATATTGTACCGTGACAGAAACCTTAACCTATGACTTCTATGGGACTTTTTTATATGTCTTTCTATATGCATAATTTGTGGAACTTTTTTAAAACTCCAGCTCACCTGTAGAAAGGTAGACTCACGGCTCCAAGGTTTCATGGTTCAATCCTGAGCTTAGGTTACTGAACACGTGGGATTGCTGTGCAATGTTCTCCCTGTGGGAGTTTGTATGGGTTCCCTCCGGGTTCTCCAGATTCCTCCTTTTGTCTACAAACATGGTAGGTGTATTTGCTAAGCTAAATTGCCCCTAGGTGTCAATTAGCCTTGCAAGTGGTTAATAACGATGATGATGATTGATAATAATAATGAAGATGATGATGATGGTTTAAAGAAACGTATTTATGGTTTATACATTGCTAAAATATAACAGCTGGTTTCCCAGACGAGATTTAATACTAATCTGGCATTAATAATGTCATGCAGCTGATGATTCATTATCAAACTTAATTCCTTTTTTGTTTTTACTGCATCTGATGATATATTAGACAGTTAACATTTGCAGATAATTAATAATTATTAAATATTCTAGAGGCAAATGTGATACAAAACAGACATTTCCCTCACCTTGACCTTGGAAATGTCAGTGGGCACATAATCTTTATAAACATCTGACACTATATGACAAAGTTAAAGGGGGTGTTTTTGTGTATTTTTGTGGGAGTGTATTTGTCTGAGAAAGGTTTATATGAATAACAAAATTGTTTTGAATTATTTACATTAATTCATTGGTTGATCCTTCGAATCGGCTGATTTTAAATATAATAATAGCTCATAATATTGCAGTCACTTTTATAAAACTATAACCTGCCTTTAATAACTACACAACATTCCTTTGGGTTTTTGACTAATTGGTCTAAAAATCTGAAGTTGTAAGTTGTTTAACTGCTTTAACTGCTACTCTTCCTGTAGAGTTTTCAAATCATACCACAAAATATATTCATTTCCTTCCATGTTCTGAGTGTAATTCATCATATACAAAATGTATGTGTCATGGTAATGATTTTATGATCAAATTATGTGAGCCAAAGAACATACAAAATTTCCATATAAACCATAAACCATTAGTGAGCTAGACTAGCTAGCTAGCAAACTAGCTAAACATATCCCATCACTCTGGTGTTCAGGTGTCATTGCCTGTTGTCTTTCTTTTCCATGCTATAAGTAACACTCAAGATAAGACAAGTAGGGATTACAGTAACATGAGCTAACCAGTTAGCTAAGAAATCTAGCAAGCTAATGAAAACAATTAATGTTCCTCAATTAATGGAACAGTACATTTATCTCGTCAGTGTGTTTTTGTTTTCTTTGCACCAGTGATTTCTGTTAACTCACTAGGTGCTGTGCGTGAACATTTTCCAAGTTTACTCAACTTGGTTTATAGTATATAAAAATGTACAGGTTAATGTTTGGTACTCTTAGTGGTCATACCTTGTCTTTTTTTGAGCCACACACTCTATACTTGAACAAAGGGGTATTCTAGATACACTGTCCCAGCAAACATATTATCATGCCTGTGTGTGTGTTTAAGTGATAGACTGTGGTTTGTAGTGCTACATGAAAGCTTGGGTGTGGTACTTTGGCTTGCTTCCCTCCCAACAGCCTCACGTTTTCATTATCAGCACTCCCTAAACTGCGGTGGAACATGAGCGATAAAGGCTTGAAAGCAGTGAAATGGTGCAGCTTCCTCTTTGTCATTAATGAGCAGATGACTACATAGGGTCCGCTGGAGGTCCAGGGTGGGGAGTGGGGGTATAGAGTTTGCATTTTTTTGCAACCACATATGCATTTGGAATGGACTCAGATAGGCAATGAGAGAAATATCCCCCCAAAAAAACCTGAAGTCACTGGTTAAGTAAATAGACTTTGATTTGTATGGTCCCACCCTTCCGCCCCTCACACACACACACACACACACACACACACACACACACACACACACACACACACACACACACACACACACACACTTTCTCTGCTAGTTTCCTTCCTCGTTCCCTGTGTTGTGTTTCGATGCTATGGGGCATCCTGTCATATAATTTTGATGTTTTTTCACTCGCAATTTGTGTTTTCGTGAGTTTGTGAGATTGTTCCAATGACTCACCCTGGCTATTACTACCCATTAACACTTTTCTCCAGAATCCTACAGGAATACAGGGTAAGTGTACTGTATAAAAGTACTGCCTGTGTGTAAATCCGTGAGTTGAAAAAAGTTCACCAGGGCTGTTTCAGCATGACTGCAAGGATGGAAATTTGATATAGCGGAAAATACTACAGAATACCTACATACCTTGGTGAACACTGCAGCCTTTCCTTTCAAACACACACCCACATATAACGTACAACCACCAACACACACACAGCCACTCACTCACATACATACCCACACATGCACACACTTTCAAAATTAAATGGAGAGATAAGACAAAGACAGAGTGTGTTTATAATATATGAAGGGCCTATTTACATTTTTGTCAAGCTGTTTTCGATGTACTACAGCATTTTCCTCAAACCTCAGTGATGTCTTGAAATCCCCTAAATCCTGAATTCGAAATGTCCACTGGTGTATTTACACAAATTCATCATGTGACATTTTGTATACATTTCATTTGAACTTTAATAATGAATATAGTAACACCCAAAAGTGATACTATAGTGCATCTAAACACTGTAAATAAACACTGTAGATCATTCTTCTGTGCATTTGCTAAAAATAAATTGGTGCACTTCAGAAATATTTCAAGGCCACATACAGGATGGTTCAGTGACATAAAGCCAGTGAAAACTGAGTACAAGAATACTACAGTTGTCACATGACTACATAGTGCCTACAAAGACATAACATACATGACAACTGGCATAAACCTAAACATTACCGGTTATTACAGCAGCTGTCCATAGCTGTCATAGATACTGCTTTCTTTAATTTCCATGTCAAATTGACTTTTGGTTGTATTAAGACACTTTTCAGGCTGATTTTACAACTAACTTTGTCTCTTTTGCAATGCAATAGTTCTAGTGTGACAAAGTAAACTTCACAAAAGATGCTCTGCGGCCTCTTTTAAACTCAGCTTGTGTTCGAAAAATTGGTGGAAAAACCTTGAAATCCACTGCTACCCAATTAAAATATTTAATAAGGACAGTTGTTATAGTTTCCTCTCAACAGAGCACTGGTGGAGGAAGTACACCATTCTTGTATTTAAGTAAAAGATACAAATGTCCTGCTCCTTTAAATTTCCTAATTAAGCAAAAGTACTTGTTTTGTTAATGTTATTAATTGTCAAAATTAAAATGACTGATCTAAAGCTACATTTTAGTCATTTGTAGAATTCAATGTATCATTCTTTAGTGCATCAGACATTATGTTGTACAAAATGTTTACTGTTACACAGTGAGAGAACCCTTACTCCATGCAAACCCTCACCAGAACTGCAATGATTGCGGTTTCACGATATGTTCGGATTTTACATGCTTTTTTTTCTAAAATGTAGTGGAGTTAAAAGTAAATATTACACACTAAATGGCAGTGGAAAGTAAACGTTTCCCAAAAGGAAAATACTTTGAATAAATACAGATCCTTTTACAGGAAAATGTACTGAAGTGCATCTTCCTTGATAATAATAATAATAATAATAATAATAATAATAATAATAATAATAATAATAATAATACGTTTAATTTATTTAGCACCATTCTAATCTCAAGGATGCTTCACAAAAAAGAACAATATATGCCAATCAGACAGTAAATCTTGGACATTTGGACACTTGGACATTTGCCCAGACCAAAACAAAAGCCAATGCACATGCATAGAGCAGTTTTATCAAATTGTGCAAACAATCAAATCCATAACAAAGTACACAAAACTTCATATAGACAACTTAGAAAGCATAACCATCAATACCAGTCTGTCAATAATTGACAAAACACAGACTAGTCTACACCCAGAAGAACGAAGTGATTGAGTGGGAATATTGAAAATCAAAGTAGTTCAGAGGAAACAAGACCGTGGATTGACTTAAATGTAAGCAGGAGAATGAAGTGGTACCTCAGTGGTTAAGACATTGGAAGTTCAAATCCCAGCACCACTGCTGGGCTCTTGATTAAGGCCCTTAACTCTCAACTGCTCAGTTGTAAATCGCTCTGGATAAAATGCCATAAATGTAAGAATTTTATGTACAATAAAATGTACAGTATTTTATGTACAATACTGGACCCCAGTGAATCGAGATAATAACACTAGTTCTGAAAAAAAAGGGCATTACAGTAATCAAAGTGAGATGTAATAAATGCATGCACTTAAAATTCCACATTATTTGGACTTGACTTATTTAAAGACTGAGGTAAAGGATTATTTTTACAGTATTATGAAATTATAATAAATGTAATGATTTATATATTTTTTTTTTGCCCCACATACAGCAGGAGACAGACTATAAACCCTCTCGAAGTGGGATTGAAGAAACAATTTGAAGAAAGAAGTTCTCAGAATTGACCAAAAAGTGTGGTGCTACCAGTTCATACACTCCTGGCTGATTGAAATCAGGTAAAAACCCTCAAACAACAGCAAGAAAAAAGAATAGTAAAGCCAGCTTGTATATTTAAACATGGTTGAGACTATCGAGTTTCTGGAAATGGGCCCCATCAGGAGGAACACACTTCAGCTTCCATCATAGCCATGCATAAAGGGGAAAAGCCAGACTACCCCTGAATCTCATGGAGTCCACTAATCCAATAAATGTAAAAGGAAATAAAAAGGCCAATCAGCACCAAGAAATCTTTGACAGATTTCAGGCAAGTGCACTACATTATGTGGAGTTGTGGAGTTGTGGAAATTCTGTGGTTCTGGTCCAAAGCAAATAAAAAAAGAAGAAGAATTGGTCTTGGAGGAAGGTGGAGGAAATGCAGGACAGAATCAAGGCTGTGTCTCAAGGATGCTAGTGGCGGCAGGCAATGTGGGAAACCATAGCAAATACTTTAATTAGTTGGATTGAATTGTGCAGAATCCCGCAAGCCCAGTTAATTTTCCGGATTAAATCCATTTATGATACCCAACCTTGTCTCTGCAACTTCACCAGTGGTTTTGAAGAAACTCTCTGTAATGTTAACAACCTTAACCTTAACCTAAGACTTTCTGGGGTAAGTCGAAGGCTCAGACTAAGTACTATAATATAAAATATAGAAATATATTATAAGTAATTAAAAAGAAAATAAACCTTAAATGTTTAAATATGTACTGAAATACACCCTTGAAAACCTTTTTGATTAATAGAACATTATATGTCCCTATAATAGTGTAAACAATTGCCTCATTCTGTTTTACTGCAACCATGCATTTGGTTTATGCTTTCTTGAGATATTATACCATTTTGTCTATTCTCATGATTTGATCTTACGTTTCTTTTTTGTGAACCACTTCTGCAACCAACAATCCATAACATGAAATGTAAAGTTTTTACTAAACAACTTTCTTTATAAGTACTAGGTTGGGTTGAATAAATCCATTAAATTTTTTTTTTTAACATTGGTGGAGATTTATGACTAGTGCTTAATTTTGTCATGAATGACATAAACATCCTTCCTTAACTGTAAAACTTTATTTAATGACTGTTTTTTTCCACCAGTAAAATTGTCCTACTTTTGCAGTGATCCGTGTATATGCATGCTGGCCGGTGTCTCATTAACCTCCCACATGAAAGTACTGGACAAGACGACCCGATGAAGTTCATGCAATATGCTTCTTTTTCTCTCTTGGGTACAACCTTGGGTTGATACCCTATTTACCGTCTAATGAGGACTCCAAATGTAATGAGTGAAGGGGATTAGAGAGTTTTATTGGATTAAGCCATTATGGCCCTCTCTAGATTTACTGGCACCACAGTTCCTTTAAAAGGTATAAAGAAAATTACTGGCTAAGTATATAATTGACATAAATAAAATAAATGGAGTGGAAGAAAATGTTCAACATTTCCCAAAAGCCAGCATGTGCAAAAATGCCGTATTAACTGACTTGCTGTCATGCAGACTAAGTGTCTACCTTTTAAAAATATTGGAAAATTGTTGTGATAATTAGCACCTATTTTCTTATGCTTATTTTGTCTGTCTCTCTGCCTGTACCCCTTCTTACTGTTCGCCCTAAATTGTTTTAGTGGTTTATCAGCTTTTACTTTCTCCTTCTCCCATATGTTTCCAATACTATCAGTACTTGTTTAGAGGTTTCCCCCTAGATGGTTCTCTGTTTCGTTGTTCCCTTCCTGAACTCCCTTGACACCTAATTCTCTGTCCCACTTATTCATTCTCAGGCTGCCACTCGACCCTCCTGGAGTCAAACCCCCTCTATTCTCTTTGATGTGTGTTGGGCAGAAGAACAAGGGATGAGGTACACACCCCAAAACAGGAAATGAGAAATTCATGGTAATCAGTCAATGCCTGCGAGAATGCACAGCACATCTGTCTGTTTAACTATCTCAATTATAGAGAAAGTGAGAAAGGAGAAGGCTTATTGTTGAGCAAAGATAGTGAGAGGATTTGTAAAGAAAGTGACATGGCAAAGATTAGCGAATCGGAGTTAGTCTTGTTTTTACATCGTTCAGAGTCTATAAATACTTGCAGTTCGGCTGCATTGTGACCGATTTAGTTTATCCCAATGCAATTCACCCAAACCTCCGTTTGCTGCTACATAAAGGCCAGGTCTGCCCACAAAATTTGAGGGAAAAGCCCAACCACCTCTCGCTCACCTTTTCTAGTGTTTGATACGCATTCAGGTAAACACTGCACCGTTTATTTGCCTCTTTTGCCTGGCAATGCCTGTTCCAGGCCAACTCTAGCATCCACCCCACACTGGCTCTGGTAATGTGTTGGCTCACCAGTCGCTAGTGGTTACCGAGTGTGGCCCATAAAAACAGCCACCGTCTCAGCCTTAGAAGTTTCCAGCAGTGTGCCGAGGCAGAAACGAGTCTTTCTTGCTCGCTTTGTTCATCATGACATGCACCTACTTTACTCATGCCACTTACCGGTAGCCACAATGTCTTGTGGTTGCTAATTTGCGTGTTTTCTTGTGCCGGATTTATTTGTTTATGGATAATCTGTGTTAACAAGGGTGCATATGGTTTACCTAACCCACAGCTAGAATCCACACAATGACAGTCAGTTAGTGAAGCATACAGACTTCAATTGAACTGTGGAGGAAAGCCATGAGGAAATGATCCACTGCTGGGTGTTTCAGACTTGTTATTAGCAAGTCTCAGGTCATGTCAAATATGAGACAAAAAGGTTTTTTAACAAGAACTCCCACGTGAAATTTTGTCTCGTCTCATACACACACATAAAACACGCACAATAAGCCTTCTGTACCGTGTGACGCAGAAGCTAATACATACTCAAATAGAAATACTGAAAATAATCCATGACTCAAAATAAATTTCTTACACATTTCCTGTTCCTGTTTCTCACCGTTATGAAACATCCTGTTGTCACAGGTTAGTACTCCGGCTACAAGTCATTTTAGTGCAAAGAGAAAGAACGAAAAAGTAAAAAATGACTCAATGTGAACCATGTATTAGCAATTCTAGGTTTATCAGTGATATTGTAAAAGCACATTCATACTGAAAATGGTTTATTCCTCCCACTAATATAATTTCCTCATCCTTGGGTGGCCTGAGAAGGGAGGATCAAGAGTAATTGCTCATTGTCAACTTAACAGGACCATTACTCCGCATTGTGAAACATTTCATCATTCACTGGAGAATTAAACAAGTGTAATTCCTCATTACTTTAAAGTAAAGAATAGATTATACAGTTTATACTGACTATCTAAAGATTAGCTTGATTGAACTGAGCAATACCAGTCATCATTGTTCTCATATCATATGTTTTCTCATGTCATCTTGCTTAATATTCGAACGAGAGGCACGTGGGAAAGAGTCTAATTTGGGGATTTTCCATATCCAGAGTCTGGGAATAGGCATGTTCACTAAATATAACATGCTAGGATCCACATAAAATCACAGGACCTTTGTAAGTAGTGATGGGTTTTTTTCCCAAAGGGGCAATGTCTGCTAATTTTTGCGCTAGCATTTATTTTGGGTTTGTGTGCGTGTGTGCGTGTGTGCGTGTGTGTGTGTGTGTGTGTTTTTTTTTTAGTGTATTTAAATTATTTTTTTGCAAAAAACTTGCCAACCCAGGTTAATGCTATTAGCTCTACTGAGTCTGTCTCACACACTGGATGCACACATGTCTTGTGTAGCCCCTTTTTCCTTTGGGAAAGTTGTTTCATTTCACTGTGTACTGCACTGTATATCATTGAAAGGACAATAAAGGCATACTGGACTTGTATTATAAACCGCTTTGTATAAATATTGTCTAATATCTCTCAAACATGCTGTTACTCTGTATGCTAAAAGACTTTATGCTGTTGACTTTCAACTGCTGACTCTCAATTAAGGGATTAGAAAATGTGCTAAATAGTTGTCTATTGAGCAAGTTTATTTTGTAATTTGATAGAAGAAATTGTAGAGTAATTTTTCTTTCTTTTTTTCATATACATATTGCAATAAACTCTGGAATCTTGAATCTTGGAGTCGCATGTAATAATGCATGCTGTGTCATCATTAATGCCACCCTGCCCCCACCTAATTCGATGGTCGCAATATACTGCTGATAAATCACAGAAACGTTTTTAGAAAATGAAGAAACTGTTGACAATGTTTATTGTTTTGCCCTTTGATGAAATGATATGACTGTCTTGCAGGCAATATGTCTTTCCCATAATGTGCATTGCAATGGGAACAAAGAACAGGATCTCTTCCCAAAACTGTGGAGTTTTTTTTCAGTTCTTCAAAAGGTTCCAGGAACATGTGTAACTAATCAACAGAACACAGGGCAGTAAAAAAAAAAAAAAGCCAGGAAGCAATAAACAGATTAGCAAATTAGAAGAATATGTAAAAGGTGCTTTTTAATAATCTAATCAATACTTGGTTGACATTTGTTTTCTTCAAACTAATCAAACTTCCTTCGTGATAACTCGAATCTGTCAAAAGCCACTAACTTTATGGAATAACTAAATACATTCAAATAAGTATATTAATATATAAGACAGATAGGTGGGCCTGCATCCAGTGTTCAGGTAATAGCTGGAAATCACGTCTGTACAATGACGGCAGGAATTTGTGGCTTTATAGTCATACACTGAAAAATATTTCAACTGAAAATGGTTTATTCCTCCCCTGATCTAATTTTTCCTTTCCCTGGGTGGCCTGAGAGAGGAGGATCAAGAAGAATTGCTCATTGCCAACAGGAGCATTACTAAGCATACAGAGACAGTTGATCATGAATGGATGAATTACAAATATTTCAATTTCCCATTTTTTTACAGTATAGTTTAGATTATAACATTTATAATGATTCTCTTTAGAGAATATAGATTTCATGTATAAGGATTTGGTCAATCAGCCTCTAGTGCATTAATGAGGTCAGGCCCTGACTGTTGGGTGAGGGTCAGGATTTTTCCACTTCAAACTTCACAAACCATGTGTTCATGTTCCTTACTTTGTGCCCTCTCATGCTGGAACATGTTTGGGCCTTTTCGGTCCATCAAAGGGAATTAAAAATGGGTCATACACAGATATTCTATATGATTGTCTGTTTTCAACTTCATGGCAACAGTTTGGAGGAGAACCAGATAGGCTAGGTGTTCACATACTTTTGGTTGTATTGTCTATAATGTAGGACATTTTAAAAATGACATTTAATGTTGAATGGCAAAATAAGTGATTCCAAAAAATTTATTTACATTATATGCTTATGTTAACCAAACTAAATAAGTGATAGTATTAGATGCATGTACAGTATATTGATTTGTGTTTTTATACTTAATGGAATTGCCTGTGTATTGCATGTAGACACAGAAGAAGTCGACTTTACTGTAGATGGTAAAATTCCTGAGATACCACGTAAAAATCTTCCCTTGTTATTATTATCTGATGATGTAATGGTTTGATAGCAAAGTAGGTCATTTCTCATGCAGGAGCTGCAGCACCATTTAATTGGAGAAGGGGTATCAGAGAGAGATAGAGATAAGCTAAAGTAAACTTTTTTGGATGTTTCTGTGCCTAGCTCGTTTGCTTTCAAGTGTTAGTGGAACAATTATGGTGAAGTTACAGACCCCCTTCTGTGGAACCATCAGCGTTACATAAACTGTGATGAATGTGAGACACTTGAAAGCTTGTTTGCTTCTAAGTGCTGACAGGTCCATATTTTGGTCACAGAGACTGTAGGAGTTTATGGAGGTGCTGGATCGTTCCGAGCCATTACCCTGTTCCATGGTGAGGCGCCCAGAGGACACATGAACCAAGAACTGTTTTGATCATTGGCACTGATTGTTTGGCTGCTTTCTTTACATGCCTACCTGTGAGTGTGTAAATGAGCATGATAACTTACCTCTTCTTTGTGTCATTCCTTCTTATCTCTAATATAAGGTTATGTGTGCATGAGAGTTAGGCTCATAATTTAGTGCCCTTGACCCCTCCCAGACTGCCCTCCAAACAGGAAATGGCTATCAGGAATGACTCAGCCTTCAGCCATTCCAACCCCCCTTTCCATGGCATCTGTAAATTAGGGCCACCACTTGTTTGTTTTTTAGCATTCTCTTTCTCTCTCTCTCTCTCTCTCTCTCTCTCTCTCTTTCTCTCTCTCTCTCTCTCTCTCTTAATCACTCTCTCACTTTTGGAGATGACTCAAAGCTTTCTTTTCCACCCATGCTCTTCACCCACACCGTCTCCCTCAGTTCTTGTAATTGAGACAATCCAGATTGCATGTGGATCAGTAAGCGTTAAACATTCTGCTTGCTACTATCTAATCCTCACGCAGGTGTGTGAATGAACATACATGTCAATTCCCTTTGATTGTTAAATCATTTTATTTTTTTTTGCCTGTAAGACGATATATTTAAAGACTCCACTTTACCATAATGATGTCATTTTGGTCACTGAACAAACGCTGAGTGAAACTGCATATAGAATATAAGAAAGTATTTCCTTATCATATCACATCTATGATATGAAGTGGGAGGGTAAAGTTTAACATGTGCTTCTTCTGAAAAAGTTGAAGCCAGCCAACCATTTCTTTTTCTAAGAATTTAGCTAGGGGAAGTGGTAACTCAGTTGTCAAGGCTCTAGGTTACTGATTGGAAGGTTGGGGATTCAAGCCCCAATACTGCCAAACTACCATGTTTGGGGGTGAGCAAGGTCCTTAACCCTTTGTGCTCAGGGGTGTTGTAACATTTCTGAACCCAGCTTCCTAACATGACTTGGATATATGATGAAAGATTTTCACTGTGCTGTAAAGTATAAAGCACCTTTCTTTTTCTTTCACCTTAGAAACATGTATGAATTAACGTAAGTTAGCTGCCTAGCTAATGAACTAGAAGCTACTGAAATCTAACCATAATTTTTAGTTAGGTGTTGTTCTTTTCAGTGTGGCTTTCTTTGGTATTTATTATAATTGTTCAACAAAAGCATTCTTCTAATACAGAGTATTTTCAGCTTTCAGTTTGTGTCAGTTTTTGACATAAAAAGGTAATGACTCAAGTAGTTTTTGCACCAAACGGCTTATTTACTTGAGTCATTAACTTGAGTCATTCTCTTGATCGTTACTTTCGTCAAGTGAATTATTAGTTCAGTAACATGTGTCTGTAAAGTCCTTGCTATTTTGAAGACAATATAGGGATTGACTGTATGTTCTTGTGTCTGTTCTTCATTATGAAGCACTGCACTTAATACAAACAAAACAGAACAAACAAAACCTGCATGTCTTCTTCTTTGTTCTAGCCATGTTATTTATTTGAGCAGAAACGATTACTGACATTAGCAAAACATAGTTAGCTGATAGTTGATAGCTGATATAATGACAAATGTTTTTTTTTTATCCCAATAAAACATCAGCTAGATTTTCTAAAACACCAATATTTTAAAACACCAAGTTAATGTAGGTAAATGGTTTAAACAAAGAAAATTTCCTAGCATACAAGGAAGTGGTAGTTCAGTGGTTAAGGCTCTGGGTTACTGATCAGACGGTCACGCGTTTAAGCCCCAATATCACTCTTAGGCCCTTGAGCAAGGCCTTTAACCATCTGTGACCCTTTGCTCTGACCGCAGGTTCCTAACCTTATGGGATATGTGAAGTTAGAATTTCCCTGTGCTGTAAAGTACATGTGACCAGTGTAAAACACCTTTACCTTAGTATAGCATAGAGATCAGCCTCTATTGAGTTCGAATCATTTGCCCATTTCCTGTTTTATATCTACTTCCTGGTGCATTTGTCCTATCATGCATTGGTAAAACATTAAATCTTGCCCTGTTAAAATAATAGGTAAACACAAAGCTTTGTTTACTTGTTTGACTTGTTTAAGCTGTGCCTTTAACTTATTCTATAACCTGTTTGATTATTATTTTATATTGTCCTTGTTGGTTTCATGTTTATTTAAAAAAAATTGTAATAGGCAAATAAATCAATAAAAAGTAATCAAATGCTTTTTCAGAAAATGCATTCATATTATTTTGGACAAACGTTTCTTTAAATACTTCTATAGTTCTTCTTGAACTTCTATAATCTATATGTATACACAGCCAGGAGTCCGTTGTGCAGTGAGAAGAAAGTGCAAAAAGTCAGAGACAGCTTTGGAAAGAGTAGGAATGTTCAGGTCCATGGGGATCCGAGAGAAACCCACGAGAGGAAAAGACTTAGCTGAAGAGGAGGGGGCAAAGGAACGTGCGAAGGAAAGAGGCACAAAGGGACCTTCAAACGGTAATGGAGCTAAAACTCCCCTCCCTATAGTCATCGTTTCTAAAATAAAGCCAGTGACTGGCAGGCTGAAGAAATATGGATACCAGGAGGCTAATCAAAAACAGAGTACAGACTCTGTCCAACGATAATCCTCTGATAACGTCAAGGGAAAACCATGATGTCCTGCAAGAGGGTTCAATTACTGTTCAACTACATACTGTAGACCTCAGCTCATAAGTATGAAGAGTCTCTAAATCGCCCCATACACAAAGGCAAAATCGGATTCTAGATCAGCTTTACTTTGGGAGTATATGCGATATCACATGCCTGGGTCATAGCACGGGCAGATCTGCCATTCAAATCACTTAAAATCAAGCTAGCAAAACAAGTATATAGTTTATAGTACAATATATTAGGTATATGGTTAGAATTTTCCAATATAATGAATCCAAGACAGTTTGGTAAATTGTTTTTTGATATCTGAAAGACCTTAGGCAGAATAAGCTCCTGTCCATATTTTATTATAATCATTAAAATGGATTAGAATATTAGTATAGGAATATTAAGAAGAACAATACTAAACCTGTTCATGTGGTTACAAGAATGTTTGACAATGATCTCGGACTATTTCTCTATTAAGAACATTTAATATTAGTATATTATTAGGTCTGTGAGTCAGATAAGGGCTGACTCTTTTCCTAATTGTAACCACAGGTTTTTACCCTTTTAGGATTAAAGCCAGGAGAAAAGTCCTGTCCACTTAGATCTGCATGCATGATCTTATAAATGCCCATGATTAGGTTCAGTCTCTGTGATTGATAGGTAGAAAGGACCTCCCATTTTGAGAGCACAGTCAATGGCTCATGGCCATAGATGACACAGTTGGCCATCATACTGAGTTGAAAAACTTTGCAGCAAATTTTCTGGCAAGCCACTTTGTTTTTCGATTCATTTCATGAGAAAGAAAACAAGTTATTATTGTGAAGTATTATGTCTAATGCTCTTATGTCTTATACTGTATGCAACCCTCTCTTTTTCTGTTTTATAAGATCCTGCAAATTCTGGAGTTTATTGTAACTGCATCGTCATTTTCCAACAACATAGAAACTCCAAATCTGTGTAAGAAGAATTTTTGATAAAAAAAAATACATCATTCTATTTCACTTACAGGTTCAAGAAAACAAACAATGCACTTCGAATATTGTCCTGATTTTTATTCAAATTATTTTGCTTTTCATGTCAGAGGTTTTCAGAACCAGGAATCCATGATGCGCCTCATACTCATGAAGTTGCCGTAGTCCCTGAAGCTGCGGTACTCTCCGGGCCTGAAGTACCACATCCTGCCTCTGTAGTGAGGATGCTCGTACGTTAGCCAGTGGCCGTCCATCACGTGGCACGAGTGGCATCCGCCAGACCAGTGGTAGCGATCCATGATGGATTCGCAGTCGTCGCTTATCTCCACCATCTGACCCATGAAGTTCTCCCTCTCATACATTCTCATTCTGTAGGCGCCTCTGTACTGTTTTGAAGAAGATAAAAGCATTTTGAAAATAAACACAAGAGGACATTTAGTATTAGAGTAAATTTGCATGCTATGAGAAGATCAGCATACCATGGGGATCATGCGGCAGGACCTAATGCAGTTGTTGCCCCAGCCCCACATGCTCATGTAGTCGGGGTACTCGCCCCTTCTGATGAAATACTGGTTTCCCATGTAGTTGGGGCGATCGTACACCATCCAACATCCGCTCTCCACCCTGCAAGAGTGGCAGCGGCTCAGGTAGGAGGACATGTCGGGACTATCACTGCTGCACTCATATGAGCTGCCCATGAAGTTCCTTTCCTCGTAGAAGATGACCTGTTTAGGCAAAAGGTAAAAGACCAAATTAGACACATAGTAGAATATTATGCATTGAAAAAGAAACAAAGATGTTAGTCAAGACAGTAAAATTCATTATTAAAAGCATTGTCATCATGTCTGGTCCTCACCCTGCCCATGATTTTGTTGAAGTAGGTTTAACTCCACTGCTTCGATCGTCAGAATTGTTTCCAGCTAATGAGCTGACACTGTGCTGTGTTTAACCCCTTGCATTTATACCATCTATAAACCCGATGAACTTGTGGCATCTATTGTATAAACTGCCCACCTAGCAAAATAGAGGGCTTTCTTTTTAATTCGGCCTCCAGAAGACATTAGAACTGGAGCTCCAGGCAAAACAATGCAGCGCTACTGTATTCTTTTGTTTGTTTGTTTTCCATCCTGGATTAGTGTATCTGTTATGCACTGAATGACCATTGGCCCTGGATCAGTTTTTTTTCTTTTGTTTTTTTTAAACCCCAAACCAGTGTTGACAGAATAAATGGTTCTGCTTTTTACACAGTTATGAACAACAGACCTATTTATTTAACTACCAGAATTTCCCCCTTTTTTTTTACTGTTCCATGCATTTAACACTAAATGCAAAACAAACAATGCAAATAAACTAATTTGGCAAAGAAAGATTTGTCAAGACCTCCCACAGCCCAGCACATTTCTTCCAAAACAAATAGCTGTAGTTGTTGCAGGATAATCCTCCCCTTTGCAGGTTCAAAGGTTTTATGCTCATTTCCAAAGTCTACATTCATAACACATGGATAAATACATACATTTGGGTAAAATATTGGTTTATTAATTAAGTGAGGTGTTTGCACATTGTTTCATAATAGACTTAAAGGCATAATGGAGCAGTCAAAGAGCACTCATTTGCATGCTATTAGGTAACTATATGCATAAAAAAGGAAAGATGACAGGATGGAAAAGTTCCTTCCGACCCCTTAATCATCTATCTGCGACTGTATCAGTATTTGTTCAGTGTTCCAAATATTTGTATATTTGTTTATTTATCTGTGCTGGAATTTAAACCAGAAGCCCAAAGTCCTAAATATGCTTGAGGGGAAAATCCACTAAAAAACCAGGGTTGCTGAACAATTTGCAAAAAAAATTACTTTATGCAAACATTCTACAGCATGTTCTGTCTAATGAAACCGGATAAGAATGCTCACTATGTTTCAAAACAACATTTGCAATTTAATGTTAATTGTTAACAAGAATAGCCACATAATAAGGATCAGATAATGCTAATAAAAATGTGGGTTTGTTACAATGAAGTAAAAAAAAAAAAAACTTGCTGGACATTATTAAGAAAGCAAGGTTTCTATAAAGAAATTACAAAAAAAATATATCGCATTTTTAATTTGCATCTGAATTTGCATTTGTCCTGAACATGTGTAATCAGAATAATGTATTCATATTCGGTGAGATCCCTGATGAAACCAAAATAAAAATCCAAACCCCTAAATGAGCCTAATCCTTGCAGTGAGTTTACGTTGGAAACTTTGGGTACTTTTTTCTTTTGGGTGAAGAAAAAGCGATATTTATAAATTCTTTATTATTACCATGTAAAATTTGTTTCTATGTTACAAACTAGGTAAAAGGAAAAACACACAAGAATTACACACTGGTGAATGACTGAAAGAAAGTTCTGAGGACAAATGAGTTCAAATACAATTTTTTTTGGCTCTAAAAGAAGAACTTAAGTAAAATGAAAAACAGGATGATGTTAGGAGACTGCCTCACACCCACAGTCAAACATGAAGATGATTTGGGTTTGCATTTTTTGTTTTGCACCAAATGTTGCACATGTGTACTTTATGCAGTGTCCTAGTTTGCTTCGTTTTGTGTTTTGCATTATTCTGTGTTCATTTATTTTGATTTATATAGCTTCTTGGTCCCGGGGGGAATGCTGTTTCATTTCACTATGTACTGTACTGAGTATGGTTGGGATGATCAGGGAAGTTTGGAGACTAGGTGAAAGGAAAACTGAACAAAAATGGCTACCATTCCATACTTCAACGCCATGCAATACCGTTTGGACTGCGGCTAATTGGAACTTCACTTCACTTTTTGAGAGACATACACGTCTCTCAAAAACCATAAAAGACTAGGTGTTTCCAAGCTTTTGACAGGCACTGTAAATGTAGGCCAGATAAAAGCCTTCTCTGCTGGCCTAAACACTATCAGAAGCACTGACCTACATTTACAACCTAAATTCTAATATTTCTTCCATGAAATTGTTTTAATTCAATAAAATTATCAGAATTAAAATATCAGAAGCACTGACCTACATTTACAACCTAAATTCTAATATTTCTTCCATGAAATTGTTTTAATTTAATTCAACCATTTATTCTCTTCATTTTGTAGCGTTTCTCTTGGCTGCACTGCTTCCAGTACATGTAAAGATTTTTTGGTCCAATCAGATTTCAGCCTCAATGTGCTGCCATGTCAATCTAATACTCAAACTAATACTCATACTTAAAAATACATAAAAAAAAAAAAACTAGACATTGTCAGAGGTCGGCCAACCCTGAAGCTAGCTAGCTTGTCTCAGCCCGGAAAAGAGATGTTGTTATATTGCGTGTTTGTATTGTATTGATGGTTTCTATAAAACGTGATAGTGGTGGTATTATTCGGCGGATTAAGTCAGGGAAAGTCCCCAATGAAGGTCCAGGTACCAAATGCACGGCCCACCACTGGTAAAACTAAATCTAAACATGGTAAGTAAGAAGAAGAGATAACAATCTATTGCGTGCAATCAGTATCACTGTTGTGGAGAAACAGTTTGTTTCTTGTTTAATCATGATTCATTATCAAATCTGACATCAGTCGGGTGAAACAACACTAATTTTAAGTCACACATGTAATCTATTGCTCAGTACAGGCAGACACAAACACACACACAAGCTAAACCTCAGGCAGAAGGTCAGGGAAAAACAGCAAGTAAACACACACACATATTCACAAATAAAATGTAAAAAAAATCTAATTTCAAAGCTTGGGATATTCCCCTGAATGACCTTGAATAAATCCTGTAAAATGGCGGACTAAATTAAATTGGTTTGTTTGTTTATGTGTCCTAATGACCTTCATTCTTGTCACGAAAAAGAGTGCGAGACACGAAGCACCCGCAGCAAAAAAAAAGAAAAAAGAAAAGAAAAGCAATAAAAGAAACAGGGGAGAATATAGAATGAGAAATGGCCAGATTTAATTGGTATTGTTCTTTTTTTAGAAAAACGATCTCACCAAGGTCAAACAAATGAGTCATGCTTGACCAGGCCTTTTGGACTAGACGAACTCAAGCTGACTCATTTCAACATTAGCACCAGTTCGAGAAATACACATACGTATGATAAACACAGCCAGACATCGTGTATAAGACCGAATAAGTACTTTACACACACATTCATGCTCGAGGCAGTTGGCATAGCCTCATTAGACACATTGCACAATAGAGGCTTAAAAGGAAAGTGATGCTGTACTGAGATTCACACACACTCTCTCTCCCGTTCTTTCACATACACTCATATTCCAGTCATTCTTCCTCTTTGACTTATCATTTGATCTGAGAACTCTGGTTTCCTTTCCCCAAAGTTCAAAGGGATGCCACTTTGATCCTCTGCATAAGAATTTGTGATATCTGGGATGACCAACGCCGCCTAGTCTTTAGACTGGATGCAAGAATTCTGGGCTTCTCTTCCACTCGGAATAAAACTCTACTTTATGAATCATTCTCACTTTCCATAGCGTAAATGGTGAAAAAGAAGATAAACAACTCGACTGTGGTCATCTGGCGGAGGCGTGTGTGGTCCTGTCTCCTTGCTTTGGCCCTCCCTTTCCTTTCCCATCCTTCGCTCTCATTCATCCCCTATCATTTATTGTGTGTGAAAGACAAAAGGACGGAGAGCATCTTCAAAGTCTCTTATCTGTACTGTTGAGAAGGAGAAGTAATGCTCTGGTGAGCTCAGAAAATTTCCTGATAGCAATCTTTCCATCAAGTGTGCAGGTGTAAAAGAGAGTAAGACGAATAAAAGGGGGGGAAGATGACAGAGACAGACATGAGGCAGAGTTTAGAGAAAACTTCTGTAACAAAGGCACTTGAGTTATTTCATATGATGGCTGAGGAATAGAACTTTTTACAAGGTATGACCTGGAACATAATCGAGAGTTCACACGTTTCAATAAAATGTGCGTAATGAATTCTCTTTAGACTTTGAAGCTTTGTTTTCTCACTCGTTTGGATCGTGCTTTTAGATGGAAGTCGATTTATTAAATACCGTGTTCCTTCGTGCGTAATAACACATCACAAAGCAACGCTTCCAAAAGATGGGCAAATAACCAAAAGGCATTTATTTGAATGTGCTACAACCTTTTGTTCCATTTTTGAGAGACAACAAAAGCATTTAATGATCTGATGTTTCCAAGTTTTTTATTGTGTGTTGAGTGTTGAGAATGCCATTATCTTTCCAGTGGAATGCCAAAGTAGGAGGAATAGAAAGATAAGCAAAGGACCTGATTTAACAATTTATTTTATCTTCTTTAGTCACATCGATACAAAACCAACCATAGTATGGCATATTGTCTTTCAACAGTGACTGATGATTTGACTAGGGACAACTTGATAGTTTAGATAGGCTACTAACTATAAATAGCTATGGTAGAAGATGCTACGATTTTCATCAAGAGTAACAAGGATGGACAGAATTAGAAGTGAGCTTTTTTAGAGGCACCGTGCAGGTAAGACAGTTTGGAAACAAGGGTAGAGAGGTGCGATTGGGATGTTTGGTTATGTGCAGGGGAAGGACATGGGGTAGAAAAATGCAGAGGATTGAGCCACCAGGCAGAGGGAAAAGAGGAAGGCCAAAGAGGAGGTTTACGTATGTGATGAGGGAAGACATGCAGGTGTTTGGTTTGAAAGAGGCAGATGTAGAGGACAGAGTGATGTGGAGACGAATGGTTTGCTGTGGCGACCCCTAACGGGAGCAGCTGAAAGAAAAAGAAAAAGACGAATATTACAGTGGATCAAAGAATATACTGAAAAAACACTGGATGAAAAGCAGGCCTACACCCTGCATTGGATGCCAATGCACACACACACAAACGCACTTGTGAGCAATTTAGAGACTTTGGGAGAACATGTGAGCAGACAATAACCTCAAGACTTAATCAGGGATCCCAGAGCTGTGAGGCTACTTGCAGTGCCACAGTGCTACACAACAGGACGACTATCTAGATTGTGTGTGTGTGTGTGTGTGTGTGTGTGTGTGTGTGTGTGTGTGTGTGTGTGTGTGTGTGTGTGTGTGTGTGTGTGTGTGTGTAATTTCTATTTTTGCATACTTGCAAACTGTACTGACATTCAGCCTGTATATTAACCATGCCACCAAACAAGACATACAGTGGTATGCATGTATTTGATTTGGCACTGGTTTTACCTCAGGGTGCCTGTCTGGACTCAACCCTCCAAACTTGCACAAGGAGTACATTTTTTTTTTACAACCCCAGTGGCTGTGGTTGGTTCCCTGGCTGTGACTTGAACCCAGTCTGTGGTGATGAGTGCACCATGGCCTAACCACTAATCCTCCAGGGACCCATGAAGCACACAACAGTGTTAGGTCAGTGCTTAGATCTATGATTAGCATTATTTCTGTATCTGTTTACTTATCTCTCATCAGCAGATCAGTTCATCTTTAAGCACATTGTGTTCCGATAAAGCAACACAAGTTAAACATCCTGGTTATATTTTGATTATGTGCTTTTTGGCAAACAAACAGTTTTGTACTTACACAATATTGCATACAATAAAGATCTATAACTAAGTTTGTAGAAAATAGTTATGGATGGTGAAGACTGGTGAAGACTTTTGCACAGTACTGCACAGTGAATAATTCTAAATCAGGAACCAGAAAGTAGTCACACAGGAGGTATACATTTAACATTATGATACTGCACTAATAATACTTTGCACTACTAATAAGGTTTTGAACGTATACATTATTAAAACAGGGTTTACATAGACAGTCCTAACACAGCACAAGTGAACACCATTTGATATCCAGCCTTCGCTACACAATAAGACTGCATCAATAAGACTTAACCGACCATGACCCTCTAGTGGGTTTATCGTATTTCTTCCTTGGACCACTTTTGATAGATACTGACCACTGTAGACTGGGAACAGTCTACAAGAGCTGCAGTTTTGGACATGCACTGCCCCATCTGTCTAGCCGTCACAATTTCTCCCTTGTCAAATCCTTATGCTTGCCCATTTTTCCTGTTTCTAACACATCAACTTAGGGGACAAAATGTTCAATTGCTGCCTAATATATCCCACCCACTAACAGGTGCCATGATGAAGAAATAATCAGTGTTATTCACTTCACCTGTCATAATGTTATAATGTCATTATGTTATGCCTGATCGGTGTAAGTTATTCGTTTGAAGATCTTGTTGCAGCTTCCACTATTGATAATAGATAATTACATTGCAACATTAACAATTTAGTTTATTATTTAGTGGATTACTTTACTTTATTGCTAAAAGACAACTGCCACTTGCTACTATTTTGTTTTGTGGTTGTCTGGACATTGACACGGACATGCTTCTCTACAATATAGAATAGAATAAAATAGAATAGAATAGAATAAAATAGAATAGCCTTAATTTGTCACATATACATTACAGCATGGTGAAATTTGTTCTTCGCATATCTCAGCTTGCTCAGAGGATGGGGTCAGAGCGCAGGGTCGGCAATGATACAGCGCCCCTGGAGCACAGAGGGTTAAGGGCCTTGCTCAAGGGCCCAAGAGTGGCAGCTTGGCGATACCGGGCCAACCCCCGATCAGTAACCCAGCAACTTAACCACTAAGCTACCACTCCACCACTATAATGAGTAATTAAAAATATTTAAAGCAAGAGTTAAAATAAATTTTAAGCAAGAAATGGAAAATAACAGTATTATTAAATGTAATACAATAAACTAAAAACATATTATGAGTAAGCTGGAATGTGATTCTGTGCATTTTAAAGTTTTATTTAACCATTCGTTAATCAATCTGTTCCATCTTTGTGCTATGAACAAAACAGGCTCTTCTGGTTTTAATGTGTAAACAGTGGGATAAAAATCCCAATTACAAGAAGTAATTGCACAGTTCTTGTGGTCGTTCAGAAAGAATTCTGAATGTTTATTCAAGACAGAATGACATTCACTTTTTAACCATTTAAAGTTGTTTAAAGCTAAAAGAGTGCAAATGTAATTAGCAGTAAAAAACGTCAGGCGCTTGGTTTTTCAGCCGTTTTTAAAAAGGTCTAATTGGTTAAACACCGGGGAAGCAGTTCATAGGCAAATGAAAGTTGCGTTTGATGCTACAAAGAAATAGTTGTGGCCAGTGTCTGTAAACGTACATTTCTCTGACCTAATAATGACTTTGGCATTATAAGATATACAGATGGTCACCGAGTTATGATGGTACGCTTATGATTTTTCGATCTTACGATAGCGATGCGACAAAATTGTAAAAATATTTACAATTTCGTGCAACAGGCAAAGGTGGCAGCGTATGATGTAAGATACATTGGACGCGCAGCTTGGATGAGCGTATCTCTCGCCCTGTGAGATGCCACACGAATAGATTTTATTGAATATACTGTATACAAAAAATTTAAATGGTACTTTTTTTGGCATACTTAAAATTTCAGGCATCCTACTTATTTAGCTCGTAGCAACAAACAAAGCGATATATATTTAGATTTAATTCACTATAACAAAATTGGAGTGGGGACAAATATTTAAATCAACTTGGCATTCTCTTAAAACAGCCTGGAATATACCATAAATTGAATTATTTTCTTTTTTTAAGCTTCTGGTAAATTTGAAGTGCATCTTTAACTTTAGAGACAGTGTGTTTTTGTGCTTGATTGGCAAATCCTTGCAACTCAGTTTAAAAAAAGTACATTTTTTCCTTACAATCAATTTCATCTCAATCTACCAGTAGCATCCATTCTGTACAAGCAATTGTATGTAAAAAAAAAAATTCTACTGAGAGGACACTGCATAATTTAAATAAGGTGAAAGACAACATCAAAAGTGAACAACAGGAATCAGGTCTTCTGATCAAAAGGTCATGAGTTCAAATCCCAGCACCACCAAGTTTCCACTGTTGGGCCCTTGAGCAAGGCCCTTAACCTTAAAGTATTTCCCTGTATGAATAATATCATTGTAAGGACCTCTGGATAAGGGCGTCTGCCAAATGCTGTAAATGTAAAAACTCTGGTCTAAGACCAGCACAAAAAAGGTAGACTTAACCATAATCCTTTTGTGTTTAATGGTTTAGTATAAACAAACAAACAAAAAACATTTAGAATAAATAATGATTAATAATGGAGGAAAAGGAGGGGAAATTTTACTCAGCAAGAACACCATACCATTAAGTGTAAAGCATGGGGGTGGTGGCATCATCTTGTAAGTGTGTAGTTCTGGAAAAGGCACTTGGAACACACCTTTAGGCAAAACATTAAAACTTGATCAGGATTCAGATCCTAAGCATACTTTTAAAACTGTAACAAAATTACTTGTGAAAAGGTTTTGGAATTTGCAAAGGCCATTCCAAGCCATGACATTAAGCATGTCTGAGCAAGGAGGCCCCCAAACCTTCCTAATTTACACCAGTTCTGTCACGGGCAATGAGCAAAATATTATGAGATGCTTGTAGAAGGCATGAATTCGATTCCAGTTCAAGGTTTTATAAAAATGTTATTGCATGGCTGTGTTTAACTGAAATGAATAAGTTACCAATCAAGGTTTACATGAGAGAGGCTTCTAATACAGAGCACAAACTTAGCAGCGTTTCTAAGACGGATATGATTTTTTTTTAACTGACAGGATTTTCATGACTTTCTTGCATAAATGCTCTAGTGAAGGATTTATGAATAAATGTATTGATATCAAACTTGATAAATAAGGCCCATTGATTGGCCAAAGCTGTCTTTCCTTAATCGTTTTGTTGTGCTATGATGAAACTAAATGTTCTACAGGCATAAAAGAATCCAGTTCCTTAATCCAAAGAATGTTTTTTGAGCAGCCTGCTGACTTTATATATATGTCATGCTGTAACACCAGGTTATGAGGTAATTGTTAAAATCTCAGCGATATTTAGTATTTTATTAGAACACGCAAATGAAACGCAGAGCCGATTACAAGAGACGACGTGTATAAAGATTTAATAGAGCAGATGAATCGGGGTGAGAGTGGTGTTTGTGTGAGTCTGTATGAAGAGAGAGTATGTCACGCTTGTTATTCACTCAACAACTAAGGGTCGGGCAAAACATAAAAATGATTGCGCAACCGACACAGCTACTTCAAAAGCGAGCTCAGATTGTCACTACAAACAGCAACTCGTGTTAATTGCACAAGCTGACACGCAGTACAAAACCACATCATGAGTCTGAGGGTGTGAGTACACCATGAGCCTTGAGCAAAATCCTGCATGTGTATGTATGTGTTATACGGTCACACACTCTGTATTAAACCCAACTGTTGAGTGAAGTGCACTTGGGGGGAACAGGGAACGTGGCGGCATGATCTGCCCAGTGGGACTGCTATATTACGGCTGTGAAAGATTTATGTGACAGTTAACGATAGTGTCGCTCCGTGTTGTCATTAGTGGCCGGATAAAACAGGTGCAGCTGCTGGGAAAGAAGTCGTTCACTCCTCCTCACTCCTTGTACCCCTTTATATCATTTTGCTGCACCTCCTTGAAGAAAAGTATCATTTGCCACATCAAAGACATGATGTGGCACGTGATGTAACATGCTACCTTGAGCCAGGCCGAAACGCTGCCATGTTTTGTAGTCAGAAAGCGTTTGAAATTATGGTGTGTTGAATTACAGTGGCTGCAGTTTCCCGTGTCCTTGCAGTGCGAAGAGCCGTCAGAGCTGAAATGTTCCAGAAGGCTCCATGGGGTCTGTGCAGCGTAAAATGTTCGGTCTTTGCACTTTCGCAGTGTGTTTACAGCATGTGTGAAGGCTCATGTGTGTTTGTATATGTGAGCTCAAGAAGCAGAGGACTTAGCAGCAGGTCTGGGCCTGCTCATGCTGTATAGGGAAGGCACTAATCTACCCCATCCCGAAAGTGAGAGAGAGAGAGAGAGAGAGAGAGAGAGAGAGAGAGAGAGAGAGAGAAAGAGAGAGAGAGCAGGTAAATAATAATGAAAAAAAAAAGCAGTTTCTGGGATTTAAACACACCTACCATTCAGTTACAGCAGTTACAAATAATTGTACCAAAATGCTCAACACTGTCTGAAGTCAAACAGACCCAGATATACTAAAGGTTAGCATTCATAGAAACACGCAAGCTTAATGAAGGACTGCATCTGCCATGTGACGTGAGATTGTTGCTTGTCAGACTTTACAAACATGATCCCCATGTCACACTGTAGGAGCTCAGTTGTCATAACATCGTTCAGACCCACACTCTCTCGCTAATGTTAGCTAGCAGCAAACAAAACTAATCTGTAGCGTTAATTTTGTTCATGACATGCCTTGATAATAAAAATGTCACACAAACACTAATTTTCTAAAGCACTTATTACTACACACCTCAACAATGGAACTGCAATGAATGGACATTTGGTGCCACCCAGATGAGGATGGTTTTAATTTTGAATCAGGTTCCTCTAAAGGTTTCTTCCTCATGCCATCTTAGGGAGTTTTCCCTCACCACTGTCACCACTGGCATGCTCATCAAAAATAAACAATTATATGGAACAAATTTATAGGAAATAATTCTTAATACAACCATAAAACTATGTTTTCTGTGTAAAGCTGCTTTGAGACAATGTCCACTGTCAGATTTTAGCATTGGATTAAAGGAACTGTTAAGGATTTCCAAATTTTGTCTCAGATAACCAATTAATGACCAAAACCTGGCCTAAGCCTATGCATTTATCCACTGTGCTTTTATTTTGTCTTTATATGATATTTTTCGATTGTGTCTGATGTAATTCATCAACTTTAATCTGAGATTCTGTTTTACTCTTCTGGAAGTCTGTATGATGTCTGTATGAAAACTGAATAAGTTAGATGCAATAATCTGAGCATTTCTTTTAACTATTTGTGCTATAATTTGCTTAAATTTGCTGTGCATACAAAATGTAAAAATTTGCACCAACAAATTAGCTTTCAGTTGAAAGCAGAACTGTAGTGCAATACCAGTCTTGTATCTTTTACCAATGCAAATAAAAAAACCATGCATTTGCAATAAACATAAAATGGGTTACCTTCTTTCCATGATTCATTCACTTTTAATAAACCTGAAGCCAAAAAAAGAATAAGAGAAAACTTCCCATGAATTCCCCATGAAATTGCAACTTCAACTTCCTTTTGAATATTCCTAATACTTTATAGAAGTGAATTTGTTCATATGACACGGTTAAGTAGACATTGTGGGAAACGAAAATGTACATGACCTATAATGGATAAGTGATTAAAAAGATTGTTTCAGGCATGAGATGTTAAACAGATTCACACAATAACGTAAACACAATACGGGCTATGAAGCAGTACAATGATTATGTTTTAAGGTATTGTGTATAAATAATGGACAAAAAAAATTATACAGCTGCCATGTTATTGATAGTGGTTTAGTGGTGGGAGGGTTTAAAACCCTTTTCAGCCATGTGTACATGGATATTCACCGAGTGCTTCAGGGTTTCTTCTGTGTACTCTGGTTGTCTTTCCCAATTCAAAGACTTGTATCCTGACTGGCATTTTGTAGTGGGTCTTTGTGATTGTGCCCTATTATGGGTTGGGACCCTGTCTCAATACACCTTTTGGTATTCCTTTGAGTTTTAGAATTCCAGTGGTCCCTTGTGTCCCTGAGTAGTATAAAACGTGGATGTATGGATGAATGGTTGCTGTGTTCTGTGTATATTTGTGAATATATCGATTGGACAAAATTGGTTTAGTATTCAGTCCACAAGCTATACACTAGCTACACCCTAGCAGGGTATAGCAATGTACCTCTGAACATTGGTACATTTCTGTACCCTATTATATTTTTTAAAGGAATTAAATTGGCCCAGGCAAGTGTATTTTTTTCCCACTCAGAAGTGTTAGGAATGCTACAAATATCATGTTATTTTAAACCAAACCAGGATACAAAGGTACATTTCTATCACTAGGGGTGCATAAATGTTTGTTTAGAGGTACAAACAAAAAAGTACATAAAATGTACCAACGTTCAGAGGTACATTGATGTACCCAGCTAGGGTACAGCCAGAGCAACAAAGCATTTGCACTCAATTAGGTACATTACTGTACATTGATTTTTCTGTGTGTAGCTACAAAATGGTGGTAATATCATTAAGTGAGCTATCGGAAAAATATTATCTGCATTGCCAGACAACTTTGCATGCTCACAAAATCATTGTATTTTCTCACCTATGGTGAAAAGGCTCTCTTTCTGATCTCTCCTGCACTTATATATGTATATATATATATACAGTAAGGAAAATAAGTTCTCCCACTTAGAAATCATGGAGGGGTCTGAAATTGTCATCGTAGGTGCATGTCCACTGTGAGAGACATAATCTAAAAAAATCCAGAAATCACAACGTATGATTTATTTGTATGATACAGCTGCAAATAAGTATTTGAACACCTGAGAAAGTCAATGTTAATATTTGGTACAGAAGCCTTTCTTTGCAATTACAGAGGTCAAACGTTTCCTGTAGTTTTTCACCAGGTTTGCACACACTGCAGGAGGGATTTTGGCCTACTCCTCCACACAGATCTTCTCTAGATCAGTCAGGTTTCTGGCCTGTCGCTGAGAAACACGAAGTTTGAGCTCCCTCCAAAGATTCTCTATTGGGTTTAGGTCTGGAGACTGGCTAGGCCATGCCAGAACCTTGATATGCTTCTTACAGAGCCACTCCTTGGTTATCCTGGCTGTGTGCTTCGGGTCATTGTCATGTTGGAAGACCCAGCCTCAACCCATCTTCAATGCTCTAATTGAGTGAAGAAGGTTGTTCCCCAAAATCTCGCAATACATGGCCCCGGTCATCCTCACCTTAATACAGTGCAGTCGCCCTGTCCCATCTGCAGAAAAACACCCCCAAAGCATGATGCTACCACTTCACAGTAGGGATGGTGTTCTTGGGATGGTACTCATCATTCTTCTTCCTCCAAACACGTTTAGTGGAATTGACCACATGACTTTCTTCCATGACTCCTCTGGATCATCCAAATGGTCATTGGCAAACTTAAGACGTGCCTGGACATGTGCTGGTTTAAGCAGGGGAACCTTCCGTGCCATGCATGGTTTCAAACCATGACGTCTTAGTTTATTACCAACAGTAACCTTGGAAACGGTGGTCCCAGCTCTTTTCAGGTCATTGACCAGCTCCTCCCGTGTAGTTCTGGACTGATTTCTCACCTTCCTTAGGAACATTGAGACCCCACGAGGTAAGATCTTGCATGGAGCCCCATTCCAAGGGAGATTGACAGTCATGTTTAGCTTCTTCCATTTTCTAATGATTGCTCTAACAGTGGACCTTTTTTTACCAAGCCGCTTGGCAATTTCCCCCTGTAGCCCTTTCCAGCCTTGTGGAGGTGTACAATTTTGTCTCTAGTGTCTTTGGACAGCTCTTTGGTCTTGGCCATGTTAGTAGTTGGATTCTTACTGATTGTATGGGGTGGACAGGTGTCTTTATGCAGCTAATGACCTTAAACAGGTGCATCTAATTTAGGATAATAAATGTAGTGGAGGTGGACATTTTAAAGGCAGACTAACAGGTCTTTGAGGGTCAGAATTCTAGCTGATAGACAGGTGTTCAAATACTTATTTGCAGCTGTATCTTACAAATAAATAGTTTAAAAATCATATATTGTGATTTCTGGAATTTTTTCTTTGGATTATGTCTCTCACAGTGGACATGCACCTACGATGACAATTTCAGACCCCTCCATGATTTCTAAGTGGGAGAACTTGCAAAATAGCAGGGTGTTCAAATACTTATTTTCCTCACTGTATATATATATATATATATATATATATATATATATATATATATATATATATATATATATATATATATATATATATATATAAATGGTTAAAGATTGTGGTTACCTGATACAGCTTCATGTCAAATCACAGTCAGCGGTATACTGTATTCTAGCATCAAAGATTTACTGGGTGTGGAATCATTTCACTAAATCTTGAATTAGTTCAAATCCAGCTAGAGCCGGATTACGTCTAATTGCACACTTCAAATGGTGCTTTGCTCAATTTGCCATGTAATTATGTATTATTTGGTAAATGGGATATAAAGCAGTATAATCCAAATTTTATTGGGAATATGGGAGAGTTAAAAAAAAATTAATTAGAATAGCAAAATAACAAATTCTAGTAATGCTAATTTAATCTTTTATTTTATATTATTTTTGCATTAGAAATGAAGACTAATGTCTGGGGGGAGAAGAATGTCAAATGCTAAATAAATATATTACACCGTGCTTTCTCCAGCTTCATTGAAAGATATGGAGTGGCAAGTGGCAAGCAATTATTCATTTCAAAGGGGATTTGTATTGTGTCATTAATATGTATTTATTTTTGTTGAAATCCCATTTGGGATCAAACCTGCATCAGAGAGAATGAAAGGTTAAAAGCCTGAAGGTTAAATGGATCATAGAAGTCTGAAAATTAAATTATTACACAAGACCTTGTCACTATTTGATAGATGCATGATGATCATGTGATGAGTCAGAAAGAGAAAAGGAGAAAGGAAAAAGGGGAGGAAGAGGAGGAGGGTCTGTCTTTCGGGAAGTTTGTGTTTTCCTCACTCACATGTGAAGCCCAACTGTGCCTGGCAGGGAAGAGAGTCTCCAGGACAAACAGGTGTGCATTTTTAACCACTGGGTTTAATACACACACACACACACACACACACACACACACACACACACACACACACACACACACACACACACACACACACACACACACACACACACACACACACACACACGCACGCACGCCCATACCCGCTTGCCCACTGTGTTTTTCCATAGCTTTATCTTCTGCATGAATAGTTGAACTTTTTCTTCATGTCATGTTTTTCATTATTGAGTAAAAAAAAACAAAGAAAAAAAGAAAATGAACCACAACCATCTGAATTTAGTGTGTAGCATGTTCTGTTTGCATCCTTCTGGTAAATCCTTTGTTTATTTCAACAGTGTGTAAAGATAATGGAATAAAGTTGGTGCAAATATAAACTAGCAGATGTAATATGATCACTGTGATGAGTATGAGTTATGACCACAAGTTAAAGTTTTGTACTGAAGATTTACACAGAAAAAAATGACATAGAAGAAAACAACTTTTTTTTTCCACACATTAAAATAAAAAAATATATATAATACAACAATAAACAATGAAACTAAACAGTTCTACAAATAAAATTATATTTCACCTCTACATGAGGTCAAAATGCCTTTCTGTCCCAAAATATTGGTCTTTGTTGGATTTATGTGTGTAATATATGGTGTGTGTGCTTAAACCAGCACTATAACCCACCCCTTTCATTTGGGAGCGAGAAAGAAAGCAGGCTGCTGCTATAAATACTCTCTCTATGTTTGCTATACACATCAACGCATCAAGGCCAAATTCAGAGTAAAGAGACATGCTCAAAGCTTTCCTTTTTTATATACTGGACAAAGAACAGAGACATGCACATTGAACATAGGTGACGGGCTGTGCACAGGCCCTGATATGCCTGTACAAAAACAAAAATATTCAACAATGGAGAAATGGATGGATGGATGGATAGATAGATTGAGGGGAGGATGGTTGGTTTGGGGTGAATTAGGCCCTCTTTATGGGGTTGCATAAACTACTTGGCTAGTCATTATTTCGGATTGTACATAATGAAGGATAACTGGATTTTCTTTTGGTGTGAAAATATTTCAATCCAGATGACATGAAGCCTGCAATTAACCTCACGAGACGAACATGGGTCTTAAAAAACCTTCGCATTAACACTTTCTCTGAGTTGGAGTTGTTTTCAGATGTTTTTTAAAAATGGAAGGTAAAGCGGTCACAAAGCTCTTACAGAGCTTCATCTGCATACTCTCTTTTCTTGGGTCGCCAATTTGCCCACACGAGTGCATTTTCAGCTCGGTGTAATGTGGTACACAGATTATTTCACATATGTACTACCAGTTTATTTATTTTCCTTGCTAATGATGTTGAAATAGAGATATCCTGAAATAGCTTTTGCTTTACATGAAAAGATGACTATTAGAAATAGATTACGATTTACCGGTGGACTAATATACTGCAAAGAGAAATCAAGCTAGTGAGTGAAACTATATTGAATATGGTCATATTTCTATAATATGTTAATATAACACTATATCGAACCAACATCCACCAGTTCCTTATTTCTAGTTTGGAGTTTTCATATTTTTATTGGCAGATCATTTTGCTTCTTTCTGAAAAAGATCTCTATTTCGAGGTTGAAAAAAAAGCACAAATGGTTCTAGTTGTTGTTCATTATAGAAAATACCACGTAAATTTGATTTAAAATGTATATTCAACATATTTCCACTGGCTGAGAAGTCATTTTTGTAGTGTATAAATTAGACATCATGCAACCCTGTGCACACATGCAATTCCCATGTGTCTCTTCATATAAAGATGTACTCTGAAGTGCTTGCTAGTTTCGTAGAATATTTTTGGGACTTGGCTTAAGAATATACAGAATTCAAATATATCGCTGGATAATTTACTTCCTGCAATGTAAAAAAGAAAAAAGAAAAAACAGCACAATGAACCCTTCAATCAAGGAGTCAAGGTGAATACCCCCTTTATTTCTAGGGGGATTGTACATAGCTGTCTAGAATAATGACTGGAATTTCTTTGGGCCACAAAAAGGCTCATCGGTGGCCGTCTGTACAGTGCACCCCGAAGTCAAAAGTCCTTTCGTGGTCCATCATTGCTGTCCTCTAGAGATTCAGCGTTCATGAATTAGTGCAAACTTCTCAAACATATTTACTGGTAAGCACATTCATTTATATATTTCCTCCAGAATTCTGGATGGACGGTCCTTCGGCGTTATGTGTCCCTTTTTTTCAACAGCACCATCAAAATAGAAAATCAGCAATGTATGTCTGAAATGTAAGTTTTTTACATGACATGATTCCAATGCAACTTGACCTAAGCAATAAATTAAGTGTTACAATATTGAAATGAATACTAAAAAAAATGAATGTTTTTTTTTTGGTTGTTGTTGGACTGAAGAAAAATTCAAAAACGATTCAGAAGGTCCTCTTTGCTCTGTCATTACTTGGTCTTCTCATCTTTAGGTCCTCTTTGCTGCATTTCCATTCCGCTTCCTTTGAGACATTCTGTCCCTATCATTGTGTATGTCATTGTGTGTCTTTTTGTGTTTGTGTGTAGATGAGAACTCAAGTTGAAAAAAACTTCAAAATCTTAACTGCACTTGCAGCTTTTCACAATCATGTTAGACAGCTGTTCCACCTGGACAGAAAAGACACATCGAATCGCAATTATTTTCTCGACCAGAATATGATTACTACAAGCCCATATTTAGAATAATCAGATTTTAGATATTTACCTTGTATTGTCTGCCGACATAATACATGATCGGAAGAGGATCCAGGACTTGAGGTACACAGCACGGTTGAGCCGATGCACCGGGGTTATGATGCTTGTAAAGGGCTAAAATCTGTAAATCAGAGGACAGTTTAGAGCCTTAGAAGTATAGTAGTCTAGCAAAATACTAGAATGCTAGCATTATGAATGAGTGGGAGAACCTGAAAGATCATCTGAAAATTTTTTTATTTGAATAATAATTCCCCAACCTTTTAGCATGGTTTATTCATATTATATTCAATACTGCCTACCCTTTTTCCTGCATTATGTCATTGCCATTGTCACAAATGCCACAAAGCGTGGTGCTTGCCCGAGCGTAACACACCTAGTTCATGTTTTGTTTTGTGTAGTTTTCACTTCATGTGACTTTTTCATTGACACTGTAGGTGAGACTCTAGTCCTGTCTCTGCCCACTGGTTTGTCACTGTTGTAATTCCTGATAGCACTCAACTATTCTAATACATCAATATAAGGCTCTTTATGACAGATTTTGCTGGTAACAAATGGCTTGAAGTTACATTACTTTATAATTAAAATTAAAATTAATTTTCAACTTAATAAATAAGCAAGGTTGGGGCTGAGTTCATTCTAGCCCAGATTTACAGAATGCCAGTAGTAGTTATTTCATTTTCATTTAGGCTGGCAAATTCATAACATTACCATTTATGGCATTTGGCAGAACCCCTTAAACAGAAGATCTTGCAACTGAGTAGTTGAGTGTTAAGGGCCTTGCTTAGGGGCCCAGCAGTAGCAGCTTGGAGGTGCAAGGATTTGAACTTATGACCTCCTGATCATAATTCCATCATAACCACTGAACTACTACTGTCATACCATATAATGGACCTGACTGACAAATACATGAACCTGATTAATAATAATAAAATTTAATCATAAGAAATAATAATCATTTTCCCACCACAAAATGTTGGGACAGAGGGCAGACTAAAAGTAGACAAATAATATCCTACTGTTCATCCAAATAACAACAACAAGCAAAACTGTAAGTTTACTTGATACTTGATTAGAAATCATGAATGCAGATTGAAAAAGTATTGTATGCTGCTCCATATTATTCTCATCATGTAATTATTAATAGATTGATCTATTGATAGACGTTAGATTTAAGTTTCCTATGTAATATGATAACCATTATGCAGATTATACGAACTATATAGGCATTAAATAAAGTGCTGAGACATTAAAAAATATAAGCGCAAAAATAAATAATAATTAAGCACTGAATTCATGGAACATGTATTAACACAAACCAGCTTTAAGCACCGAACCTTGCAAATGCGATCTATCAGCGATTTCATGACGCATCACGTCAACCATATACACGGTTTCGAAATCTTTGGAATGATTCCCAGGATGTACGGGTTCGCACTATAGCATTACTCACTTACTGAACATGCCTTGAATCCCTCAACAAGCATTTCAACATATGTGAGGCTCTAATGCTTGCGTCTTTTCTCGTCTCAATCCAGGATTAAGAAATGTCAGGTTACATACCAGCTTTTGCTAAAGATAATAATGGAGCCAGGATGCATTTCAGGTCTTGTTTAACAATTCGGCAATTTTCTTATATAATAATGTAGCAACTAAGGAGAAATGTTCTTTTAGGCATGGAAAAGAATTGAGATATTGTACTTCAATTTGTACAAGTGTTCAATACATGTCCTCTAGCTTAATTACTTATCTAAGAAAAAAATACATCCATTTCACTTTTAATATTTATATTTAGACCGGAGAGGCACAAACTAATGCCTTGGTGATGAAGTTGGCCTGACATTTGATTTGGCCTGCCATGCTATATAAAAAAAAGTATTTGGAAAAACGTATTATTAAAAATATAGACAACTTCATTGAAGATTACTGAATTATTAGGCATTGAACTCAACTGAACAATAAATTGGATTGTTTTTCATTGTATTATAAGTTTTCCTGAACAATACAAGTGCATTAGTTAAGCAGATTACAGAGAAATGCTTTCAATTTGTTTATTAAGTTTGAAATATTTTGAAATGATAACTGAGAAGAACCATATCAACTTCAAGTTTAATACAATGTTTGCAACATTTATTTCCAGCCCACAGCCCTCTGTCAAGTTTAGTTTTTGGCTCTTTATAGGAAAAATGGTTGGGCATCTCTGATTTAGACCTTTAGATTGAAAACCATGAAGGTCTCTACTTATGTTCTCCAGCTGATGACTGTACAGCAAATCAGACAACAAACGAGTCTAGTTTGGCAAGTTAATGTGGGAAAGAGTACCAGGAATTGTACAAATTCAGCCTTCTTATGCTACACAGTGTAGTTAACAGACTTTACTGTGCAACTTGTGGATTATCACCTCCCCTGGCCCTACTGTGTTCAACTTCAGATCAGAAGGTAGTGAGCTAAAATCCCAGGACCACCAAAGTTCCCACTCCTGTGCAATTGAAAAAGGTCCTTAATTCACAGCATTAACTTCTTTAGCATTTTGAGCTACAGGAGCTCGTCTGTTGGATCGGACCACACGGGTCAGCCTTTGCTTCCCAAGTGCATCATTAAGCCTTGGCCCCCCATGACCATGTCACCGGTTTACCATTGTTCTTTCCGTTGACCACTTTTGATAGATACTGGCTACTGCAGACCAGGAACATCCTACAAGAGCTGCAGTTGTGGAGATGCTCTGACCCAGTTGTCTAACCATCACAATTTGTCCCTTGTCATACTTACTGAAATCCCTCTCCACTCACAGGTGCCATGATGATAAATAATCAGTGTCATTTACTTCACCATCATAATGTTATAATGTCATATTGTTATGCCTGGTCGGTGTATAGTATTTACAGTATACAAGTTAACAAGGTTTCTTTGCTAATGCTAGGTTAGATTTGAATCGTTTCTAGTAGCTACATAAATTAACTATGCAACAAATCCCAATCTCAAAATATTTACATGCTATCTTTATCTCTAATTAATAATCATCAAGCTATGTGTTATTTGTCGTACATATGATGAGCAAATTTAGAGAGATTACAGGCAAAATGGCATCGAATCATCAACCATTTAAAAAAAAAAAAAAAGATTCACTATTTACATTAAAATATGACTGGATTAATTTAGTTCAAGTAAACACTGGAACATGTTAAGGTTTGCTTCATTTGTAAGACTTGTGTCCATTTTTGATTGTATACTTACACTTTTATCATGTGCATGATCTTTATTCCTGAGTCTATTAAATGTAGCTTTCGGTATTTTTCGGTATAATTTTAAAAATGAAAACCCCATCTGAATATTTTTAGCGATATCAACGTTTTTTTTTTTTTCAAGGACAGTCCCAACATAATGTTCCACAGAAAACAAGTTCAGGAAATGACCAAGGCAGGAAGAAGTAATATGCTGGAATGTTGTTCTGGGAAATGCTTCATCAGGGAACACTGGCTCAAAACTATGCGGTTATTTCCCTGGCACAAAAGAGGACTGTATGTAAATGCAATGCCTTTTTGTTTTTTTAAATAACACTTTAAGATGCGTAAATATTTTAAATCACGTTTATGAATACGTGCATTCACGTTATTACCTTTGAGAGGAAATAGAAAATAGGGAAATAAAGGGAATTTAAACAGGAAATATTTTCCCACCTGTGAGTATTTGTTTTCAGCATTCCAGATATAGGCACAGGAGCCCATGCAGTAGTTGGCAAAGTATCCCTTAGGCTTGTGAATCCACTTCCAGCCGAGATCCTTCCGGAAATCGATGTAGAGCTTTCGCATGCAGCATGTCTCTGTTTTTCTAGCGGACAAAGCAAAACAACAACATTTTTTAGGATGCAGTGAGGTTTATGTCACAGTTTTCTTTCGGTAAGTGATAACGCAGGGGACTATACATAAGGGAAAGAGTTGGGTGAAAGAAACTCGAAAGACTGGATAGTATTACAGATAAGAAGAAAGTAAAATTGACTAACTCATCGCAAGTAGGTTCCGCAACAGGAGATCGCTTTTTGCGTGACGAGAAGCTCTGGCCGTCAAAAGGAACAGCCCAGGCCAGAATATACGGCTTAGCCATTAAATTGGCAAGAATATTTTTGTCTCCTCTTTCTGTACTCAAACCTAAAAAACAAAAATACACAGACATGTAATGTGTTGCACAATGTCTCTCTAATCTTATATGGTATATATTACAACCTTAATTCCAAAAGAACAATATGCACAATGCAAATAAAAACAGAATGCAATAAAGTGCAAATCTAATAAATCCATATTATATTCACAATAAAACAAAAAACATATAACAAAAGTTTAAACTGAGAATATATATAAGTAATGGCTGCAAAAGGTCTCAAAAATTTGGGACAGCACCATGTTTACCACTGTGTAGCATCGCTTCTTTCTTTCTGTATACATCTGGGAACTGCAGAGACCAGTTGCTGAATTTTGGGAGAGGAATGTTGTCCCATATGTGTCTAATACAGGATTCTAGCTGCTAAACAGTTCTGGGTGTCCTTTGTTGTATTTTTCGTTTTATGATGTGCCAAATATTTTTAAACAGTGAAAGGCCTAGACTGCAGGCAGACCAGTTCAGCACCCCCTAATCTTCTACTACAAAGCTATGCTATTGTAATAGATGCAGTATGCAGTTAGCATTGTTAGAAAATATGCATTTATGCCTGAAAAAGCCCAAATTCTCTGGATGGAAGCATTTGTTGCTCTAAAACCTATTTATTCCATTCAGCACTGATGGAGCCTTTCCAAATGTGCAAGTTGCCAATTCCACAGACACTTATGCACTCCTATACCATCAAAGATTTGGCTTTTTGAACTGAGCGCTGATAACAGAAAGTGGTCCCTCTCCTCTTTAGTCCAAAGGACGTTAATTCGTCTGACCACACACCGGTTTTCCACTTTGCCCCAGAACATTATAAATGAGTTTAGGCCCAGAGAGGATGGCAGGCTTTCTGAATCATGTTCACGCATGCCTTTCTTCTTTGCATTATAATGATTTCAACTGCATTTGTGGACCATATGGCAAATTGTATTCACAGACAATGAGGAGATGTTAATGAGCCCATGCAGTGATTTCTATTCCAGAATTGAGACTGTTTTAAATGAGGTTTTTTGAGACCTTTTCTAATATTGTTCCACGATTTGTAGAAAAAGTCTTTCACAGATTAGTGAAGGTCTGCCCATCTTTATTTTATTTATTTATACCCAATCATCTTACTGACCTGTTGTCAATTAACTTAATTAGTTGCAACTATTTTGAGACATGTTGCAGCCATCAAACTCAAAATTTCTTAATTTTCTTTCCCTTAAATGTTTTGTTTTCTAAATGATATTGTGAATAAAATATAGGTTTATGAGATTTGCAAATCATTGCATTTTGTTTTTATTTACAATTCACACAGTGTCCCAATGTTTTTGAAATTGTGTCTGTAAAATAAAAGCTACATTCATATGATCTTAGGACAGATAAGGGTCCAATGGTTCCTAAAGTTATTAGAATGAGCTTTTAAAAGTGGTAATAATAATAATATTATAGAATAGAATAGAATAGCGTTTATTTGTCACATATACATTACAGCACAGTGAAATTTTGTTCTTCGCATATCCCAGCTTGCTTAGAAGCTTTATTAATAGGGTACAATGAGAAGAATAAATAAGGAAAAATGTATTAATTACTGCCATGCCTTTTAGGCACCTAACATTTAACAAGGGCGGAGTAAAACACAAATACAGCAGATAAATATCTGATTTGAATGATTAAAGCTGCTATTACATATTACATTTTCATTTATCAGTGCATGCAGTATTCTCTGCCAGTCTCTGTATCTTTTGTTAATAATAAGGATATGGAAAGTTATTTTACTCTGGGGTGCTTTAATATGATGTCACACAGAAATCAATAGTCATAAGGATTCTTTATTTGCCTTGCCATATTTTAAGACAGATATTTAATTTTTATCCTTTGACTGTGAATCTTACAGCAAAACATTACACTGTTAGTTTAAAAGTATGTGGACACCTGATTAATTACAGAGCTCCGGTGTTTCATCCAAACTCACTGCTATCAGGAAAAACAGAAATGGAATGGGTCATTCTGAAGAGCTTAGTGACTTTAAATATTGCGGTGACACAGAATGCCACAAATCAGTTTGTGAATCTTTTTCAATATCTGGGAGTCTGATGGATGAATGGTGGATTCCTAGTAAACACAGGTCTGGTTCTGTTTTGCAAGGTTTGGGCCACTTCATTTCAATGAATGCTAAGGTTAATGCTAAACTATGCAAAGGCACTTTAGACAATTGTACGACTCTAACTATGGATCAACAGTTTGTGGAACTGACATATTAATGCCTATGGTTTTAGATTGGGAGGTCCAACATGCACATATATGTGTTGCCAATTTCCACCCACCAGGTAGTTCTTTACAATAATGCAACAGCTACTAGCATAACCTAGTTTTGAACTTGAGTCCAGTCTAGAGATGCTTCCTCTATTGACTTACTGGCATTTGTACTTGGACTTGTATGGGGAATTCGTCTCACTAATTATAGTCTTGGTTTTAAGCAAAAGTTTATGCTGACTCATTTCACCTACACAAAGACTGACAAGAAGTAATTCCCTTTTCTAGAAACCCTGGCTTAATTATTGATGCAATGCTCAAAAGATGGTAGTAGCTCTTTTCTGTTGGGACTTGTTAAAGGATCCATCCACACATGCAACCAGAAACCATGTGGTGTACAAACATTTGGCTTGCAAAAGAAATGATCAAACCTGATAAGGAAAATTTTAAGCTCTCCACAGGCATCCTACATCCACAGTACACCCTCATCTCAAATGTTTGTTCAGGTTCTGTCAAAGAGAAAGTTATTATGGTTAAAAAAAAAAATCTCAGTACGCAAGATTTTAATAAAGCAGTTATTAAAAACAAGCTTTTAGTTTTTCACTAAAACTATCCAATAGAAGTTTTTCAAGTGTCTCCCTAGTACACAAATCCTATTGTCTAATACCCTGATTAGCATGATGTCAATTTATCCACTATATAAATGTCACAATTGCAGTGTGGATTACTGTGAATAAACTTTTTGGACATGACTAGTTGTTGGCTGTCTGCATGTATTGTTCGGAGACTAAGCCGATTTGCACACAAACTGTTAACATTGCTTATTTTAATAATCCATATTAAATAATCCATGCTTAATCAAATAAGAGATGCGAAATAACTTACCAGAAGACTGGAGCCACTCCTTGAGCGTAGCTGTTACATCGAAGGATATCCATTTGTTTAGAAACTCATTAGAGACGTCATAGAAGCCCAGGTATTGTGCACTGGTGCCCGTGCCCTTGTAAATCTCCAGTCTCTGTGGTATGCCGTTTTGGTTTGCAATACTTATTACACGCAGCCTAAGCTTGGCTTGTGACAGCAGCCTGTAGTCCTTGATGCTCTGCTTCATTTCATTCATGTTAAAGAACAGCACCTGTGTCTCTGTCACATTATTGCTCCCTGGAAAAAAGACAAATTCCACTAAGTTAGTTATCAGCATTTGTTTAGCATTATTCAACAATCTGAACTGCAATTGTTATTCAAAATAACAAAATAACACATGATGTCTAGTACTACAGTGGTCCCCCAGAACTCGCGGGTTCTTACGTTTCTAAGAACCGAGTCTTAAAATCCGCAAATTTTGGACGCAGCCCCTATGGTACCTTAGTGAATTAATCTAGACATTATGTCACTTTAATACAATAATGTGTTTAATTGTTTTAATAAAATTTGTTAGTGAAAGCAAATTTTTTCCTAACATTCCAAAACATTCGGTCCCGCTGCAGATTCATGCAAATTTTAAGATAATTAGCAACTTGCTGTTAGTTAGGTTCCAAATGAGAACCCGTGAATTTTCCGAGCCGTAAGTTCCTAACCTCGTTATCTGGGGTTGACTGTATAGCATCTGGAATATGCCGGATGTACAAAATGCAGATGTACAAAAAATGCCAAATGCCATATGTATAATCTATGAAAATATATAAATTATGTCAGTCTAATTGCACACAAAACACATATCACATTACTTGTTCTGTGATATAAGCTCTACTTATGGCAGCATATGATATATGCTCTCTTATGACAGTCTTGTGATATGGGGTCAAGCATCTGTCAGTAATCTAGTGTCAAGATCTTAGTCTAAACATGTTACTTGAGCCTGTGTTTTAATGCTAATTTATTATGGCACTTGACATCTGCCATTATGTACAGCACGAGTTGATTATCAGTCTTATGACTTCTTCCTCTTCTGTCAGCTGCTCTTCCGTTGGCTGCTCACAACAGATCATTCACCTTCATATCACCCTGTCCTCTACATCTGCCTCTTTAAAACCAACCACCTGCATGTCTTCCCTCACCACATCCATAAACCTCCTCCTTGGACTCCCTGTTTTCATCCTGTGTGGCACCTTCGTCCTCAGCATTCTCCTACCCCCTCCTATACCCCCTGTTCCTCCTCTGAACATGACCGAACCACCTTAACTGCGCCTCTAACTGCGCCTCTTGCACCTCTTGCTCCAAAACGTCCTACCTGCACGGTTCCTCTAATGAACTCATTTTTAAGATTGTCATTCGCATGTCACATGGTAATGTATCATTACCATGTGACAATCAATGTATCAAGATCATTTGTTACCTGGTCTCATTATAAACTACCAAACCAATTCATGGCAGCATATGATGTTAAACATTATGTACTGTATATATGGCATGTCAGGGTCAGCTTACGTGTTCAGAATACATTCTTCATATTAGCAGATTCTTGTGAGTTACCCTGGAGGCTACCTTCTATGCTGTCAAAGGGAATCAGCTAAAATCTTTTCAGTCAGCAAGTATGGACATTCTGCTGTAAATAATTAGGAATGTGTGTCTGACTCACTTTCCAGCAACCACAACGAGCTACTAGAAAAGGGTGGAGGTGGAAAGGGTGGACATCCTGCTGCACGGTGCACTCAATGAAAAGCACCTGTAGCACTGACTCTGATAGTAGGCTGTAGCACGCTTCATAGTCGACACTAGCCACCTGCTGAGCTGAGTGTGCAATTTGCCCTATTACTGTTATGAAGCAGCATTGCAGCTGTCGCAATTAATAGTGCACATATTGACCTTGTAATTTACCACAGCAAGGCACTATTAGGTTTGTGCATGGGGCACCATGTGCTGTATATATCAGCTGTTTCTTTTATTTTAAGAACTTTAGATAGATAAAGGATAATAATAATAAATTATAATAGTGAGGCAAGCACCACTAAAATGTCTGGTAGGGGGACAAGCACAGAATGAAGGGAAGAAAGGAAAAAAGGATGAAAGAAAGGTTTGCATTTCATAAGGGTGACAATGTAAATTATAAGACAGATAGTGAAGAACAGGAGAGCAAAACAACATACAATGCAAACACATAACGTTTTTTTTTTTTTCATGTTGAAAAGAACTCTTCAGCATTAACAAACCCCAAACATGCATATCTGTTCCAGCCTGTCTTTCTCAGAAATTGCCCACCCAAAGCTTAATAACACACGCACGCACACACACACACACACACACAGACACACACACAACACACACACACACACACACACACACACACACACACACACACACACACACACACACACACACACACAGCGGTGAGGCAGTACCCTAGAGCCGTTCACACAAGTACAATGGTGTTCCAATAAGTCTTGCGCATACGTCCTGTATATTGACGTGCTGCAATACCAAAGAAGTGAATCGCGAAGTAGTCACGCTATTTGATGAAGTCATATAATTTTTGGCATCATTTGAGATCAGTTGTGCAATCAGGATACTGGACCTCCTGTCATGAAGATCAGTTTTTCCTTCTGTGATTTAGGTTTAATTTATTTAACACAGTTTTTTCGGTCTTATAATAGTGAGCCATTTCCACAGAATGCTGCTGTTCGCCACTAGGTGATAAAAATGGACCTTTGAGATATAAAATTTTTTTTTGGCTCTGGTCATGTTCAAAAATTGTTCAGAAAAAGAAAGAAATTTAAACAATTAAAAAACTGCTGAAGGCACCAAATAAATGTCAGTTAAATGTCAGTTAGCAGGAAATCTACGCTGAAATGTTGCTTCAGCAGAACCAGACACGAAATCGCGGTTACCAACTAATAAGTGGCGGAAGTTTTGGTTGCTTCATATATTTGTACATTATTAAATTGCAGTGCTTGTTCTTTTACATAATTATCATGGATTGCACAACAAATACTCTGTTTTAGCCTTGATAAACGGTCAACTGCATTTTAAATCATAAACTAAAAAAATTTATTAATGAATTCATAGAATCACACACTTGTTCGCACCTTGTGGCCAATTTAGAGTCTGCAGTTCACCCAATAGCTTGTTTATTGGCAAGAAACATAACTTGGCCCTGTATAAACGCAGGGAGAACAGGCGAAACTCCACACATGCTTCCCTTGTTCACTTCATACAGCTTGATACATTTGCAAACCCAAACTAATTCAAATGCATGAGATACGAGTTGTTACATGAGCTAGTGATTTGGGAAAAAAAAAAAAACCAAAAACAGAAACACACATCAAACGCATACTTGCCTCAGCTCTGCTTTCAGCTGTTTTGTAACACAAGTGACCTGCATTTAAGAACACCTGTTGACACGCCCCTCGAAACGACCATCCTAAAAATGTCTGTTGTGGGCGGCATCTTTTTCGATGCGCCCTGCATAAAATTCATTAGTATTGAATCATGACCACATGACCACAGCTCATGTAATCACGTTTGCAAATGCAGTACAAATGCAGCTCCAATGCCGCTATTAAATGTTTTACATTCGATGTTAGGGCTAAACGTTTTTATTAGCTCTCACCTCTATGTGTTTGCTTCTGTGCAAGAAAGTGCATCAATTGTGTGCCACTAATATATCAATATAAATAAAGCGTTAATCTTTGTACATTGACAAATTGAGAGGGTGAGAAGAATCGCTTCAGCAGGGTACTTGTTCATGGCCTCAGTGTTAGCCTATGGGAGTTTCTGTGACATTTGATCATCCATTACAGGAAAACACAAGTCTGATTTGTTAAATAGAATAACTTCATGAGTCAGAAGCCTAAAGGACATGTGCTGAGTTTGGTTAATGTGGCTTGAAACGTTTAGGAGATATAAAAGTAGAGATCACTGGGAATTAGGTGGATTTTGAGCTTTCGTAACGGGAAAGCTCAAAAAAAAACTCTGATCGAAGATTTGTGGTGGGAAAAAGTATACCATTCCCTTATACGTACGTAACTAGTACGTAAAAGTTCTCCCTTTACATTTTCACTTAAGTAAAAGCAGAAAAAACACTTGCTTTTAAATGCAATTGAATTAACCCTTTCCTAGAACCCTTTCCCAGTACAAACTCTTGCTAGAACTGCATGGTTTGACTATTTGATTTGACTATACGGATGCTTCGAAAATGTACTAAAGTACGGTAAAGGCATATTTTTTTTTCTCCAGTACCGTAAAAAAGACAAAGTACTCTAAATCAGAGCAGGCTTAACATTGGGAGTTTGGTGCAAGCAGCTTGAAAGCTATAGGAGGAGTAGCGTTTAGTAATTCAGTGTCTCAAAATATGAATAAATAATAATACAAATATTAAGGAGAAGACGAAGAAGCAAATGAAGAAGAAGAACCATAATGTAAGTATATTGCAACTATATCATTTATTAATAAAAAAAAATAATAAAAGATGAGGAATCATTCTCAACTAAAAATGAATGAATATGACCCTCATAGAACGGTTTACTAAAATTCCCTCAAGTGTTTTCTTCCAAATTAGGAGTTATCTTGTCACTCCACAGCCAGACAATTTCCTAAACACTGAACACAGCATCCATGGTGGGGATTTCCCTGAACAAAATAACAAAATCTTATGTCAGAGTGTCACGAGCAGCAGTGTGCGGGGGTGATTACTGCACACACTCACACACGGGGGTTTATTTCATTAACCGTCCAGCCACATACAACGAGCTCATCCCTCATAATACGGTAATTACATAACAGTCATCCACCGTGCATAAAGATTGCCTCGACACGCACAATTCTCGCTAGTGGAATCCTCGGTAATTGTTGGAAATTATTTAGTGTCTACGCTTTCAGGTGAGTCACTGATGGTGTGAGACGTGAGGCCGGCAGCTGACAAAATCCCCACTGAATTTATAAACAGTATAAGGCATACATACAAAATATTTAGAATCTCGTCTGCAATTAATATCCGTACTCGTGTTTCCAAACCAGTCCTCAGGCTTTGGCGGGTCACATTTTTGCTCCCTTTTTTCTCACTCCCACTAAATGCCTGGTTCAGGTGTGTTCAATGTTGAGAAAAAATGTGGACCATGTGGTATGAGGTGCTCTGAGCGCTGGATTGGGAAACACTGATCCATACTATTCGTCACTTTTTTTTCACATTGAGAAAAAGCTGTATGTATTTGCAGAAGTGGAAAATTCAGAGAAGACAGAGATCCTTTGTTGGTGGGAAGGTTGGTGGAGGGAGTTTGTGTACGTCTATGTGTGTGTGTAGGCACACGTTCAGGTAAGCTCAGGACAGCTGTCCTAACAGGCACAATGGTAGGCCTATCATTACCGACGGGCGCAGCCACGTTCCAGCAAGCTTAAATACCAGCCTCCACAGCACACTGCTCCTATCCATCCATTCATCCATCCATCTGCCTCTCTCTCTTTCCCGTGAACTCAGTTGCCCCTTGGTGGCTTTTAAACCTGTGCTGTACTCAGCGAAATTGCTTGGTGCTAATGACATGATATAAAAAAACAGACAGGAGAAGTGTAGGACGTCAGAACGGCTTCACTCCAAATAGTATTGGACCCTTGCTTGATGTTAAGGGTTGATTGTAAGACCTTCCACCTTGTTTGTGAGCACTGGTATTCGCTAAACACTTGTCCAGGTCTAGAATATATAACATTTAATAATTAATATCAAGAATTAGAGGTAAATAAAGGCTACATCCATAGTCTATTATCCGGCCATTTCTGGAATGGTATTCAAGGCATATGTGGCAATCTCCCCTTCATCATTCCAAAATCTGGCTTCTATTTTTACACAAAAAGGCATTCAATACTAAGACCATTGGCATGTGTGCAGGCTAAAGCAAGTGTACTACAACCGCTTAAAGGAACAGCCTGAGGAAAATCCAATGAGTAAAACATGTTTGCTTGGTTTAAGCACGGATTTTTCTGCTTTTGCAATTTTAAGGTAAAGGTGTAACTGTATTATCGTCCATGGTATCCATGGTACATATTGCGCTAACGTTCTCCAAGATGGGCATCCCATAACATTCTGAGATTGAGGTTTTGTTCATGTTTTTTATGACTTAATGTAAGTTCAAATACAAGATCATGTATTGTGAGACAGATATTATTCATAAGAATTTTAGGTTTTAGATCAGCTTGTATAAATGGGCTACCAGTCAATTTTTTTTGCAAAAATATCTATCTATCTATCTATCTATCTATCTATCTATCTATCTATCTATCTATCTATCTATCTATCTATCTATCTATCTATCTATCTATCTACATATACTGTGTGTATATATAGCAAAACATATCAGTGAGGGGCATGTTGAGTGATTATACAGATTGGAATGCCCTCTTGATTTTTTTCCCTTTTTTCGCCAGTGTTTTGTTCCTCATCCCACTTTGCTGACACACTGATAACTTGTCATCAGTAGTACTTGAGAGGGTGCTTGTGAAATACCATGGGTAACGAAAGTGAACAAAGTGGATTATTTACTCTAACCCCCACCCCCCATTTCCCCAACCAAAAGAAATGCCTATGGAGGTGAAAATGACAAGTATATAGACTAAGTGCATGTTACATTGTCCAATCCAGTCACAAATTACATGAAAGAACAGAAGACAAAACTGAAACATGGTTGTTTTTACTTTGAATGAATGGGTTACAACTTTCTGTTTACCATGTTTGGTGTTAGAGGAAGCGAGTAGGGCATTATTAAATTTGAACCTCTTGAGAAAAAAAAAAGTTTAAAACACAAAAACACGTGTAGGCTACCTAATATCACAACCAGACATCACTGCGATTGGGATAATTGAAACTAATTGTTACTTTTGTGAGTTCCTTTAGTGTTTCATGTACATATGCAGCACCAAGCTACTGTTAATGTGTGTTAAATGGTGTCAAGCCAAATCCCAATCAATGAAATGTTTCCAAAATAAAATCTGCCAACTAACAACAGAATAGAAGTGTTTTTAACAGTTTTCTGTTTCTATCTAACAGTTTCTATCTGCTGTTAGTGAGGATAATGCTAAGGCTGTTTGAATGTGTGTCAGTCGACACACAAGACATTGCAAAAGCAGAGTGCAGATGGAGAGAATAAAGGAGTATATATACGTCTTTAAAATTACGCACATCTTTAACATCTTCGGCAACATTATTTGTATTTTCTGCCTTCTAAGGACAATATATCAACTCTGCAAGAGGACATTTTTTTTGCATTTAATGAGCAAAATGGTGAAAATACACTTGGGAGTGAAAGCGGCTATTAAGGGAGCACGTTTTTTCCTCTCGTGAATACCAGGGAAGTGCTGGAACGCTTCTGGCTAAAACAATTCTGCTAAACTTAGCCTTGGCAGTCAGAGATCCTCATGTGTGGGTATTTGCATTAATAAATTCCTGGGCAGTTTAGTGAGCGGCAGAGAGCACACACTTATTTGGTAATAGCTGTGAGGTTCGTCTGGCTTTAATTCAATGAAGAAGGACTTGAGTCTTTCATGTCACACACACAAAAAATTTTAAAGAACGCCCTAAAATATGGACACACACAGATCCACAGATCAGCCTAAAGCACTTTTACATTTATATAATTCTACAGAGAAAGCACAACTCGTGTTGCTGGATGACACTTTGTCTCTGTGAGTGCTTGTCAGCAGGAAATTCATTGCTCCCCTTGAGACTGTTTAATTCTGACTCACACAGCATGCACCACCAGTCTTCCTTCCTCGCAAACAGCTCTGCCACAAACAGAGAGTGAGAGAAAGAGAAAGAGAGAGAGAGAGAGAGAGAGAGAGAGAGAGAGAGAGAGAGAGAGAGAGAGAGAGAGAGAGAGAGAGAGAAATCCCAAGGTGGTCAGAGATCAAATTACAGGAAGCCCCCTCTCTCTCAGGGGACCAAAGTAAAAAAAAAAAGAAAAAAAAAAAAAGATAAGATGCAAAAAAGGGACAGAGGAAACCTTGGATGTCCACTGCATCTTCTCCAAACAATTTTTTTTTTTTAAGTTTTTCTTCTGTGTCGGCAATTCAGGCCTTAACTAAGCTCCCTGTCTCGCATGCCTTTGTTCACCGTTGTACATCTGTGATCAAGGGCTTCATGTTAATGTCACCTTCGTTTGAAGTGGTTAAAGTGGAATTGAGGAGTGGTGATAAAAAGAAGGCGGGTGGCGAGCTTCAAAAACCGACTATTTACCCATCAACAGATGGACCTAAATTGTTAACAGCAGGTTCATGAGTTAGAAGAGAAACCTGCAGTGCCCAGGGGAAAAAAATGAAAAAGAAAAAAATCTAAGGCAGGCTGTCAGAGCTATTAAACAAACAGATGCCCAAAGTAGGCAAACGTTTCGGTGTTTTTTTTCTAGACATTCGCCGGTGCTAAGAGCCTGTTGAGCCTGTTTGAACATAGCCTGATTAGCAATCTGACACAAGGGAGCAACAACACAAACAATACAACAATGTCATCGATACTCGTAGAAAAAAAAAGAAAAGAAAATTGTGCTACCTATGATCTGAAGTTCTAAACTTACACATCTGCCTGCAGAACAAGAAGAAGAAGAACAGGAAAAAGAAGAAGACGAACAGGAAGAAGAACAAGCTAAATAAAAGATGATTAAACCAATCAAGCTATTTAAGAGGGACCTATTACATTTGTGTATTTTGCGTAGTATAAATTGTATCTTTATATTTACGGTATTTTAACTAATCTGTTGTCAGCAAAAGTTCCCATGAGCTCAAATCAAGCTTTTTTTGCATCTGATTAAATCTTAAATCAGATTAAAGCTGCTATCTAAATTACAAGTATCCTTTATAAACACCAGTTTTTTTTCCCCAATAATAAGATTAATCGTGTCGTTTACAGATGAAACCTGATATACTTCATGATTGCACACTACACTGGCATATGTACACATGCCTCACATGATAGATGAGAACGCAAATGCAAACATTCAGTGAGTGGTGAGAAAAGGCCTGATTGGTTATAAGGATGTCTATGGTAATTCAAAGACGAAAGCTTCTCACATATGAAACACATCAGACCTCGATAAAGGTGAGATACAACAGCAGACACCATCCATAGGGTTTTGCTCTTGCCAACCAAGAACCGGAATCTGTCCCTACAGTGGGCACAGTGTACGTTTAAGCATGTGGTGGAAAAGACCAGGCAATATGTTATAGATTTTTTGACATTTGTGTAAACATTAAGTGAAACTGTATTTCGAACGACATGGCATTTCTGAGTCACTCGTGCTAAGTTTTCCGTTCTGGCTTTTTCCTTCTTAATTTTTGCCTTTATCACAAAATGATTTGTGCCTGTAACATATGCCATGTATAATGATGAAATCTTTTGAATTTGTGAGAATGCTTGAAATACAGTAGGTTAAATTTACAATACACTACACAGTATGTGCCTAAATGCCAATAAAAAAATTAATCTGGCATCATGGAGGTGGTGAATGAGGTGGTTTCATGTATTTGTTTTGTGCTACTGCAATGCATCACCAATACTTTAAACAAATCTTTTTTGCTGACATCAATAGCATTTAATAATGAACGAGAAATACAATTTGGTAAAATATTGATGTCTATCGAAGTCTTCAGTCTAAATGCCATCTTCATTTGAAGCCCCTTCTATGAGTAATAATGTATTACTGACTTAGCATCAATGTAGTGGCTGATTAAGAACTGAGCTCCACTTTCACAGCATTGGGTTATGGGAATTTAAATGTAAATTTTTTCACCCCTGATTATTGGTTTAACTAGGAGTAAAAATTTGTATTAGGATTAGCATTAGCGATCAACAGAGGTGGGTGCAGAACTCTTTAATCCCCATTCTTGTCCACTGCCAAAAGAATTCTGATTAACGCTCCTCCTGAATCTGCTCTTGACCAACCTTTTCTGTTTTCACATATAGCGTTTGGTGGAAAAGGAATAAATTAACATGGAGAACATACCGCCAGCTTAGCTGGTTCTAGTTACCAGCAGCCAAACAGTTGTATCAGTGCCAGACTACTCTGTTCATTTTGCAGTTATTATGCATATTTAGACCCTAGTGACGATGACTTTTAATGAGTAGGTTCGAAAATACAGAAAAAAAACTGTGGTGTCCCCCAAATGTCTATCTTAGGACCATTTTAACTATTTTTATGGCCACCTCAAAGAACAGCAACACTGTCTCAAAATGGAAGGCTACCAGATTATTAATTAAACATGTATTATTTATTTTATGGTAGATTTAAAATTATGGTTAAAAACTCTAGATACTGGTTACTAATATAACTTGACTAAAATGAAAACATACATTATGCTTACTTAATGTCTATCTATTTCCACATTAAAACCACCAGTGTCTTACAATGTTTCAATCTTTGAATCTTTTTATACTGGCGTATCGTGTTTTTACTTCTGAAACAGGGTAGCCCATGTACTTTCAATCCAAATGATCATTCACGAATCAACCAATGGACAACCAATTAAAGAAGAGCTTGCTGCTGAAATTAACACATTTTGCCAGCCAAGCACTTCCCCTTTCTCTAATGAAGCTTACATGAGTTTCTATTAAGACGTAATGTAGAATGTGCAAATGTGGGTTGTACATACAGTTCCCAGAAAAGCATGCAGGTATTTGATTGCGAATACTAATTTCTATCAGACATTGTACTTTATTAGGTAGTTTACTCAATTTAGGTGTTTTTTTTTACTTTTACTTAAGTATGTCTTAAATACTGTAATAGTACGGGAACCCAGCTATTACCTGGTTTAGTTTGTTCCCTTTTTTTTTTTTACCCCTCTCACCTATACTTGTAGTGTGTACTCCACCTATCAATAATAACAAATTGTATAGGAAATGTGAGGGGCCACGCTAGAACTGGTGTCATCTGCAAAATAGATGGGAGCACAGGGAGGCATGAAGGACGGCTCCGGCAGCTACTTTTACTTATGTAAGCGTTTCCCAATTGTGAAATGTTCATAAAGACCCTCTTACACTCCACCTGACAACTTCCTCATATTGTGCTCGTGAAGTACTTCTTGTGTGAACATATGGATAAACGCTTCCTACCACTAGCTACAAATAAGCACTAATATTATACGGAAAGTCACAATTCAAAATTCAGGTACTTACAGTTAGCCATTTCGAATTTGTGCATCTCTTTGCCAAAGTACTCCTCTTCCTCCTGAAGCTGTGATTCAGGACCTAGCTCGCTCTCTTGGCCAGTGTTGGCCTCTACCGTGCTGTTGTAAAGCGAGATGATCGGTTCTGGGATGTTTTCTTCTTGGTCATCCTCTTCAGGCTCGGGCTCCTTGGCCATGCGCAGCTTACTGAGGATTTGTCCCCGAATGGCCTCAATTCGCTTCCTTTTCGCCACCTCTAGGTCCAAAGTCTTGCAGGTGGACATGGCTTCAGCTATTGATGCCAAGCAAGCAACAACTAGCACCAAACAAAGCTGCCTCATTGTGATGGTGATCTGGTGCTGAAATGTACCCAGCTCAGTTTAAAAAGCAACAGGTGAGGCTGACGTCAGGTGTGATGGGGCTGGAACGTTCAGGTGCCGATTGGTAAGGTGATGCTGGGATGTTTCCTGATGTTGTTGATGATGACAATGATGCTGGTCATGGAAAGCACCTGTAATATTGGAGTAAATTAATGCTGGGGTGTATTAGTGGAGGGGGAATCCCAGTTTACACAGAGAGTCTGTTTGTCTCCTGAACCCAGACAGTACACATTCAAATGTGTAGAGTTTGTGTGTGACCAGCCCTGGTGCTTCAGGTCCTGCCAAAAAAAGAGTCGATTTGTCTCGCTGTCTCTCCCACACACAATTAGTCAGAGGGTGGACGCAAGACAGTGCTCCCCAGGGTCTGAGCACATGTGATGTCAGGGCCACACTTGAACTCAAATAAACACTGAATATATATATACATTTGCTCAAAACACAAGCTTGAATTGGTAGCTTTCTGTGATTCTTTTCTTTAGTGCCTCCCTGCTGGCAAACACACACAGGAGCACTTGTTCACGACCGCAAGTCTGGCTGAAATCCCCTTCTTTCTCTCCCTGTCCTGGAGACCTCTTGCTTCTCAGGAGAAAGGCTGCTGCATAGAAACAATAACAAATCTGTGTGCAAGTTTGTGCTTCTTCGTAGCCGGTTGTGTTTTTTTTTCTTTTTCCTTTCTTCACAGAACCTGTGAAGAAAGGATGAACCATAGGTTGTTGTCAGAAAAGTTTCTTAAAATATCCCTCTTTTTTCCCTATAGTGAAACTCTTGATCTAATGACCAGCGCTTCCTAGACAGATTCTCCGACTGGCTCTGCTACAGCCTGTGGACAAATCGGACAGCAGCAACACAAAAAATGTAAGAGAAGACAAACAGAAATGCTGAGTGGACAAACATAGTAATCCTGACACTTCAATGTTAAGCATGTGAAACCTGTGAGTAAGATTATTGTGCAAGGCTCAACAGAAAGAGATATACTTCAGAGTCGTAAATGCATGGTTCAGAACATGTGGTTAATATCTTGTCCTTCACTGCAACATCAAAATATTAACAAACAAATTTAACAAAAAAAACCCCACAAACTAAAAGAAGAGCTCCTGCATGCTTCTCTCCAGCAACCCACGTTGTTTCACACACATCCGAACATTTACATACACACCACACACACACATCTGAGCAGTCAAAAAATCGAAAGGTAAAGAAATCCTTTTTGGAAAATACCTTAGAGTTTCTCTGCTCAGTGATGTAACGGTGAAACAAATGCTCTTTGGAGAACGAGGGTGTTAAGGTCAATAAAACTGGAAACGAAAGCAAATGAAGCAGCCCACAACGACATGCATTGGATGAAGAGTCAGTAGCAACAGCACTTAGTTGAAGTTATGAGTCGAGCGTTTTCACTGCCGGCAGTGTGTAAGTCCTGGGATCGGGTTGCACTCCCACTCCCTCTCCCTCTTTTCCTCCTTTTCTTCTCCTCCTTCTTTGCCCGTCCACTTTTATGCTTCGAGCCCTGATGAGGACACCTTCTTCACACCTCCTTTTCTGCGCTATCTCTCGCTCTCTCTCACACTCATACACTCACTCATTCACTCTCTGAACCAACCCTCTGAATCTCTGGGTTCACTCTTGTTTCTGATCCCGGCAGACTTAATAGTTATTTTATGCCAAAATGATTAGTGAACGTTGTCCTTGTGTCTCTCTGAACTCACTTCTATCCCTCTCGCTCTTATATCTTCTCTCTTCCTTTTTTCTTGTTCCTGTTACTTCAGCTATACAGCACTGAGATCTCCACGCCCAGGAAATGAGCATAACGGACTCTGCTAAACATCTGCTTTGAACGCAGTCCACAGCAACAAGTGATGGGACTGAAAGATCGAACATAAGCAGAAGTCTCGATGACTATCTCACACACACATTAGAAGGACAAGACAGACAGGTAAACAGGATCTGTGCGACGCTTATGTCGGCCAACCTAACCGCACTTGAAACTGCCAGAGTGACACGTCGAAAGTGTGTTGATGTTAAACACGGTTTTGCCACAAAGACCTGTCCTGTTTAACTGTGAAAAACTCCAGGCCCTGCTAACTTTACTTATGTTTCCTTTAACAACAAGGTACAGCCTGGGAAAACACTCTACAAGGACATATAATAAATGAATAAATGAACAATACATTGTTTCTTGAAGTGTTTCTTGTCTCTAGTTTTTTTAAAAGATAAAATCACCCGTCTTCATTTAAAACATAATCACTTTTATGCAAAAACAGCATAAACCTCCGAAAGGAAAAGAATGACCACTTTACAATATGAATCGAGCCCTCAAGACATTGAATCACAAGCCTTATGGGTGACTGATCACTATTCACTATTTAACTCTGGTAGGAAAACATTGTTTTTTTCCCTGTTGTATACATTTTATTTTTATGAAAGTGGTTTTATTAGGTCATATATACATTTAAACTCATTGCCTGCTTAAGATTTTGATCCATTTTGGTATATATTTGAAGATTTTTGACGGGTTTTCCCAGTGTCCCTCACATATGCAAAACTGCAACAGTCAACTGATTGTGACAGGAGTTATGACTGACTATGTATTTTGTGTATATGTTAACATTCCAAAAATCATTTTACTGTCCTATATGATGGAGTGCATGGAAATCAAGACAGCATCAACTAAAACGTCGATCAGGGAGACTGTCAGTTATTGATGTGACTTATATTATACAGTGTGAAGTATAATTTTTGTGATGTGTGAATCAATTATCAAAGTATATTTCCAACATGCAGGCATAGGAATCCAATATAAAAAATGGCGAAAAATTTTTTCACCCTTAATGATGTAAACTTACAGGATATAAAAATGAAAAATGTAAAACATGGTGGTGGTAGCATAATGCGTCAGAGCTGTCTTTCTTTAGCCTGAAATGCAGCATTTTATTAAGTGGATATGATAAATTAAAAAAAAAAGCTACAACCACCAGTTGATTTTAGTGCAAAACCTTCAGGAAGTTCACCTCTCAGAATGACAACGACCCAAAGCATCCAACCGAATGAACACAGGAAATTGTACATGCAGTTTCAAAAACATCAGACATCATATAAATATATATATATATATATAAAATTGTTTTGGATATATTGATATCTATATCTATATCTATATCTATATATGCAATCAGGTAGTTTGTTTGGTGAGTTGTTTGTTGTTGGTTTTCCACCTTTTATCTTTGAAAGTGTTTATGATTGCTTTCCACTGTGTAATTTTTTACTTACCTTGTTTAGACAAATAAAGACTTCCTATAAAACATTACTTACCATGGCGTTGTATGAATTGTTGGATACTTGGCGCCCCCTAGTGTTTAATTCCTATACCGCATGTTTCCTACAGAGTATAAAGAAATACTTTATACAGCATTTCATAGAATCTTTTATATAATTATCCAAATGACTCATCATGTAATCAATACAAAGTGTGGATCATGCTTTTAAATGAATGGTCTAACCAAACATTACATTGAGGATACAATTCTGATCTCTGTGACATGACTATTTCTGCTAGAAGGACGAAGATTTTGGATATTAACAAATGCCATATTTAGTTTATACTCACTATTAACTGTATTTGTTTTTTAAATGTCAGAACCACAAGGTCAAAGCTGTGTTGCTTGTAATGAATAAAATATCAAAAATCCAAAAAACTAGTGCACATCTGTTACATTTACATTTATGGCATTTAGCAGATGCCCTTATCCAGAGCGATGTACAAAAGTGCTTTGAAGACTTTAGCAATCAACATTGATTCACTAGATGGGAGACTTAGCATAACATCAACCTTAAACTCTGTTGGAATGTGGAAAAAAAAATTATATACAAAAATCAAACAGGGAAAAGAAATGTTTTTCCAGGAAGAACCCATCGATTGAAGATAGACAGTGACTCAGCTGTTCGGACGTCTAGGGGAAGTTCATTCCACCACTTCGGAACAGAAAAGAGTCTCGACGTAGTGTATACCTATATAACCTATATTATATACCTATATTATTAGAAATAGTAAGATCAGGACTTTCTTAAATGCATCCTTTTCATGAGAATTATGATTTATTTTGTAAATCTGCCTCTGGCTATAGTCAAATCAATAGCCCAGGTGAATTACAGCAAAAAAAGCAAGTCAGAAAGGTTTGTGAGTGTGAGTGTGTGTGTGTGTGTGTGTGTGTGTGTGTGTGTGTGTGTGTGTGTGTGTGTGTGTGTGTGTGTGTGTGTGTGTGTTTATGGGGGTGGTTCGGTGGGAGGGAGGGTATTTTCACACAGGTGGAAGAAAGCGTTTAGGTATAAAGCTCATGGAATAAACAAATACAATAATCATTAACATGAACATGCAAACTTGTGTGATACCTTTAGAGTGTCCATTTGTTCACCTTAGGGTAACTGTGATTTAATTTAGATTATTATTATTAAATTGGGTTGAGGATTTTAGATTGTGTAAACAAGATAGAAAAAAAAACAGTCCAATATACTGTACATTTATAGCTAACAGATTTTGGATACTTTGGATACACGTACCATGCTGACAATGTGGGCATTTCCTCATTTGGATTTTTGTTGTGTTTTCCAGTAGTTTTAGGAACATAGTCATGAGGTTCAGGTTTATTTTGAAGATACTTACTTAGAGTTTAAATCTGAATACAGAAAATCTATGGATATTTGGAGCATTAAAATACACAGACACAAGCATTGTATTGCACTGGTATTTTATTCAGTCTCTAGGACAGGGGTCACCAACATGGTGCCCGCAAGGACCACATGAGTAGCCCTCTGGCCTTTTCTAAAAATAGCTGTTTCCTACTTTGTTAAATCATTGTTGATCATTAATTATTAATAATAACATATAATAAAAGGTAAATTGAGCAAATGTGTTATTTCAGATTAAAACTGTGTGTATCAAACTGGTAGGCCTTTACATTAATCGGTACCCAAGAAGTAGCTCTCAGTTTTAAAAAGGTTGGTGACCACTGCTCTAGGACCATGGTACAACACAATATATGCAAAGGAATGCAAAGGACAGCAGAACAATATTGAGTGGATTATATGGCAGAGTCGAGAAGAGATCAACAGAATAGCAATGCAGTCATCAAATCATGAAATCATATGACTCCAAACCAGTGCAGTCAGTTGTTTGTAAAGTATGGACTGTGCACTATAAAGCTTGGACAGAGACAAAATGATGATTGGATGGCATGATATTAGAGCTCTTCTAAGTATGTTCCATGTTTGCTGTGAAATGGGACTTTCGGGACTGTTAGGTCAGCATGGTGTGGGCTTCACTCCAATGCACCATTTGTGTCTGCTGGTGAATCCATGATCACACCAACAGAACCATGTGAAAGTGTTCAAGGAGTACTTTGGCAAAAAATGCAATTTGCACTCACTTTCTACTTACATCAGACGTTTACTTTTTGAGTTTCGTGTTGAAAGCGATTCGGTTTTCCCCATGGTGATAGATGACAAATGGATTCATGTGTGTGTAACATCGTATTTGGTCAAAAACATTTTGTAAACTGGTGTGGTTGTCGTGAGGAGAGTTTATGTTGAATTTGTTCTCATTAGCAGAAGGCAAATCAGTTCCTCCTGTTGTTTGAGTCGATACTTAAAAATAAATGCATAATGCTTATTGGAAAACATTTTTTTATTTTATTTTAAAGGTTGCCAATAATTGACCAGATGACCACTGTTTATTATTCTGGATTCATATATTTAAAGAGGCCAGGTGCAGATAAAGGTGCAGAAGGTGCAGTACAACTTAAGCGTGATGAATAACTGCATGTACAGGGCAGTTAAAGCGATATCATCTGCTTTCCATTGCCTTTTTTGGAGCTCATCCATAAGATTTGGCACTCCGCTTTGAAGGCATCACACAACAATTAGAATTCTCCTACATTTCGCACGCACATCTGGGCTTCAAATCGCCTCCACAAACACTTTTTTTTCCTTTTCTAAACAAGTTTACATGCAGAAAGAGGCTTCTATGGATGACAGAATCAAATCTTTTTTAGATAACAGGACGTATTTGTGTAATAGGCAGGCATCCATGTCCAGTCAAGTCCAGTCAAGTCAGCCTGTGTTTGTACAGCACATTTAAAACAACTGAAGATGACACAAAGTGCTTTACAAATCAATCAATACAAATACGCAAATAACAGAGTTGTGTTAAATTTTTATTAAATGCAAAAATGATGATGCATCAAGAGCTCACATTTGTGTCATTTATAACTTACAGTTATTTCATTTATACAACCGGGCAGTTTAGACTTAAGGTATAACAGGAGCAGATATGGCGCTGAGACTTACAACCTGTTGGGGTAATAAGGGAGAAGAAAAATGCTTTATCTCTGAGCTTGCAACAGTTTACTTTCTCGTCTCGCTCGTTCTTCTACAGTCTTTACAATGCAATTCTGCAGATATCAATCACACAGACACTAAAGCGTGCATTAAAGATATCCAAAGTTTATTTACAGACACGTTGCATATAGTATATAGACGACAGACTTACAGATCAGTATGTGAAACAGACAAAACTCACTATCAAAATCAATCCTGAATTTCACAGAAATCAGGGTAGAGACACTTGTAGTGGAGTAAGGTGATTCCTTGTTTTCTTTGCCCCTATTAAAAGGCCTAGTTGCTGCATGTTGATGGAGTTTGAGGGCACCAATGTGCAAATAGTTACAATAATGTACAATGCTGTACTGTAATTATTGTACAACAGCAATATCCAATTGCATTAGATCTCAAATGGAGAAAGTTTGCCACATTTTTGTGTTAAAAAAAAAAAAATACACAAAATAATCTCATTATTTGGACAAAAATGTTTGACTATTGCACTTTTTAACCTTCATGCTTTGCTGTTTCTCCTGCTAAGACTAATGGCATATGTACAAAATGTATTTTATGACTCCATAAACGACTCAGATTGAGATTTCTTTTTTAATGACACTTACTTTTTTTTTTTCTTTTTTTTTTGATCAGATTCTCTGAGCGACCCGGATGTGTACTTCTCACGTTGCTAGACGCGTTGCTAGGAAAAGGAGCGTCAGGTCGCGCGCAGTCACATGGGGTTGATTCCAATACCCTTCACCTTCCCTCTGTTCGTTCACTTCTTAGTCCGGATATACGACAAGAAATCATTCTTAAACACTCTGAAAAGAGCCTACATGGGTCCGATTTGGGATGCGACCCAGTTACAAGTTACAAGGGTTAAGTTACTGAAGTTCTGGGTGGCCTTCAGTAAACTGTGGGTCCAGGTTTCATATAATTTTTTCATAGAGTTTTTGAAAGTAAAAAAAATCTTATTTTCTATTCTCTTTTTTTCTTATTTTTAACGAGGAGGAAAAATTCAGAAAGAATGAAGACCAACACAACGGTGATCTGAAACTGAACGGTTCCGGTACGCGTGCTCTTCATACATAAGCTGATTCAAGGTGAAAGTACCAAAGTGCGGTAAAATATGATTAATATTTGCTTGGTGTGAATGAGATTGTGAGTATTCATAGTGTCCTGCTTTGGACTGGTATCCCTAGGCAATAAAAATACATAGGATGGACTGTAATGTTTCAGGAGATCATCATGATATGATATACTGTACTAGACCTAAACCAGGTCCTGGATGCTCATGGCCACCACTGAGCATCACCTGTTCTGTTCTTGATGCTATTTTTTTTGTCTCAAAATAGTTCAAATTTCAAATTAAAAAAGAATATATGGGTTCTGGGGGTTGAGGGTTCGAATCTCCAGTCAAGGTGTAGAAACATCTCAGTAATGATCAAGAGAAATAAGAGGCACCTGAGCTCATTTTTAAATGTGGTTGCAAAAGGTCTGAATACAGACCCTCTGTTTTTTTGTTATGGGGTACTAAGTGTAGGTTAATGAGTAAGAAAATTATTTTGAATGATTGCAGTGTCAAGGTGCAACATGACAAAAATATGGGGGATTCCTCCAGGAAATCCAGTTTCCTCCCTTTCCCAGTTCATATGCATATGTAGTAGTTGGGAAGTAGTAGCTAATATATATAGCTTAGTTCCTGGCCCTGTGTTCTTCTGTTCTGTGACTGTTTGTTTTATGTTGTCCTATGTAGCACCTGGGTTCAGGAGAAACGTTGTTTCATTTCACTGTATACTGCATCAGCTATATATGGTTGAAATGACAATAAAAGCTTCTTGACTTGACTCTTGACTCTTGACTCTTAATGTTTAAGAAGTTGGACTTCTGATTGGAAGGTCATGGGTTCAAATCCCACCACCACCAAGCTGGTCACTGCTGGGCCCTTGAGCAAGGCCCTAAACTCACACTTGCTAAGCTGTATAACTGAAACAATTGTAAGTTGCCCTGGATAAGGGCATTTGACATATGATGTAAATGTATGTTTTAGGTGGACTGTCAGTTCGAATCTTTTTGTAGTATGCATGTTGTGTACTGTGATGTTTTGGCACCTCGTGCTTACTCCCTGAAGTAGACTTCAGGATCCCATGCAACACTATACAGATATAGGCCTCTTTTTAGTTTCTGTGTAAGATAGTATATTACACCCCATGCTGATATATGAAAATGATACATGCTGGAGAGGGGGTTGTTATGTGTCACAGCATGCACCTCAGTACCGCTCCCCCTGAAGTGCATTACTTTCTTATAACAGAACAGTCTGGAGTGTGTTTTTTTTCACTTTCACAGAAGAGATTTGCCAGTAAACACATTGTTTTATTGATTAATGATTAACACATTTTGTAGTTTACAGTTAGATTTAATGTTGTGTTTCAATACACAATACACACATATCTTCTTTGTAGTAAAGAAATTTGCTGAGCTGGGAAACGCTAACATTTTGGAACGTGCTTACACCTGAGACTCCTTACATACAATCTAAAAAAATGGTTTTCTTAAATAAATAAAAAAACATTCAACATTCATGATTATATATTTTACTTTTTATTTGAATTTTAATTCAGTTTATTCTGAATCTTTTTCAGAATTATGTGGAGCATCCGTGTTCAACTCTGGGTGTATAAGTTGTTGCTATAGATATGTAGAACAAATGGATTCATATTTACTTTCATTAAAATTTTATTATAGGCAGTTACACAAAAATATTGCACACCTACAGTCCAATCAGGTTCGAGAATTCACCCATGCCGTGGTCTGATCTGTATAAGTTAGATAAGTTAGATCTGATCTGTATAACTAAGTTAGATTGATAGCATACAGTACTGAAAATGAAGTCACTAACTGATATAATGGTCAATTGTATTTATTTGCATGTATTTTAATGCTTTATTATTGAAGAGTAGAAAAACAATTGTTTCATAAAATGTATATTTTTTTTTTTTTTTTTTTAAGTGTTCATGAAGCTTATTGGCTGTTTCATGGAGAAGTATGAGAAGCTGGCTAAGATTGGTGAGGGCTCTTATGGAGTGGTGTTTAAATGCAGAAACAAGGAAACGGGTCAGATAGTGGCCATCAAGAAGTTTGTGGAATCCGAAGATGATCCAGTCATCAAGAAGATAGCACTAAGGGAAATCAGAATGCTGAGGGTAAAATAGCTTTTTCCTTCTTTTTTTGTTGTTCCAGCTTTGCATTGCTGATGCTAATACTCCTGCAAAACCTTCCTGTTATGACTTTATCAATTGTAACATGTATGCAGCAACCTGTAGCACAAAAGGAAGTAGAGTTCTGATACAAACTTTCTTACCAACAACCAATTACATTTCCTTTTGTTTGTTTTTGCTAACAAACCTCTAACCATGCTACAGAATTTGTACTAATCATGCAATGTTTATATATATATATATATATATATATATATATATATATATATATATATATATATATATATATATATATATATATATATATATATATACACACAGGCAAATTTAAAATTTAAGACACTTCAATTCCTCCCAGATGTCTAAGGCCGATTGGCAATTCTTGTATGCATTAAAAACAGTATTAGAATGTAGCTTTTTCAATCAAAGTGTCCCTGAACTCATGAAGATCCTGTTTATACGGATCCCCTTGCAGCAGTTAAAGCATGTAAACCTGGTCAACCTTCTGGAGGTGTTCCGGAGGAAGAGAAGACTTCACTTGGTCTTTGAGTTTTGTGAACAGACCGTCCTCAATGAACTCGACAAGCACCCCAGAGGGTGAGTTTTATGTCTTCTCCTTCCACATTTTTTCTTCATAACTATGGGGCAGTTTATCACAATTTCAGTTGACTAAATATGTCCAGACATTACTGGGAAAGTTGAAATCTATTCACGTATAACACATTTTCCGGATTCAGTTTATGCCAACTGCCTAAACCTGTGTGTAGTTCATGCCTCCAGAGTTACCAGATTTTTCTTAAAAAGGAGCATCCAAGACAAAGGATTAATTATTAGTCCAAATGAATAGTCCAAATTGTAAATCTTAATAAACTCTATGCACAATAACATCTGGTGTGGCATCGGAAGTCATTTTTGGTTAGAACTGTGTAAAGATTCAATTCAATTTCAACTCATTTTTATTTGTATTGCGCTTTTAACAATGAACATAGTCTCAAAGCAGCTTTACACAGATAATGTGGTAATAAAAAATGAATATGTTCTTTATAAGTGTAAGTTTGTCCTTGATGAACAAGCCGGTGGCAATTATGGCAAGGAAAAACTGCCGAGTTGGCATAAGGAAAAAACCTTGAGAGGAACCAGACACAAGAGGAAACCCATCCTCGTCTGGGTTGCACCGAATGTCCATCTATTGCAGATATACGATGTTGCAGGGTGCAGTGATGGTGATCAGAAACAAACTGTAGTCCTGAGAGAAGAGGTGTGACAGGAAGAGAAGGATATGGATTTTGTGTCCTTATTGTTGTAAGATGGTGCAGGAGAGGATGAAATATTATACTGTTTACAGTAACCTTTCCCGATTACTGTAAATTGTGTTAATCATATCATCAGAGTCAGCTGTCACACCCACAAGTCAGGAAGGAAAAGGCTTTAAATTAAATACTTCGAGTTACATTGACAATTTGAAGCTATTCACAGTATTTTGTGATTTGTAAATTAAGTTTTGCCACTAGTACGGTTCGCTGTACGTGTGCTATACTGAATTCTAGCGAAAATATAAGCAGCATTTTTTGTTTTTGATGAATATTTGTAAAATAGCACCCATTTTGTGTTTCTTTTATATCATGCTGTTGATAAAGCTATACAGTTCTAACTCAATGACACAAAAACAGTTTTTATCAATTTTTTATTTTGATTCGCTGGACCTAAATCAAATTCGAAATTATCATATTTATGTATTTATTAGAGGTTGACCGATAATGGATTTTACAGATATTGACAGCTAGGTTGGAACGTACTTGCCAATAACCAATTAAACAAACGATAGTTCTTAAAATGTATACTGGATAAAAATAAATAAACACACAAATAGAAAATTAAATCAAAACTCCATTTAAAATAGTACTGAACTTTATTACAAAAAAATTACTTAAAACAGTACTGAATCATGAAAATGTGCTAAAGGAAAAAATATATAAATATATGAATTATATTAATAAATATTGAGGTAAATAAAAGAGATGCATTCAGACTGAAACAAAAAGTAATTCTCCAAATAAAAAAAGAGTAACATCCAAAATGACTAAAAAAGAGACTTCCAATAAACAGCACATGGCGTCAGTAATTTGCCTTTAGAGGCTGCTCTCATACTGTAAACGCAACCCGGAAAAACTATTTTTATTGATTTTTGCAGATAACCAATAGTTCCAGCAATCAACTGATGAATCGGTTGCCCTCTAGTATTTATGCAACCAGCCTCATCAAAAATACCAAATACCCTCCATAATCTCTGACCTGCTTCCATAGACATTAACATTAAAGTAATGTAAACCCCACACTGTTCATTTCCCTTCACCTTGGACTTATTAAAAAAAATATATCATTGCTTCTAATCTATTTTCTTACTCATGCATGACTGTTATAAGGTGAATATTTTAAAATAGCCCTGCAGTGATTTTGCTTTTTATCTTTTTTCTTACTCATACATGACTGCTATAAGCTAAATATTTTAGATTTGCACTTTACTGCATACCTGTGCTCTGATGGTCAAATATCTGTGATTGTTTCTTTTGGGATAATGGTGCCATTAAACAAGGGATTTGTGAAGTAGTGAGATAATCCCCGAAATATATCTATAGAATGACGTTTTTGAAGCTCTAATACACAGTAATACATAACACATATATAATTAAAATAATTATTCATTCAATAATTCTGGCTGGCCAAATGTCACATGATTACACAATTTCTGCAAGTTTTCTTTTGGTTCTAAAGCGTTCTCTATATTTCGACAACAACACCTCTGCTTTTATTTCCTATGTCCTCAGGGTTCCTGAGTTCCAGCTGAAGAGCATCATCTGGCAAACTCTCCAAGCTGTCAACTTCTGCCACAAACACAATGTCCGTATGCAGACTTTTGTGGTTCTGTAGCCTCTCCCAGCCTGTCAAACAGTGTGTGCTTTATATAATGCAGCTGCTATTATATATATATATATATATATATATATATATATATATATATATATATATATATATATATATATATATATATATGAATAATATAGGCAATGCACTACGAAAAACAGCGATGGAGACATAGACAGTAAAAACGTGACTTATGAAATGTCTTTTATATTGTGTTGTGTGTCTAACTGCTCAAATTTTGCAATGCTTTATATGCAAACCCAAGCTACCAGTAGATAACTGTCAAGTTTAAAGCACTTCCTAATTGTGCTACTGGGGTGATTCCATTTGTGTCTAGCTGCTATTTCATCCACAAATATATCTGTAAAGTAAATTAAAAGCAATTGTAACACATTCACTTCTATGAAATGCTTGGAAAATGTCACAAGTCACATGTTGAACAGGAAGAGGAAGTGGAAACATGTGACTTAGTCAATTGTTCATTTTAAAGTAATCGTAATGGCCTTAATGCACTCATGCTGTTAGCATGAATTCTAGTTTAACAACATTTGCTAAATCATGCTACAAACTCAGCTGTTACTTTTAAGGCCGTAATATACTAAAGTATTGAAGCCCTGAAAAGAATTACATTATTTACTGAGAAACTATCCAAATACTTTACTTAGATTTAATGTTGATAAATAATACGAAAATTAGGAGTCATTTTGAAGTGGCAATGGCTAAATAGTACACCGAACATAGAATTAGCTATATACTAGGCATTTTAAAATTTATTTCCAATGTGTTTTAAATTACTTAGTTGTTCCTTGTCAAATAAAATAATTAAATCTAGAATTTTAAAAACTGTGTTCATTCAATACTGGTAGTTAGTGGAGCACTGCAAAGCATAGGCATAAGCTAACATCAGTGTCCTTTGAAATGATAAAACTTGTACATAGATACTGACATGTGGAATGTGTTATACCAGAAAATTATGTTTAAAAATGTTTTTCTTATTTCTTTTCTAAACAATTCTTTATCTTATGGCCAAAAAATGCAAGCCAATGGTACTTCATTTGCCAGTTGTCTTACTGCTCATTCAGAAAAAAAAAAACTGTCACTGTGGATGCTTTTCTCATTGGTCAGCACTAAACCCAGTCTTTTTTCAACAACATGAGGAAAACATGAAATCAGAAATCCTGTTAGCATGTGCTCATTTTAATGCCAGGTGTAATGCAAGCATGAAGCTGCATGCACTAATACGGTTTTCCTGTTATTATATGATGTATGTAAATCCTCTAATATACAGTGTGTGCATATGTTTGTGTGTGTACAACCATGTCCAACAGTGCATCCATCGGGATGTGAAGCCAGAAAACATCCTCCTAACCAAGACTGGTGTCATTAAGCTGTGCGACTTTGGGTTTGCCCGCATACTGAGTAGGTCACTCATTTTAACTCATTCCTACAGTATGTGTTTCCTGTGTGTTTAGCATGCACCATGCTCAGACTTATTGACCTAGGCCTTGTTTTCAGTGTTACTGACTTAAGCCCAAGCTCAGTTTCTGTTGTAACTTCTAAGTACACTTGACTACGGATACAGACATTATTTGTAATGTTAAAACTATTTATTAGTTTATTCAAAATGTATGCGAAATGTAACAGCTGCCCTAGTTGTAAAATTTAATTTTTTGTTGTTGTTGTTGACAACAAATCTAGTCTATTTGTATAAAAAAATGTAAAACAATGAGATAAGCCTATAAATTCTGGGAAATTTGAGGTGCTTCTAAGTAATCTTTATTAAAAATATAAGAAGATTCTGTGATAGAAACAGTGTTAGTAATACCCACTACCCTCATATCGAACATTTTCTAATCATTTTCAGTGTTACGGTCTTCAAGCCTAAACTTTGTTTCAGTTTTTATGTGGGCTAAGTCCATTTCCATGGCTGTTAAAACTTTAGTTATGTTTCAGATCTGAGTAACAGTTTCTGTTGTAACTTCTAAGTACACTTGACTATGAATACAGACATTATTTGATACCTTAATTCGCTTTATTTGTCTATTCAGAATGTATAAAACATTCATCAGCTATCTTTATCAAAATGGCAACAATTCTAGTTAATTTGTATTGGTAGTTAATAATTAATGCTATAATTATTAATTAAATATTAATTATTGTGTTGGAACAGTGAACCTAAAAAAAATAAACTTGCAAAACTACTGGACTGGGGCCAGAACTTCTGGAAAAATTAAGGTTTAAGTTAAGTCATATTATTAAAATGCCAGTCTGTAAGGAGATTCTGTTAAAGAAACAGTGCTTGTAGGTTTTTCATACCTACTCCCCTTATATCTAACCTTTTCTAATCAGTCTTGTGTGAAATCCAGGGCCTCCCTGCCTAAAGCTTCACTTACCATGTTAGGTTTCAGTGTATTGTTACCACAGGTTAAAGTGTAGCCTGGGTGTCAAGACTAGTGTGGTCTAATGGGTGCTGGTGTAATCGTTCCTAGCATGATGCACGTGACTGTAAATGATAAATTATTAAGGCCTTTTAAAATACTGTTGTAATGTTCATTTTTGTAAATGGGGTTCATCGGCAAAAGACTGTTATCTATTCTGTGTGTGTGAGATAGCTGGCCCGGGCGACGACTACACTGACTACGTGGCCACGCGCTGGTACCGAGCACCGGAGCTTCTTGTAGGAGACACACAATACGGCCCGCCAGTGGACGTGTGGGCGCTGGGTTGCGTCTTTGCCGAGCTGCTTCTCGGGAGTCCTCTGTGGCCTGGATGCTCAGATGTAGATCAGCTTTACCTCATCCGCAAGACACTGGGTACGAGTCAAATACGATCAATAAAGGATCAATTAAAGAGACCCATTGAATTGACTGCTATAGTTACACTAACCTGGTGAAAGGAAAGGAAAAATACAGACATTAGACCCTTTTATTCACATTTACTCAGCATGAAGGCATCTATTAATTGTGCATTAAATATATGTTCAGTCATGCATGTATTGCAAATTGTATAACTAATCATTGATTGCCAAAGATAATCGATTTAATACATGCAAATTACTCTAATTTTATAAGAAAGTAATAAAACACCAAGAAGTGCTATGATATTCCAGGTGGGTGCTACAGTGTCACTGTCGTTTCTATATTAACCCAGCTGTTGCCAGGGTGTTGCTAGGTGGTTGCTATGATGTGTGAAGTGGATCCCAGTTAGTAAATACCGTGTTGCTAGGTGATTGCTCTGCTATTACTTTAAGTTGCTAGGATGATAGGTCCTCCATATAGTAAATAATGTCTGTAGTTCCTGTGGTTTGGGTTGCATAACCTGATGACAAAAAATAAAAGCGCCCCGAAATCTTTCCTATGGAACAATGACCCACTTTGTTAACACTGCTACGTGACTATTCTAAAGCCAGATTTTCCCAAATCACCAGACCCATGTGTTGAGATCTATGTCAGAGATTGCAACCCATGAAAGCATACAAATATTTTGATTACAGTAAAAGCATGATGAAGATGAAAAACAGTATGCTAACACTGTCACATTAGCAACATAAACCTTTATAAACAAATATTGAAACTTTTGATTCTGCAGGTGACCTGATCCCTCGACACCAGCAGGTGTTTCGCTCTAATGCTTTCTTCAGTGGAGTCAGCATCCCTGAACCAGATACCATGGTAATATTACTGATTTTCTCTTTCTCCCTCTCTTACACACACACACACACACACACACACACACACACACACACACACACACACACACACACACACACACACACACATATACACACAATTTGTTCCACTGCTTAGCTAATAAATATGCTTTATTATAGGAGCCACTTGAGAGGAGGTTCTATGGTGCCTCTCCTCATGCCATTACTGTCATGAAGGTAACATTTTATATATGTCATTTTTATTGTGCAATATATGCAAACAAAAATTAGATTGTGTATGTGTGTGTGTGTGTGTGTGTGTGTGTGTGTGTGTGTGTGTGTGTGTGTGTGTGTGTGTGTGTGTGTGTGTGGATAGTCCTGTCTCATAATGGACCCTGCTGAAAGATTGACATGTGAGGAGTTATTAGAGCTGCCATACCTCCAGGATGAGGGTGGAGTTGGATGGGTACGAGAAAGTGAACGACCCATGAGGCGCCATGAGAAAGGACCCAGACGCAGAGTGCCAGGGGTAACTAATGTCCCATCCATGAATCTGCATTAAGAGGAAGTAATACGCACATTTTCAAGATAGATAGAAAGTTTTTTACCTTCTTCAATACATTCAATCAATTTATGAACATGAGTATTGCAACCATATTAGTATAACCAATAAATAATAACAGATATTATAACAGAGTATTCAGACCTACTTTCATCAGTTATCTTCGATTTCTAGTCAGAAGTATAAAATATCCCATTTGTAATACCGTTATAAATATTAGAAAAAATTTGAAATTCTAATAATTTCGACTATAAATTACAACCTGGGAGCTGTTTTCCATTAAAACCATTAACAATTGGTTTCCAATAAGTACTGCGTTTTTCTAGTGAATTTTGTTCTATAATTTATTCTTCAAAGCTGCTTTGAGACAATGTCCATTGTGAAAAGAGCTATAGAAATGTATATGAATTGAATAAAATTAAAATGTATGACATTTAATCTTATTATATAAAACTATTCAGACAAAAAAAAGAAACAATTAAGGAAATGGTTTATTAGAATATTGGAATATGGATGATTAATGCTGAGACCTACAGCAGATCTACAAAAAGCCAAAAGTGTCCTATTAGGCCTTAGGGGTATCTTTAGACAGAGCATGCCACCAATAGAATTCAGCAAATTATTTTAGAAACCCTCAGGGACCATTAAACCCAATATACTTCCCATTATAAATTGTTACACATTCTGTGAGGGTTTGCTTGTGTTTCTCAGCAGGGTTTGTTTTCCTTTTTTCATATCTTGAAATTTCTTTTCATTCAGAACATGTTCCTTTTTGATTTTCCAGGCCCAGTATTTGCCTCAACTTACCAGCAGCACCGTTTCCCCGGCACCCGAGCTAAAGAACAAACACAAGCCCAAGTATGACCACCATCTGCCCAACATCTGACTCTAAAAGGGAAATTGAAATGATGGCATATGTTACAGGAATGTTAGGGGACCAAATCTATATAAATCCCTAAACAAATCCAAAATGATTTACATGAAAATGAATATACAAATGATCCATCTCAAAAATCCAAAGGAACATTTTGAGAAGTGGCACTGCCATTAAGTTCGATCTTGATTTGCATGAGATGTACCTGTAACTTATTTCTTATAATTCTGAATTGCTTTTAACCCTCGATATAATGTGCAAACAAATATGATTAGTCGGCACAATCCTTATCACCAGTAATATAGCAACACCTTACCATGTGGCCTCAGTTAAATGATTACTATCCAACATTTATTGTAGCTCACCTAAGTGTCCTTACTAGTCCTACCTTGCTCGCCTTTGTGCCAAATTTATCAGGGAGTAGTTTGTTGTGTTGCAAAAGGGTATATTAATCTTATTTGAGGCTAGCATAGCTCTTCAACTCAAAGCATTTAAATGCAGTTTAAGAATTAACAGCTTGACTTGTAAATGTTTCTTTTGTCTGGGGCTTCACAACCTTTTTAAAATGTCTAATATCTAACTCGGGTTCTTTTATTCATTTTTCGACATCTGTGATTTTCTCACTCATTAATGCAATTGGTAGGGTTGTGTGTTGCACTACTGTAACACTGTTCATTAGCGGAGCCCCAATGTTTTATGCAGAACCACAGATGTGACCCTTTTTAACTGTTTTTAGAAGTAAAATCTCTATTATTATATTGACAGGCTGAATAAACAAGATGTTGTATGTATCAACGTCTTGTTAGCAATGAAATAAACAGCAAACATGACAAAATGTGGGTTAATCCCATACAGCACAAACATTTATGAAAATGAATTTATTCAATATTGTATTAGTGATATTGAGTGTAGAAACAAAATGACTGCTCTCTGTCTATAAATGGTAATGAAACCGTAAATATCATTTTTTTGAAATGTTACATACAATATGCAACTGTTTTGTCGCATTGTGTTAGCTAAATCAATGTAGCCATGCAAAACAACTTTTATTAGTCTATGGATGCAAATATGGCTGTAAATAAGTTAATGTTACTTGTTAATTAGAACAGTGATTATATTGACACATCTTCCAGCCAATCAAAATCCAGTATGCTTACAGACTGTATATATACAGTACCGTTTAGGTTTGTGGACAAATAAAAATAAGATTTAATGTGCTTTTCTTAAACGTCTGATTACATAGTTAGTCCCTATTTGTTGTTGATGTGGAGATTTGGATTCATTCAGCCACAAGGACATCAGTACAATGAGGTTCTGATGTAGGGTGAGGATGCCTGGGGTGCAGTCAGCATTCCAATTCATCCAAATGATGTGAAGTTGAGTTAAGGTCAGAGCTCTTTAGCATTTCACCACTCCAAAGTTGAAATTTGTAGAAAATTATCAGGAAGTAGCTCACCCAGTCATGGGAAGGCATTATATACCTGTAAAATACAGGGTAAAAAACACTCAGTGAAGAACATTCTAAGGTTTTTTGAAGGTCCTGAAGGTTTTTTTAAACGATACATCATAAAAAATTAAATAGTTTATTGTATAATGTATTATTTGTGTTAATGACATAATACCCTTGTGGTGTGTGTATGGATGTGTGGAAGTCAAATTTAAAAGGTAAAATTTAACAGATTGATGATAAATGGTTTGAAGGTCTTCAGCAGAAATGCAATGTATTTTTTAAGAATTAAAGTCACTGCACGCCATCCAGTGGTCAAATAGAAAATCACAGCCACCTCATAGGGTTTTTATAAATGATCAATATATTATGTAAAATGACGATAAACAATCACACAAATTTTTATTATATTATAAAAAAAATATATATATATATATATATTGACAGTGACTTCAAGTGGGTGATTTCTTTTTAAATTGTTTTGTTTTTCAAACGTGTAAAATATTCTTGATTATTTCCTTACTTAAGCATTTAAAAGTAGTATTTATGTAGCATTTCAATATGAAACAGCAAGTTTTACATTTAACATTTACAATTTACCTAATCTGTTTTATGCAATTATTTATTTATTTAATGTTGCTATTCTTTGTCTTTAAATCCTGTTCAATTTGAATTGCAGTTATTTCCTGTGGTTAAAAAACAAAACAAAACATGGATGCTGCATTCTCCAAACTAAAGAGGAGAGGGATAATATGGCTTATTATCAGTACTCAGTTCAAAGGTCTGCATCTCTGATGGTATGGAAGTACATTAGTGCCTATATGGCATGGGCAGCTTGAAAGGCACCGTCACTGCTGAAACATAAATCCAGGTTTTAGAGCAACATTCAGGGAAGGCTTTGAATGTTTCAGCAACACAATTCTAAACTGCATCTATTAAAACAGACTGGCTTCATAGTAGAAGAGTCTGTGTGCTGAACTTGCCTGACTACAGTCCAGATCTTTCACCACATAAAAACATTTGGCTTATCATGAAATGAAAAGTACAACAAAGAAGACCCAGGACTGAATCGTGTATCAGACACAAATGGGATAACATTTCTCTCCCAAAATTCCAGCAAGACGGACGAAAGAAGAAGGGGAAGCTACACAGTGGTAATCATGGCTCTGTTTAAATATCGTATTTCTTTCTTTAAATGGTAATTATGAAGATATGGATATGTCTTCGATGTTTTATTATGAACAAATTTTCAGTTTCAGATTTTACAGTGTCTAAACTTTTCGGATGGGGTTTGTACATTAAATACATATATATAAAAAAAAGTCCTATCTGTTTCCAAAGGTTTCGTCTTTAAAAAGTGACTCCTGGGTTTATTATCATTAAATGAAGCTAAGTGTGCCAGGAAGTGACCCTATTGACCTGCCCAAGATGGCGTCAAAATGGCGTCAGGGACATTTGGGGCGGGATTTAACGATCTTTTATTACTATGATGTAACGTAACCTCTCTGATTAATGTACTTCAGTTTTACAGCCTTTACTTGTTCGAGCTGGGAAGAATGTACATGATTTGATTACGCATTTAGCTTGGAAGGAAGAGCCGAGGAAAAACCGCACACTTCCGGTTTGGCGTCGCCCGACCCTCGCACGAGGTCCTAGTTGCCGCCGGATTTCTCAAAGCTTCATAAACAAAGAACATGGCTGACGTTGGGTACAACTGGCTGCTGGTCCTGTGCTCGGTGTTTGTGTGTAATCTCGTCAAAACCTTATTACCGTCTATTTCCTCAGTTGTAAGTAACAAAGTGATTACCAATACACTTTCCATAGAGACACGTGATTTGCTCAAATTTAAGGGATTGTGTCCGGGGGGGTCTCCATCACTGCATTATCAGGCATTACCACCTGCACACCTTTACATTTATAAGGTCTGATTATAGTGGTGCTTTAAATTTGGTACCTTGGACAAATCTCCATCACTCAGATTTGGATCAGTTTTAAAATACAGATCTGATCTGATGTCCCTTTTGAGAAATGTCATATTTGCTTGTGGATATAACGAGTGCTGTTGAATATACTGTATGAGTGTTCTGGCTTTGGGCAGGCAGAAAATAATATTTGGAATTGCAAACTTTGTATACATTTTGTGTTTAATGTTTGTTTGGTTTTTCAAGATAAAACGAAACACTTCATGTCGTAGGAAGCTTTTTTTTAAACAGATATGAGTGTTATAAAGATATTAATGAATGTAATGTGACTTCAATTGTTCACCAATTTGTTTAATTTTTGTAAAAGCAGTTGATAAAAACTCATGAATAGCTTAATTTGTGTTGTTGCCATGTTACTTCCATAAAAAGCTCAAGTTGCACATTAGTGCGAAAATGTTTTGCCCAAGGTTTTGATTTAATGTATAAATTTTGCATTTTATGTAATATGATTTAATGTTTTTTGGTTTTTTTTACAGTTCTCATCAAAGTTTGGGAACATCTAGGTTTTTTTTAAATGTTTTTTGGGAAACACACGTATGTTCCTTTTGTTTATTTGCAACAAACTATTCATTTCATGGTATCTGGGCTCTGACTGGGTCTTTTATACATCCATATTGTCCTTCTGAAACCATACCTTTTGTATTTGAATTAGTGCTTTGGGTGGTTATTGTGCTGGAAGGTGATTTAGGGAGTGCACGAGATGACCAGCATTTATCAGATATTGATATTGAAGAAGATTTTGTTTAAAGAGTCCATGATTTGCGAATGGGCTTTCATTCTAAATTTGAAGATGAACCAAATCAGTGGAAGGCTTTTTTTTTGTTTGTTTGTTTAGTTTTACACATATCTCTCTGTCCTATGAAGGAGTCTTGTGTTTGAAAACAAGGATATAGTCCAACAGCTGAACAACCAGACCTCATCTACTACTATGAGCCTCTTTCTGCTCTGATTTACTTCTGTTGTATTTTCTACCATTTACCATGTAGAACTAGGTTGAGAATCTCCTCCCTGCAGATATATATCCTTATAATAATGGGCTAATAATCTGTATAATCTGTATCTAAAAATATGATGTTAACAGGTGAATGAAAGTCAAAATTCTATTTTGTTTTGCACTGGCCACTTTCAGTCGTCTTTACAAAAATCTAACCATGGTAGAACAATTACTGGATTCCATTCACTTTCCTTCTATTTATTTGCTTTGCACCTTCTAACAATATACATTGTTACAAATCACCTCTGGATGTAGATTAGGTAGCCAATTAGCAAGCCATAAGTGATGGTAGCAAGGGGAAAACCCCCTGAGAAGTCATGAAGAAGCCTTAAAAGGAAACCAGACTCAAAAGGGAGCCCACCCTTTTATAGATTATTTTTAAAATATTTAAATTTATTTTGTCATAATTTCAAGAGAAATGTATAACGTGTAGGAACGTCTTTTCAAACTTCTGCTTATGGAAAGAGCTACCCGGCTTTTTACACAATGCATGAACTCACAGCCACTTATGATCGGATAGTGTCCCAGTGATTGATGGGGAAGGTGTTAATGCCGTCCATCCCACTCAGAAAGCATGAGCAAATTTCCTTTTTTTTTTTTTTTTTTTTTTTGTATTACCTGTGTTTAACTTAAAACTTTTCTGCTTCACTTTTTGGAAAGTGTCATTCGCACGTTTCCAGCCCGGTTTCTGTTTCCGTCCATCCGTGTCTCCAATTTTCCTTTTCGTTGTCTGTGTTTCGACATTGTGCGTACACAGAGCTCAGTGTTTACTCACAGGGGTGCACTCCCTCCCGCCAAGTTTGTTTTTTCGTAAATCACGACCTTTGTGTGGAAAGTGGCGTATGCACGTGTTCAGCCTCGTTTTGTGCGTACGCACGTTTTAAATAAAACCCAGGGACAGAACACAGAAAATGCTGCAGAATGAATGGAAGAACGGAGAGAGGGGCGAGGAAAAGATTCAGGCCAAAGAAAACGAAAAGTTTCCAAACTATAGGATCATTTTAAACTAAAACAAAATAAAACACCGTACAAGTTTGTTTACCTTTTTTTAAAGTAATTTGAAATGGATTTTTATATTTTTGTATTTATCTATTTGTATTTGCATTTTGATGTAATATGGCAATTAAATGCACCAAAAGGGTTTTTCTACAAATTGCATTTTTATATATGCTAATACACTGATTGTGAGTCAGCGATCACATTAAAATACTATATAGTTTTATAAACTGACATAATTTTTTTTTTTTATGTTTGCATGTGAAGCTGTCAAAGGTCCTGCAGAAAGATACCGAGCAGGAAATGGAGATGCGAACAGAAATCCAGAACATGAGGTTGGAGCTTTCGTCTATAAGCATGATGGATGAATTCGCCAGGTACGCACGACTGGAGCGCAAAATAAACAAGATGACAGACAAGCTGAAAACCCATGGTAAGAGAATAAGACATGACCTAATAAAAGTAGGTGAAGACAAAAAATGACGTGTGCAGAGGAGGGACACGGGGTATATCGGTAGGAGAATGCTGAGGATGGAGCCGCCAGGAAGGAGGAAAATGGATGTGGTGAGGGAAGACATGAAGGTAGCTGGTTTGAAAGAAGCAGATGTAGAGGACAGGGGGGTATGGAGACGGATGATCCGCTGTGGCGACCCCCAACGGGAGAAGCCGAAATAAGAAGAAGAAGAAATTTGTAGATGTGTGTATATATGTATGTGTGTGAGAGAGAGTGAGAGAGAAAGCTAGTTTTTTTTTTTATTATTATGTATTTATTATTTCCCCTTATTACTTTTTGTCATACAGTCAAATCAAGAACAGCCCGGCAGGCTAAAATGAAATGGATTGTCAACATCATTTTCTACATCCTTCAAGTAAGTTGTCATGTTTTTGTTCCTCATTTATTGCTTAGACATTTTATAATTAGGCACTAATTAGAGATGCAGTTTTGCCCTGTCAAGGAAAAAGACCAAAAACTGTAAAAGCATATGTGTAAATTAGCCTACAGTTTTTTTTACTATTCCAACAAAAACATATTTAATGCTGTATTAAAAAAAAAAAAATAAGTAGATGATTTTCCACTGTTCAAAAAGATACAACTCTCTGATACGAATTTTTTTCCCTTTATGGTTGTTTTTCATGTTGTAGTAAATGTATTTGCCGGGTTGCCTTGACTTGCTTTAATCAGAAGTTTCCACAGGGCCTTAAAAATGCTGAAATTAAAAAAGGGTAAAATTTAGGCCTCAAAAAATTATACAAATTCACTGTTCTAGTTCTGCTGTTCTAATTCTGTTAATGCACAGGTCTTAATTGTCCTTGATGTCCATGTTGCGCTACCTCTAATGCTCATCGAAATGCTCTCTCAGGACTGGTTGTGTAGTTCTTTCATTCGCTAGTCCAAATATACAACTGCAAATTAGACCAATATGCAACATCTTATTAGCTTTCTGTCTCATCTCTCTTGGCTTGTATAATAGACATAAAAATCTCAGGCCAGTTGCTAACTATGTACTTCTGTTTGTGATTTTGTGATGTAGGTCTTACAGTCTTAATGGTCTTAAAAAGGTCTTTGAAAAATCTTTAATTTGACTTTGTGACACCTGCAGAAACCCAGTTAATGCTGCTGCAAATCTTGCTGTGTGATTGCAGGCGGTGCTCATGATTTCACTTATCTGGAAGTATTACGCAGATCCAGTCACTGTGGTTCCCAGCAAGTGGATTTCACCACTGGAAAGACTTGTAGCTTTTCCATCTGGAGTTGCAGGTAAGGACAGATGGATTAGATACAAAACATCTATACAGTGAGGAAAATAAGTATTCAACTTTATGTAATTAAACAAATTTCCACTGTTGCAATTCACATGAATTTTTAACCAGACATTAGCATTAGCTCAAGAAATCTACACAGACAAAGAAATCATAATATTAACAAATAAAAAAAGTTGATAATTTGATAATGACTGGAAATCTATTTTTACTAAGGAGTTCCACTGTATAGTAACATTTTTGCTGTACAAATTAGTATCAGTTGGGTTGGTGCATGTTAATATGTTACACAATGGATTTATCCACCGCTGAATATACAATGATCTGATGATGGGTAGAGGCAACGTGCTTTTCCAAGACTTTTGCAACAAAAGAGTTTTGCTGCACCACAATGGCACTGGTAAACAATTAATTTGTCAACTTCTAAATCTTCTTGTCTGGGCCTTCCAGTCGAAGGAACATCAATCCGATATCCAGCAGCCTCGCACAGGAGCTCCTCGCAATAGTTCTGTTCAGAGAGTCAGAAGGCTTTGTGCATGCATTTTCTTCAATAATTCTGGGTTGATTGTACACAGAGTCTGTTGCTGTTGATTACATAATTATTTGTGATTTTGCCTACTGTTTTACTCTTTGACAACTGTACCTGCTCCAACCAAGACTTTCTGGAGTGCAATGTCTACCCAACATTTTATGCGAATTGCTTCATTAGAACTTATTGTAAAATAATTGTTATAATTATTTCTCTCAATGTAAATACTAGGGGCGGCTCGATACGATACCAGAATGTGTAATACCTCAATATCGATACTAAATCACTTACAATAAGTGACAAATAACCAGCCTCAAAAGATAAGTGAATTAATAACTGTAACAAAAATCCTACAGGGAACACAGATTGCATTTTGATGATTGATGTTGAAAAAATTTATATATAACAAAAGTAATACAATAAAAATATATTAAAATCTTCTTATCTTTTAAGTGCAAACACAGTGCCAACAAAATGTAACAAAAAACCTACCAGGAACAAAGGGTATTGATTTTAAAGAAAAAAAATGCAACATAATTAATGCATGTGCATATCTTTTCTACTTAATTTGGGAAGCACATGAAATTCAGCAAAATTATGATATCGTATGGTTTGAAATATAACATGTATCAAGCAGCTCTAGTATATACTGACCACTACACTGTGGTGCAACAGTGCAGGCACCTGTATTAGAATTATTAATGTAACACATCTATGAACATTTTATTTGATTTGAGAAGTAAATAGGTCTCAACTACACTAGCTGCCTACAATATTTACTGATTTAGTTAGGAATCTAAACATTTGTCCCTGCCGCGAATACAGTAATCTCCCGTTTTACTGCGGTTCAAATCTCGCGCCCTCGGTTTATCTTGGAATTGCATCTGTGACATAACTAATTAGTTTGGCTGATATTCCCGGTCTCTACGGATAGCACGATGATTACTGTACTTATTTTTTTTCTAATAAAGTATTTAAAAATGAATTAAAGTGATTCTTATTTTCAAACAAAAGTAGAAACTATGCGCTTGCTTATGGGTGCTCAAACGTATGCGTATTGTAAATATTGTGTACAGTGCATATTTTGTTATGCATGTATAATTATCTTTTTCTAAACTCTGCATTTAAGTCATTGCTAGTTCAGGGATGAACCTAACACATTTCCTGTCTGATTTCAGGTGGTGTTGGAATAACATGCTGGTTGGTGGTCTGCAACAAAGTGGTAGCCATTGGTATTCATGCTTTTAGCTAATTCGTGTTTTAAGGTGGCTCTCTACAACAATGAAAATTCTTAAAAAGATCTAAAAAAAAAAAAAAGGGTTTACACAAGGTGTTACTATGGGAGCTATGAATTCATTTAAGCCAAACTATGCAGTTTGTTTAAAGACATTTTGGCAAGCAAATTTCCCAATTTAAAATTCAAGGCTGACCGGAAAAACGCTTTCGGTTGTATTGCAAACAAGGTTGCTTTTTGTTGTAGATTAGTCTTTTCGAACGTAGAATTATAGAATTACAAATTGATTTTGCGCCTCATTTACACATAAACCATCAGTGCTGTGAATTGTGAAGGGGTTATGGTTGATCTCAGATGTGAATATAGCTGTCCCTCTTTATTGCACTTGTATATAGATTGCCATTAATACATTTACTCAATAGTTTACAGCTAACGAAATTATCATTCCTGAATGCATAGTAAAACAAATAGTACTGGATAATGGAAATACTAGTGACTTAGATATCTGGGGTTCTAGCAACACTAGATTGCAGCCAAGGATAGGGAATGCTATATTGGAAATCTTCTTGTGTGCATGGAAAGGTAGCCTGGGTAGCAGTTGACATTCATGCGCGATATCCATGAGGAGGAGACATTAAATAAGGAATGTTCCTGAATGGCGCAAAACAAAAAATTTTATCCACAAGGTCAGTTTAAAAAAAATTTGGCCCCCAGTGTGTGCAAGGGAAGAATATTACCAACGCCTGCTAATTTTATTTCAGATTTTTCCTTTTAGAAAGCTTTTGTGATCATTTAATGTGTCTCAGCAAGACACCAATTGGATTGCTGGGACATAGTCTTCAACCTGCACTGTAATCTGAGAGGCCGATCAGATTGGCAATTCAAAGAAGCTGGTCAGACCACCAGCGAGAGCAGCAGTGGAAACCAAAGACTTACTGGCCATTTTGGGGCTAAGAGCATTTGTGATTTCAGAATTTTGTGCAGCATGAGGTTTAGCTATGTTCTCCCAAATTTTCTCTCTCTCCTGGGTGCATATGTATACTCATATGCTGGGTCATTTGACTAACTTTTCCAAGATCACCCCATTGTCAGAAACAGTTGGAGATGAGTAGACACTTCCGACTGGGGTGCTGTGGGATTAATCTCACTGATTACTGCATATTTAAGGAAACTACCCCTGGAGCTGCAGTCAGTAATCCTAGTGAAGTTAACTGGAGATAATATCACACTCATGTCTGGTTCTGAGATGACAAATTGGCTCAAGCTGCACACCAGTTAATTGCCTGGACTTCCGAAATTTGTGGCACTCATTGCTCCTGGATGGATATCTATTCGCTGAATTAAAATTGCATTAGTATTAAATGCTACATCACATAGGGCCTACATGCACAAGAAGGTATCCAGGTTGTATTCCTCAGCCCTGCTGGTTGAAAGGGAATCTGCTTTATATTTATTAAGATTTGGTTGTAATTGTTGATTTTATTTTTAATTAATTTAAGTAAAAGTGCAAACTTCAATTTGAGGAAATCTCCCTAATATATCTTTTTTTGGGGGGAAAAAAGATTTGTAACAAGATCCATACAAACAGTGTTCTGTATTTTAGTTATTTGAAAAGGGTAGCATTGGTCCACTGATGTTTAAACTTATTTGACTTTTTGGATGTCTATATTGACGATGTTACACTCATTCATTCTTTGTGATGTTCGGTTTGAGTAAATAAATGCAATCTGATCAACCGCATTTTTACTTTATTTGCATTGCAATTTGCTAAGAATACTGTGTATTGATTAAACAGGCTAAGCGATAGCCTTCTACTAGCAGTATAACATCTACTCAATTTATTTAATTTTAATAAAAAAAAATAAAAAAAAAAGAAGATTCTGACTTCCATAAGCATGTTTCCCGATGTGGAGGTTCAGGATGTTTCCTTGAAAAATGCAGAGCTTTCTGTTCTTAAATGTGGGTTTGGTGGCTTTGTTTGCTGACAGTAAATGAGTGAAACCTAAAATCAGGAAACTTAAATTAATCATTAATATTTACAGGTTATGTTCTTGTATATGTTTTAGTTACATTTAATGTTCCATTCTTTTTATGAGCTTTTTATCTATGAACAATTGTTTCCTCACCAGTATTGCTTTTTCTCTCTTGAAGTCAATACCAAACCCCCTGACACAGCAAATTTTACAGAGAAACTGTCTGTTAAATGTGAAGAAAAATTTACCAGTTGTTACAAAGCCCTGAAACCCAGGACTCCATTAACTACAAATGACAGGCATCTAATTATGCTATCTAATTATTATTTTGCATGTTACTTTTTTTTGTTACTTTTTTTCCTAGACCTTGATTATATGAAGCTTCTGCTATACAAGTGTTAATGAGTTGTTACTGTAAAAAAGATAACATTAAATTGTGTCTTACTATAAACATGTGAAACAGCTGAAGCTACTGTGGTATAATCTGGGGAATAAATACAATAAACACGTTTCCAAACTCAAACTAAAACCAGTCCATGGTCCTGCTGTTCATTAAGCATCAGTATGCAATAAATGAACTTTTGCTCTCTCAAGCGGAAAAAGGATATACAGTTTATGTAACAGTGTATGTAAGTGTCGTCAGCAAATTTGGCAATGATAGTAAAGTTGGAGATGGCCACGTAGTTATTGGTGTAAAAGAAAATTCCACTGTATTCAACCTGTTTTACTTCAAAATATCCATGAGATGGTACTTTGTTTAAAACCAACATTTAACCTTTGTGTCAGTTGGAGTGAATCTGTTGTTTAAAATAAAAATATATTTGTCTAAGTAACATCTTATCTGAATTATTTTCAGTAGAACCGCATAAAGGAGTTTATTTTTTTAGCTATTTTCTTAATACGTCTGAATTAGTAAATAAAACATTATTATTATTATTATTATTATTATTATTATTTTGCCTTAAGGTATTAAAAACCATATTTGTGCCATAGAATTGCACAAAATTGTTCTTTATTATTGCTTAATGCTTAACTTACTGTAGCACATTTCCTAATTTCAATGTGAAGCCTTATAACTGTCCTACGATTCATATATTCTTAGTTTTAGCTTGTCACATGCATGTTCCTTATGAGACTCATGCATATTCCTTATGTTTATATGCAACGAACTAGGGTAATTCACTCACTAATAAATTTCACAGCATCAAAATGTCACCTTAGACAATAACTGTGAGTTTTCAAGTAAATGTAACTGTCACACTCCAAGTTTCTATTTATGGAGAACCTATTAGATACATGTAGGATAAATGATAAGAGATACTTAACCAACATGGCTACCATTGTTCTATACTTCAGCGCTATGCAATTCCATCCTCAGTGCAGCTAGTGTAAATCAACTTCACCATACATCAAGACAATGATCTGAAGTATACTGTACGTCCAAGTTCTGCTAGTGTTATTTACAGAGCAAACAGTTGGTTTAAGTGTTCTCGATTATGCAATGGCCTGCCTAGTCATCACACCTAAATCCTTTTGGGCTGCTCTTGTATGAACTCAAGGTCAAAAAGAAAAATTCAACTATCGATGAACATCTCTGAAAAGTTTTACAAGTATATCAGCTGAATGTTGGAGAAAGAACTGTCCAGATGACAAGAAGCTGTTATTCATGCTGAGGTAAGCTTTTTCATAGAAAATTATTGTTTTTGAACTGTTTATCACATTTTTGTGCCAAAATCTGCACATCTATACATTTGTTGGTCAAAATAATATTTACTTTTGTTCATAATTACATGTAAACAAAATAATTCATGTGTCTTAATAACCATAAACGACTAGGTGTTCCCCCTCATTTTGACAGCCACTGTATAATATGCAAGTTGTTTATAACAATGCAAAAGTAACCTTTATTTATTAATGTTCTTTTGTTTGTTTCAGTATTTGGTTTGCTATGAGTGATACCTGTCATATTGCCTTCAATTATGCAAAATTATGCAATAGATTATACCCAATTTATTTTACCTCCATTTTTGTCTCCAAAGGCAATAAACAAAATAAAGCTGTTTTTGAAAGGGGTTATTTATTAACTACAGGCTTTCAAACTTAGTCCTCTAACACAGGCTGGCCTAACTTGCTATTTCTGTCCATGTACGAGTTTGCAGTGCCCCTCAATGCTGACAGACAGACAGCTGAAGTTGCCAATCATTCAGTCAGAGCTGCTATCATGATGCTCTGTAGGACAAAAATAGACCTCAGTGCCTCCAGTGCGCTCGAGCCGAGTGAACAAACTACAGCCTCTTCCAACAAACTTCACAATGGTTATTAAAGTGTTTCTGGCCTCTTCCTCAGGATCAACAGCGGTAAGTCAGGACGACTTTTTATTGGCTGGCTTCACTGTGCTAAAATCTTAACTATATCTCTAGTTTTATTATAGACTACTGATATGAAAGTTTGCTGGTAAGTTAGACAACTTATAACTTATAATTGCAGCCTGTAAGTTCAGGAGATTCTATAAGGACAAACCAATCAATTTTAATGAAGCTTTAGGCTGTATTAGTTATTCTGAAAGAATTGAGTCCATACTCTAAGTTCCTAGGCCTCCTCCAGTTTCCTTATATATCTGTGCAGTCACTGATCTGGATCACATACCAAACCTGCAGAAACACTTAGACTAGCAGCAGCACACAGAACATTCTAGAACACATGCCACACTATTTAATTCAATATAAGGACATTTTCACATTAAATATTAATCCGCTTTTATGCTCTGCATCTCTTTTCCCTCAGTGTTTTATACGTATGTGATCCTCAAGGGACCATTCCCCACGAGGGCATATTTATTAGTACATTTTACACTATGTGTAATGGATTTTTAAACATTTATAATGAATAATAATCGATAGTGAAGAGATGGAGAAGTAGAAAAGAGGTAATCAGATACAATTAATGTTTAAGAATTAATATATACAGTATATATGACGTAAATAACATTGATTATCTCATTACAATGACACTTTTCAAGCTGTAATATATATATGGAAAAAAAAGTTCAGTCCTTGGAGTTGAGGCCAATTTATGGGAGCCAGATGACAGGGTCAGTGCAACTCAAAAACGACAGGTCATATGGGGTGTTCCCGCTCTGCAGTGGTTAGTAAAATGGTCCAAATAAGGACATGTGGATTGGTAACAGGGTCATGGGTGCCCAAGGCTGGACGCATTACGGCTTACTGTGTATGGGGCTGTGGAATTTTTTTCTGGAAAACCTTGGACACGTGCATTTATGTGGATTTTACCTCAACACATACCATCTACCTAAACATTGCTGCAGACCAAGTACACCCTTTGATGTCATTGAGTACTCTAATGACATTGGCCTCTTTCAGCAGAATAATGCAGAGGTTTTTTGCAGTGTGGCAAGACAGTAAATGTAGAACATATCAGATTGAGGGACTTTTACAATAAGAGGAAATAAGTGAATCCGCTGAAACTTTTTTTAACTGGATGTGATGTTATTCTAGATATGCTGTGAACATTGCACATGAATAATTAGAGTATGCAGAGAAAGAAACCTGTATTTTTAAAACCTATGCTTTCCATACTGAGTTTATGCTAATGGGTGTCTGAATTGGCATCAGCTATGGTTCAATCCTGAGCTTTGGTTACTGTGTGGAGTTTTATTGCATGGTGTCCTGTATCACTTTCCTAACACATACTAATAGGTGGATTAGCCAAAATGAATTGTCCATTAGTGTGAATGATTATGTGCTTGTGGGTTTACAGTATATTGTGCCCTTTGATTGACTGGCACCCTTTCAAGGGTAATATTTGCTTTTGCTGTTGTACAGTATCTAAAATTGCTAATGTATCCTTGTTTTTTTCACTTTTGGTCCATTGTACATCTAAATTTACATTGTAGTACATCTTCAATACAATTTCACAGAGCTTTTTCAAGAAATATGAGACAGACAGGCAGACAAATCTGAAATTAATCCTTAAAAAAATCTAGATTAGGGCGAAATGTCAGAAACAAAACATTTCACCAACAAAGTAAAAACTTTAAAGAGATTAAAGGCTTGGTAAATATCAGTGAACAAGCGTTACAGTACAATGAGCTCAATACTTTGCATGGTTTTTGTGAATAGGAGTTCTTTTTATAGTGTTTGTGAGTGTTTCAAAAGTATCAGATGCAAGGAGACTAAGAGTGGGAAAGTATGGGTGTGTGTTTGCATTTGGATTTGGTGGAGAACATTCTGGTAGGCAGCAGTGGTTGCTGGGAACTGGAGTGCCTACCGAGCTGAGAACTGACATTGGTATTTTATAGTTGCTACTACACCTGAATCAGTTTACATAACTTTTGGGTCAGCTGAAACTCAAACACGTTTTTATTACCATTGTATTAAAAATGTAAATAAAATTAAATAAAAAAAGGATTGTTGCAAAAATCACTAATTTCAAAACAAACACTTTTACTTTGTTTTTGTTAGTGTACGTATTGACTGATTTCGTTTTTTTAGTGTTTTCCCATTTTATATTCTGTTACTAACATTTTTATTTGTAAGCTACATATTTCATTAATTTCCACAGATCAAAAAGAAGCAGCAGGATGTGCTTGGGTTTCTGGAAGCTCTCAAAATTGAATATGCACAGCTTGACATTGCTTCAAATGAAGAAAATCGCATGTGGATGAGGGAAAATGTACCAGGAGAAAAGAAGCCATCTAATGGAATCCCACTTCCACCTCAGATCTTCAATGAGAGCAACTACTGTGGGGTAAGTAAATAAAAGGTCACATGGTTTACTTACCTAAATCAAGATTTTAATCGAGTTTCGCAACATACAAGAATTTTCTTGTAGTTAATTTTTCCTGTTCCATTTAATTCTCTTGACAACTATTGTCCCAAGTTGTAACCCACCCCAATGGCTGGAAACATGCATCTCTGTTAGGAAAATGTATAAATTCTTTTTTATTTTGTTTTGTTTTTCTTGAAGAAAACGATTCCTGTAAGCGCCATAGTTTTTGTTTGTTGAAAAGGCACATGTCATGTATTACAGGACTATGACACTTTCTTTGATGCCAAAGAGGACAACTCAGTTTATGAATTCCTGGGTTTGACCCCTCCATCTGGCTTCAAGGTCAGTATTGTCAGTTTGTCTGTCTGTATTTTTTCCATTACTTAGTGTAAAACAGGGCATTTCGATTTCTTCAGATTTATGTTAAAACTCTGTAATGTGTGCATCATTCAAATACGTATCTATACTTTATCAAAGAATTTTCAATTGGTGAAACCTTTACTTAACTGTGTTTTCAAGGGTAATATCTTACTTTTTACTTCACAACATTACACAAAAACTTGCTGTCCCTTGCAAATTTTAAGTGAAAGCATAAACTGTGTAAAATGAGAACCTGTTAGGAGCTACCATGGTTCTGGCAAAGGTCTGAGGGTCCTTTTAATGTGAGACTATAACAATAAAAAACCTCTCTCCTTAATAGATTTCGTGTTGCAGAAGACTGTAACCATTAATTGCATAAATAATGAAAGTAAAGTTTTCATACTGGTGTGATATTTAAGCCGGGGATTTTGTCTTTTACTCAAGAAGAAAAAATGATCAGCTTCAATCTACTTGAATAGAAGACGTCTGTGTTTTCTATTAATATACTGTTCATATGTCATTACAAAATCCCTCTAAACCCATCTGGATTTCTGTAATTATTAAGTTATGTTTTATTTTATCCGTGTTTCTGCCTAAACCAACACATACATATGTATATTTCAAGTCTTTGTTGATCACATTGTGTATCATTTAAAGCATGAAAACATTTTATTTAATGACCAACAAATAACAGACAATTTCTTCTTACAACAAAATGTATTTCTGGGATTTGTATGTACAGTATTCCACAAAAAAAGTGAGTACACCCCTCATAGATTCAGCAACGATTTTATTATTTTTGTTTTATGTTTTTTTTTGCAGGAACTGTTCTCTTTAGGCCATACCACAGCATCTCAGTTTATTTATATTTGCATTCTGGACTCTTTCTTGCATGCATTCAAGAATTCTTGCATGTTTTGGCTCAATGTCATTGCATCATCAAACTTCAGGTGAAATTCAGGTGACAGACTGCTGCTCTGACTTTTTCTTGTAAAGGTTATTGATTTTGTTGTTGCCTAAATAATTGCAAACTCTTTAAGCCTGGAAGCGAAATTGCAGCCTCAAACCCTGATACTTCCTCCACCATGACTTTATAGTTGGGAAACAGTTTTTGTATTAGCATCACCTGCTCATCAGAACAACAAAAAAATGAGAATGAAATGAATGAAGCTTAAATCACAATCAAACAGCACAGAACAATCTGAAAAATACCATCATTTCCTTACACATTTCCTTGCAACCTTTTATCCTGTTATCACTAATGTTCAGGTTTTTTTTGGTCAAAAAAACGTTTTGATTTAAAGGCTGTGGGCCATAAAGTAAATTCATACATATTTATTTATAATTACTGTTTTCATCTCAATAATTTCTCTATAATAAATAGACAATTGTATACCATATTTATAAAGTCAAACTTTTAGATGATTTGCAAACTGAACTGCTGATCAACTTTATTTATTTGTTTGTTTAGAGCAAAATGGGGGCATTTTCCTGTGTATTGCTATTTGGACATACATTTAATATTTCCTTTATTTTCTTTCTGGGTTTTTTTAAGGATATCTTTCTGCAGCAATGTTTTACTTTTCAAACAGGCAGAAATTATTACAATTGCTGAAATTAAACAACATAAACAACATATGTAGGGGGACAAAGAAAGTAGCTGTGTTCATATTATGAAATTTCATTATTCTTCTACATTCATTTTCAGGTTTTTTGAAATCCTGTGTCCAGACATCTGTTGTTTCTAATGTTTTCCTACTGCTGATACAACTGCTTCTGATCAGTTGAATTTTATGTGTCAGCATAAAACACATAACCACATAAAACACTGGTCCAGTGTGAAGACCAGTGTGACTGTCACAACCATTATGTATACATCCTTCCACATACTACATGTGTTTCACCTGTTTTTTTTGGGTGGGAATGCTGATTTTCTTTGCCACCAGGAAGAAGCAATCACAGAACAGGTGCAGAATGAAAATACGTCTGAGGTGAATTCACCAGAGGTGGAAGGAGAAGAAGAGATAAATAAAGAGGTCGTAGAACGGGTGACACGAGACGAGCTTTCAGAAGAACCTAAAGAGAAAGAGGAGATCGAAGAGGAAGAAGAAGAGGCAGAAGAAGAAGAAGAAGAAGAAGTGGAGGCAAAAGAAGCTGATGATGAAGAAGAAGACAAGCAAAAAGAAGAAAAGGAAGCAGAAGTAGTACAAGACAGTGTAATTTAGCTCTCAACACTTTCCTCCTGGTGCACTGACTTCTTTCCTTTTCCCCTCATTCCTTCCCTCAATAATGCTTCCCTTTTCTGTCTCCCTGATATCCCGATGTTTTGCTTCTTCACATTCCTCCTTTAACTTCCTAGCTATAATGTAACACATTTATTGAGACTTTGGTTTTCTTCAGGTTTGTTGGACATGCAGTCACTTCTAATTTTAACCATTTTCTCATTTCCCCTTGTTCTCACCTAAGCCCTTAAACAGCTCCCACTGCATGACCATCACTTTTTATATGGATTATAATTTATGGCCAAAGGCTTCATTCAATTCTAAATAGTGATCAAGGATCAATATCAATAGTGATCAATAGTAATCAATCTTCCTTTATTTTTCTAACAGAAAATACAGCATGCAGAGGAAGAAGAACAGGTAAACTACTGAATCTTTCTCTCATCCTCTGGCTTGGCCATTTTAAATTCTCTTAATCAGTTCATGGGAATTTTTGCATTGTCATTAGAGGAAAGATTTTTTGCTTAGGATCCAAAGGCAGGAATAGACCAGAGTGAGCATGGCTGAAATAAGAAATGTGAAATTTATAAGTGAGTTTGAAAGTTGGGGGTCATCTGTCATCATGGTTTCTCCCATAAAACACATTTAATTCACTTAAATGCACTTAAAATCTTTTATTTAAAAACTAATTTCTCAGTCCAGAAATGTTTTTTTTTTTTAAAGGAGAATTGCCTTCAATTTCTTACTGATAGTGTTTTTCTCCTGTTTTGACAGGAAGGTGAAGTAGAAGAAGAATATGAACAGGTAATATTTATTTTTTTGTATTTATTTTACAATTTTTAAACATTTAACATATTTGTATATTTTTTTAATCCCTCTGGCATGTGTATAATAACTGAAGAATGCAGCATATAGATAGATATAGATGCCCCTGCCCCTAAAAAAACAGAGGTGTTATAAATGTTATTAAACCTAATTATTTTTAAATACTGCTTAATGAAAAAACTCAGAATTTCATGTTTAATGTGTATTTAAGCTCTATATAACACTGACTTCTAAACTCAACTCAAAGTCATGCAGACCATCAGCTTGTTTCTTTTTTTCCAGCTACTGTATGTGTATATGGATCCTTGTTTTTGGACTGCTAACTCATCTTTGCTCTCTCATAGGCCATCTATTTGCCCACAGTCTACAAAAAAATCATTTTGGGTTTTGCATGATGACTTTTAGCACTTCTTTTTCAAGACACACTTTGCTTTAACAGGACTTTTTACATACCATATTTGATGGCTGCAAGTTTAACTAGTTAATCTTTCTGTTTTAAGCACAATACAAGTGTCTAACATAAAGGTTCTCAACCATTTTGACATCCATGGACCCTTATAATGTGAACATTTTGAAAATATATTAAGAACACAATTTAAAATTATTAAAAGTAAAAACTTAGCAAGTAGAAACTTTTGACAAGGACCAAATTCTGATAACTAGGTCTGAGATTCTCTGGTTAGTACCTACCAAAAGTGAGCCAAGAAAGGACAACTGGAGACGAGGCCATGGTTGCTCAAGGCTCATTAATGTGTGTGGAAGAGCAAGCATTTATGAAAGAGCTACTAAAACACAAATTTCTCAAAATTTTGATGCTGGCTCTGATAGAAAGTTGTGAAGTCAAGTCAAGAAACGACAAGAAAGTCAAGTTGAGAAAACACACACTGCACTACAGCTTGCTGCATATGTTGTGTAGTAAGTATGTGTCTGAAGTTGTGTTGTCAGACTATCCTTGCTGACCTCTGTATTCCAGCGAATATGCTTTATAATGGGCATGTGAGCATAATAATGGAATCAGTGGAAGAAGGTGGTTTAATGAATCACATTTTTTTCCACATAGATTGCTGGGTGTGGGTGTATAGTTTACCTGGTCAAGGGATGGCAACAGTAGGCAGGATATTGTGTCCTGCTACAATGTAAAAACCTGTTCAGGAAAGGTTTGTGTAACATAACAGGTGATGACTTGGCCTGCAAATTTCTTACATCTCAATCTGAATGTTAGAATGTTAGTGGGATGTGCTGGAAGAACAAGCCAAATCCTTGTAGTCCCCACCTTGTAACTTCCAGCACACCTTCAGAGCTCTTGAGTAGTCCATCCCTCAATAGGACAGAAAGAGTAAATATACAATATTGAACAGGTGTATAGATAAAAGTAATTTTTTATCATTTTATGTGTGGCAAGCAATAATTTGCACTTTACAGATTTGTTATATTTACACACCTTATTTGGAATATTAAAAAAAAAAAAACCTAAATTAATGACATGGCCATGTTTCTGATTTTGTCGCTACTGCTGGAAGGTTGCGAGTTCAAGCCCTGGTATTGCCAAGCTGCCACTCGAGGCCCTTAAGCAAGACCCTTAACTATCTGTGCAACAGGGATGCTGTATCATGGCTGACCTTTGCTCTAACCCTATATGGGATATGCAAAGAAAGAATTTCACTATGTGACAAGCATAAAAGTCCTTTCTTTGTTTACCACTTTTTTTTCATCAGGTTTTACACTTACCACAGAACACTACACACTCAAAGAGTCTCCTATATGTCCATGTAGCCTATATGGATAAAGGTTAATGGACACCTGACCGTTAGATTCGTGCGTGCTTTTTGAATATCCCATTCCATATTTAGTTCCCATTTGCGGTTGTAATAGCCTTCACTCTTCTAAAACATTTCACTAGAGTGTGTTTGTAGGGATTTGTGCTCATTTAGCCACAAGGGCATTAGTAAAGTCAGGTACTGGGGTGAAGTCAGTGTTCCAATTCACTCCAAAGGTGTTTAATAAGGTTGAGGTCAAATCTCTAAAGCAGAACACACAAGATCTTCCACTCCAAGCCATATAAACTATATCTTCATGGAGCTGGCTTTGTGCATAGGGGCACTGCTATGGTGGAGCAGGTTTGGATGGGTGTCCCAATCCCTTTGACCATATAGTGTATTTTGTGTGAGGTTTTTGTTGTTGTCATCTGTCTAGTATAATGTGTTCAGTCCTCAGACTAGACTAAACTGTATAAACCAAGAAAATCCACATCTTTTCACACCTTTAAACCCTTTTTGCCCCATCTATGTGTTTGCTTTCTTCCAGGAAGAAGAGGACTTGATGTCTGAGGTAACTTGGTTGTGTGGGCCAATTTTCATATTAAGCACAGATCTGAGTTTATTTCTCATCGTTGACCCGTTAGACCTTTCTCTGCCTTACCTCTCTCCTCTCTAACCGCCTCTCTCCCTAGTCCTGCACCTGCTGGTTTGATTCTTTTCCATACACACTATACACAAAGCAGCTCTTTCATTCCTTTTATTGCATGTGTTTGTTGTGTGTTTTGTGTGTGTCTGTATGTTTTCTTTCTTTTGCCTATCATGCGAAACCCCTTTGACCCACTGCGGTTGATTCTTTAGGAGGAGGAAGAACTTCGACAGCTTGAGGTAGATCGCAACACTCTCTCTTTCTCTCTCTGTCTTCATGTTTCTCGGGTTTCTATCCCTCTATCTGCTTGTCCGATGTGGTAATATGGTTGTGGACCAAAGCTGATACAGAGACACACATTGATGATGCTTCTGCCAAATTGCTGCTGAATTCTGATTGGTTAGAGGGGGTTAATTCATTATCTATAATCATATACCTACCTGTGAACTACAAGGCAAATCACAAGTATGTATACTGTAAATCTACTCATTCTGAAACATTATTGTTTATATAATAACAACCAGTGGTGCGCTGTCAGGGCCAGCAAGGCCTTCTCTGCTTCCCTAAGCTCTGTCAGAATGACTAACAAAGATATACGTATATATACAGGCTGTCAAGTGATTTAAATTGATTTAAATATGTAATCGCAATTAATCACGTGATTGTCAGAGTTAACTCAATCACACATTTTTATCTGTACCTTAAATTAATACTTTTCAAGTTTTTAATACTCTAATCAACAGGGGCGTGGACAGATATGGATACTTTATTTAAATTTATGTTTATTATTAGTAAAATCATCCTCAACATAGAGCTTGAAGACAAAATATAATTGTAAATTTTTTAAAGTAATTATGGTGTTTTAAATTACGTTAATCACCAGGACGCCAAACGGAACTTTTGCTATGTTTTCACACGGACGGTTTTAATTGACGGATGTGTGCATCATGGCGGATTTTCGTACTGATGTGAAACGTGGTGCATCAGTAAAAAAAATGTTTAGTGATTAAAAATGTATTTTCGGTGAAGTCTATTTTTTAATTTTTTATATCAAAGTAAAGATAGGACGTCGTGAATAAATGTGTGTTACGTTGAAGGTTTCAATTTCGCCTCTTTGATAATTATGTATGTATATTTGTAATAAAGTTAGTGCCGTTTTTATTTATATACGTTAACATGTTATTAACCTGCTAATTTTGACAGCCCTAATATATATAGTGTATATATAAATATATATATTCTACACTTTCTATTCTCTCCATTTCATAGCGTCTTTCTTTTGTAATTTTACATTAGAGTTTCTATCCCATCAGATTTCAGCCATTACATCTATTGTTGCTGTAAGGCCAGTAGAAATTAATAACTTGGGCTTTTGGTGTTTTCATATCTATGTTCCTTGAAGCTGTTGCTTTAACCAAACAGACTGCGATTTGGCAACTCCAAAGCCTGCTAGCCGGCACCCAATCAAGTCGCTATTTTCTCACGTCTTTTGATTGGATGGTCAGAGAGTGCGCTAGTCAGACTCACAAACAGCATCTGTAGCAAACTGCACAAGTTTAAATATATTTGTGTGGATTTAATCATGAAGCCATTGTGAAATAAAAGACCACAATGGCTCCATGATTAAATCCATACAAATACATTTAAACTACAGAGGAGAAAACATTTATTTGTTTGCAGACATACTTACAAAGACATATACAAGATGGAGTTTTAAATAAAACCTGGCCTCCATAAGTAAAGGTCAGCCAAAACAGTTCAAAACAGCTGTTAGGCTTTTTAATTAACCATTTATATGTTTGTATTTTTCACCCTGTAGATTTTGGACCAAAACGCACAATTTACCATCATCCCCAGGAAAGCCTTAAAGCACAGAAAAAAATTATAAAAATATTTGTATGGGGTTATTATTCATGCTTCTGCTAGAGATCATGTATGCAGATAGTGGGGCTGTGGCTACAGTGAAAGGAGACTTGAATTGTGTTCAATGGGTTTCTTGCTTAATTGAGGGCACTCATTCTCGCTGTTTGAGATACCTGTCTATCATGCAGCACTCTGTTATACTATGTTTCTATATAATATTAATGGTTTCTATAGCCGTGACATCAAAATAATGGTATTAAGAAGTGGATTGATATAGATAGGACACCACTGAAAGCCTAGGTGTGAAATGCATGGCCCGCCACTGGTAACAACTCATTCACAAGGACTTCTATGGCAGAAGATTGAAAAATGTGTTATTTATTTAGGCAAAAAACACCACCTCATTCAGTATGGAGTGTAACAACAACAACAGGCATTGAGGGAATTTTCATAAATTTTTTTACCACAAGACAGGACAGAGGACATTGTGAATTCTCAGTAACAAGCTGCAATGACGTGGTGGATGTCGACATGTGGATGTTCCAAAGTAAAAATAATCTATCAAATAATATGTCTGTCTTTAATAAATAAAACATGGTTGTGGTATAAGAGAAGTAAAACTAATTGGAAACATGGCTCATGCCGGAACACATCACACCACCCCATCTCTTTTTATTATTTGATTCGATACTTGACATAACTCATGCACTAGCTATTAGCTATTAGCTAAATCAAGGGGGGGTTAGACATTATGCTATCATTTAGCACTGTGTTTTAGGAGTGTACTCATTGTATTATTTGTTAAAGTATAATCTCACATGGACAAATAATACAATGAGTATTCTCCTAAAACACAGTGCAAACTGCTACCATAATGTCTAACCCCCCCTTGGTTTAGCTAATAGCTAAAAGCTAGTGTATGCGTTGTTACCTCCATGAAAAAATGCTTGTAAGTGGATTGGATATGCTAAATTTGCCCTTAGCTGTAAATGTATATGTGAATTGATGTACGGATGGTGCGCTGTGAATGATTAGAGGGCGGATTGCAATCTAATGTCCTCTGATCTTGGGATATGCTTTGGACCCACTGGCCCTGACCAGGGAGAGGTGCCTACTGAATGAAATAAATGAATGTATTACCATGCGCTCATGTTCTCTTTCCTCTCAATCTGCTTTCTTTCTCTTTTTTGTTCTTTTCTCCCAAGTTTTTAAATAGAAAAAAACATTTCCTTCATTCTTGCCTTCATTTCTGCTCAATTATCTCTTCTCACAGTCTGAAATCCATCTCTGCTTATGCTGTCTCTTAGCATGCTTCTATTTCCTGTCTACTTGAATTACAGGAAGAAGCATCACAGCCTCTGATCTCATTTTCTACACATAAACACCTATTAAGCGTTGCTTTTTGCTTTTTTCTCCCCAGCACAACAGATCTCCATTTCAGCCTGATCACACGCACACACACACACACACACACACACACACACACACACACACACACACACACACACACACACACACACACACACACACGGACACAACATCTAAGTGCCTGTAGTGGTTGGTTTCTCTCTGTACTGTTGTACTTTGTACTTGTTGTACTGTTTGTGGTCTAAACACACCGGATAGACTTTGCATGTTTTAATCAAGTTCCTTGCTGCTTTTTCTGTGACACAGGAAGAAGGAGAGGTGCAAGCATCAGAGGTATAAAGGTTCACTGCATTGCACGTTTCATGGATTTTGATGGATCCTAACAGGGTTGTTTTTTGTGTTGTGGTTTAATCCAGAGCCTTATTATTTATACAGTCACTTGTACAGCCCTGGAGTAGAAACACACTTGTCTCCATGTTTTCTCTGTAATATATGATCTCAGCAAGATCCACACAGCATGTAAAAAAGTATTTAAAATAAATATGTTCGCACATCCTTTTTAAAAACGTCCCTGACTAAATAAAATCAATAACAAGCACTTAAATAGCCTGCATTTTTTTATATGTGTACAGTCAAAAAATGTAATATAAATCAAATATATGGTCTGCTTCAATGCAAACCAGGTTCTTACAGCAAACATAGCACCATACCTTCCTGATCTGTCCTCCGTATAACACTTAAAGTGTAAAGGTTCTCCTCATGGAAGAGGTAGAGAAAACCTTCCCTCTGACAAATTTGTGTCTTTAATCCCGTATCAATGGTTTGCCCACTACTTTCTATAATACTTATGCTCTTTTTAAAATCTTAGATTTGTTCATTCTGTATTAGTATGATGTGTGAACACAATTTCAAAACCATTCCATAACTAAACTAACATTTTGCAATCATTTTATCTTTTTTTTTTGTATAATAACTTAATAATTGACTCAGCTAGACAGCTATTTTTTTTCACAGGTATCCAATGTTAGTATTGCTGATAGAAACCAATTCAGATCTATTTTGTGGTACAGGAGGAAGAGGATGAGGACTGAGGATGGGACACAGAGGATTATCAGGTTAATTATGGTAAGATCTGTTGTTCTTCATTTCTACCACTAGGTGGAGCGATAAGGTTAATTTTGTCCAAAGGTTAAATCCGAAAGACATGGCTGAAACAGAGGTGTGCCTAATGTGTAAAATAAATGCTATGATGCAAAAAGAGAGAAGGTCTCTTAGTAGGTCAACCCAATGACAGCAAGCTGCCCAGGTCATGCAGCTGCAAAACAAGCCAAATTTATCAACCCTCCACCACTGTGCTTGACAGTATAAGTTTTTTTTTTTTTTTATAAATTTTAACGTTCACATTTAACATGCTAAACTGAAGCCTGTAGAGTCTGAGAGTTTAAGAACTTTTTTTTTGATGCAATTTCTTGGAACATTTCATGGTTTGACCTTGGGGTGAATTTGCTGTGATGTCCACTTCTGCAGAGATTGGCAACTGTCTGGAATATTTCCACTTTTAAATAATAGTTCTCATTGTAGAATGAGCTTTAAATTGTTTGGAAATGGCCTTATAATGCTTCCCAGATTAATGAGCAGCAACATATTTTCTCTAAGATCGGATTGCTGATGTTTTTTATGCTTCTTGGTATTGTGTGAGAACACACTTAAATGCTCCAGAACATCAAACTGCTGACTTTACAGAGGTGGTCACATGGGCTGATGATTGATCAATCAACGGTGTTGGTTCAGCAGCACCTGTCTGCTACCGATCCTTTTAAATCCGAAGCAGTAAAGGTGTACTTAGTTTTTCACACGTCTATTTTATTTTTGTTTCATTTGTGTAAATTCACAATGACAGGTTTAATATGATGTGTTGTTCATCAGTGGTTGTATTTATGTCATTTTAAGACCTGATAAGGACCAGTTGTTTAGTTTTACGCCCTGATACATAAACCCTAAAAAAGGCGACAGGGTATCCTTTTACTTTCAGATCACTACATAATCATATCGGTGTATTTCAATATATTCCACCGATAATGTTAGCTACCTTGTTGTTCTGCTCAAATGTCTGAGAGGATTTTAAACTCATATAATATTCATGTTTATCATTTTCACTACTAGATTTTCTGAGAGATGTTTCAAGTCACATTCATGTTCATAATATTCATGAGTTTATAAATGTAATGCTAATGTTAACCAACAGCTAATTATTATCATCTAAACCTGATAAAGTTAAATATGTACTGTCTGTGTGTTTAACTGCTAATGATAGACAGACAGTTTTCATGAATTAACTAAGTACAATTTTTAATTTTATTTCTGTTTCATTAATTTTCATAGGCTTCAAATGTTCATATTTTTTATCTTTTACCATGTAGTTATTATAAACTAAACCTAATCAAATTTGTAAGAGGATATTAAGTTGTATATTGATATATCTGTTCATATGCTCCATGCTAATGTTAGCTAGCTAGTTAGCATAACAGAATTCCTGAGAGGATTTTAAAGCCTTATTTATATATTGTGTTAATAGGTTTCAATTGCAATGTTAGCCAGCTATTTTTTATAACTAACCTGAATTTATAAAAGTACTAATTATTTTGTTTATGTGGTGCATGTCATTATTGTTATTAAGACCACATGTTATATATAAGCATGTAAAATGAACAGTCATTAGTCAGGTGATTAGTCATTTTCAGAATGTTTATCATAAAAATGCTAGCTAAGAAAACAAATAATTTGCATATATCTATTGCAGCTTACTGTTACAAAGAAAATAACCAAATTTCTGTTTGTCTGTTGACTTGTTATAATTTTAGTTTTGTATGTATTGACTCCCACCCAACGTGACAGCCTCTGCTTGAAGACCATGAAGATGTTTGACGCAGAACATTTTCCACACAAAAGGTCCTGGAGTGCGTGCTCACACAGCCACTTTCTGGAACTTAGACATGAAAACCACCACCACCAAACTTGAATGAAACTGCTGTTTTCCTTTCTTTTTAGCTACCTTTATTTTATTTTTTTTATGACGAATTCTAAAGGAGGGAGATTTTGTAATATTTAAAGCTAATGGTTCAGCATATGCGCTGTGACATTGTGCTTTTTTGTGCCATATCGCACATTAAGAAGAGTTTAATTCTGTTTTTGAAGATAGCACTGATTGTCCTGCAGTCTATTGTAGTTGTAGGTGCACCATAACCAGTAGTGTTGAAATGCAACCTGGTGGGCCGACAGGGTGAAGGCTGGAAGTATACTGCTCTTTAGAATCATTGCTTGTAGTTTTGGAGTCATGTAATTGTGTATGAGGTAAAAAGTAAAAAAAATAAAAATAAATAAATCATCATAGTATCCCTTTTTAAAGACATTATTAATAGGAGCGTTGATAATGTTGCATTTTTTCCCTTATTGCAATTCATTAGGTTAATATAATTTTTGTCATCTTATTATTATTATTATTATTTTTTAAATATCAAACAGGTTTTATATATATATAAATATATATATATATATATATATATATATATATATATATATATATATATATATATATATATATATATAAAACCATAATATTCATTTGTTAGCAGGGGAATATTGCTCACATTATCATCAAGTTCCAGCTGTAGGCTTCTGTTGTCATTTATGAACTGAAAAGCACTTTTCTTTCATGTAATTGCTTAAATCTACCTGAATGCCAATAAAAAAAATATGTGGCATTAGATGCAGTGTGTTTCATTATTTGCTGCATGTATAAATCTCCCCTGAAAGGAATTATTATTATTTTTTTTATTTAATGATGTTACATTTATTGACTGTGTAAGCAAAGATAGATCATTCCTTTTATAATATTTTAGCTTTCCATAGACATTTGGTCAAACATTTTTTCTTAGTATTTTAACTATAATTATCAGTCAATGCTGATTGCTATAAGATATTAATTACTTATTTTTATATAATATGCTTTATTTTTTTTTTCCTTTAACACTTTACAGTCAAATTTTTCAAACACACACACGAACAGACAAAAAAACCTTAAAACCTTAAAAAAACATTAAAGTCTAGGTGCCGAAATACATTAGATATAAATTACAAATAATGCCATTTCTTTACAGGATCTATTATAATTTCTAAGATTATTTTTCTTCCATTTAATTTACCTTTTTCTTTTGCTATCCGAGACTGATATTTGGTATTGGATCATTGGTATCTCCAGTTTCATGTTTAATTCTTAAATGTGTTGTCTCCTTCAGCTTCTGCATCCTGGTTCCATCAGCTCCTTCTCCATATCAAAGTTCACTACTACTGACACTGGTGCCTGTAGGCCCTGTTTTGCCTCCAACCCTATTTGCATTACCCAGTCCCGCTCTTAATTATACTACTGAGAGTTTCAGACAGTGGTTAAAGGACTGGTCACAGTCCACAGAGATAATTTGGTAGCATCATTCGGTGGCAAACTTGGATATTGTGATTTGTGGTGAGAGTAAGGAGCAGGTGGAGATACGTGCTGGAGAGAAGGGGAATGAAAATCAGTAGGAGTAAGACAGAGTACGTGTGTGTGAATGAGAGGGAGGGCAGTGGAGTGGTGCAGTTGCAGGGAGAAGAGGTGGTGAAGGTGGATGAGTTTAAGTACCTGGGTTCAACAGTGCAAAGCAATGGAAAGTGTGTTAAAGAAGTGAAGAAAAGAGTGCAGGCAGGGTGGAGTGGGTGAAGAAGAGCGACAGGAGTGATTTGTGATAGAAGGGTATCTGCAAGAGTGAAAGGGAAAGTTTATAGGACTGTGGTGAGACCTGCGTTGTTGTATGGTTTAGAGACAGAAGCATTGCGTATAAGACATGAGGTGGAGCTGGAGGTAGCAGAGCTGAAGATGCTGAGATTTTTGTTGGGAGTGACGACGATGGGCAGGATTAAAAACAAGTTTATTAGAGGGACAGCGCATGAAGGATGTTTTGGGGACAAAGTGAGAGAGGCCCGATTGAGATGGTTTGGACATGTGCAGAGGAGGGACATGGGGTATATCGTAGGAGAATGCTGAGGATGGAGCCACTAGGAAGAAGGAAAAGAGGAAGACCAAGGAGGAGGGTAATGAATGTGATGAAGGAAGACATGTAGGTAGTTGGTTTGAAAGAGGCAGATGTAGAAGACAGGGGGGTATGGGGACGGATGATCCGCTGTGGGGACCCCTAATGGGAGAAGCCGAAAGAAGGAGAACATTTGGAGATTTGGTGGCAAACTTACACTTATAAAGAACAATCTTATTCATTCTATCTTACCACATTATCTGTGTAAAGCTGCTTTGAGACAATGGCCATTGTTAAATGTACTATACAAATTAAAATGAATTGAATTAAATTGATTGATGTGGGATCATGAAGCAATAGATAATAGATTTGCCCTTCCCAAATATTTTCATTAAAAAAGAAATATCCTATCACAAATTTTGATAACTTTGCTTTTCTTTATGTCCCCAGTGAATACATACATTACATTGCCACATTCATTGTCCTTTTTTGTTCAATTTCCCTGCTTGTAGTGTTTGCATTTTACTCTTCTTTATTATTTGTACTATAGAATTTTGTTATTCATCTTTTAGGTAACTGATAAAATGATAGAATTAAGAAATCTGCAATAAAAGATACCATACAGATATTCTACTGTATAATACAATATATTTTTTCTTTTTTATTTCTGTTGTTGTTGCAGCATAGTCACATCTTTGCTTTAACTGCTGCTTGCAGTGCATCAGATTCTGATCTGCATTATTCTTTTTTTTTTTTTTTTTTTTTTGCATTTACTAAGACATTTTTCACAGAGAATTTATTTGCTTCAGGCTTGGAGGAGACAGTTGCCCAGGTACATTTGATCAGGGATATGACACTGTTGATGCCAGTGAGGGAGGTTTCTGGAATGAGAATCGATTGGGCAGTGTCATTAATTCTCATGGCAAAGCAGTTCTGTTGGGTTTGTGGGCTGAGACGCAAAGAGAAGAATTTGACTCTGATAGGAGATTTAAAGTCCATTAGGACATTCTTGATCTATGACTTTAACCAGTCAGTCTTACTCACTAACATCCAAGCATTCTGCTGACAAGGTAACAAGTCAACAGCAGGAAAGCAAAGGTCCCAAATCTTACCTTATTGTCTTGATAATTTACTTATTTCTGTCTTGTTTTTTTAACTCCAAAAGTGCGTCAAAAAGAACACATTTTTTTTAACACTGTGTCATGCCTGAAATCTCCCTTACACATACTTTCTTGTATTTTACTGCGTTTATAATCTGGTGACAAAAACAGTATGAATAAAATAAAATCCAGCTTTTAATAAAAAATCCCTCCTGTCATGCAAAGCTCTGATTGCAACTAAGCAACATATTTTTGCAGCAAAGATTTAAGTATTGGCCAGAACAATGGCTCAGGGTGTAAAAAATGTATTGGTTTTAAACCTGAAGCATTTTTACAGAATTTGATTACAGTATTTATTGGTGTTTGTGCAGTATTATGGATTATAAAATCAGATTTTAGAACTAAAACTATTTATTTTACAGAAGCCGTTTTCTAACTTCCTGAATGGCTTTCATATATACAGTACTAGGTTTGGAAATGTGGAAAAGGTAAATATGTTTTTTAAAAGCTTCTATACAATGTCAATTCAATTCAGTAGTATTTGTAGAGCGCTTTAAACAATAGACATTGTCTCAAAGCGGCTTTCCAAAAGTTAAAAATAGATTACGAATGTAGAAAAACAGTGGCAGTGGCAGTGGCAAGGAAAACTCCCTGAGATGATATAAGGAAGAAACCTTGAAAGGAACCAAACTCAGAAGGGATCTATCCCTATTCATTATAGTTCTATCATTGTTGAGGTTATCAACCCTTCACTTATGGACACTTGAGTGTAAGACAATTGTTCTAAACTGTTGTAGCAAACTGTTTATATTAATTACAGTCCAAATTCAGCTTCATGGTTCTTAAATTTACCTCTTCACTGTTCATGTGGAAATATCCTCAGCAGCACCAAATGGTCTCTCCCACTCCATTCAGAGGTAAGGCACTGAAAGAATAATGAATTTAAACAATTAATCTTAAACTGTTAAATTCTATTTCTAGGTCTATTCAGCTTTGTATATTTCATAATTTCCTTCAAAATAAATGTCTACTTTTTTTTTTTTAAGATTAAATTTTCTTATTTGCCATGTTATAATCATTACGTATTTGTCATCAACAGAATTTCATAACTCAGCTAAAATCCAGGGAAATAAAAACCACACAGTAAAGAGAAAGCATCTTTATTGCCCAGCTCACTAATTTTCCCCGACACAGGCATCCATTAACATTAATGTGTGTTATATCACTGCACTATGAATGCTAGGCAGGGTTCTCTTCTGACAGGGGTTTTGAATAAATTTGTGCAATCTTGCAAGTTGGGAAAACAATCTAACTCAAGCTGTGATTTGTGGTACCATGTGTCCGATATTTTATTGGATGAGAGCCAGAGATTTAAGAGAAGAGATTCCCTCTTCATAGACAGTTGGTCAGCACATGAGCTGCTAACATGCCATTTCTCAAATAAAATGCATGTGCTGCATTAAACACACACACACACACACACACACACACACACACACACACACACACACACACACACACACACACACACACACACACACATTCTTTTATGTATTGCTCAATTTTATCCTTCCGAAAAAAACTTTTTTGATGTCATTGGTATTCATTTGTATAATTTTTTATTGATTTTGTCGTGCTGCTATACATACAACTAAACACAATTTTAACCATAATCTTATATGGCAAATAATGAAAAGATCTATTGTCATGTTTTGTGTTACTGTAGTAAATGTGACATTTTAAAGTAGTCTGTATGGGGAGTTAGCTAGGGTTCACATATTAGCACCACATTGCAAGGCTTAGAATGTTAGGAAGTATATATATATATATATATATATATATATATATATATATATATATATATATATATATATATATATATATATATATATATATATACTTACATTCATGCAACTGAGCAGCTATGTGGTTAAGGTCATTGATCAGGGGCCCAGAAATGGCAGCTTGGTGTGGCTGGGAATCACAAACTTTAAATCTAAAGTCCATTGCCATAAGCACTAAGCTTCCACCTGCCATGAGACAATGAAATAAAATGTAGGTCACAGAACAGAGGTTAAATTCATTAATATCAAATGTGATGCTGAAATGACATTTACATTCGTTCATCTATTTTGGGAAATAGAGCAAATTTGTTAGAAAAGTATTTGAAAATCAAAAACACATTTTGAAAAACAGAGTGATGTAGCTGAGATTCAGTAATTCTTCCTGCAGAATACATAGACCATGTTGACCCTGCTTAGGATTTCTACATAGGGTTTTTAAGATCTTACACAGGGTATTAGGATTCATATTAAACTCTTTTAAAAAAACATTATTAAAACCCAAATCCGAATACAGATACGGTTTCAGATATTGTGGCATTGGGTTACACCACATTAAAAGCCTACAAACAGCATTAAGTTCTAAAATAGCATTTTGTATCTAGATTTTTAAAGAATTCTGGATCATAGTAACAGTAATTAAATATATGGTTTTTTTTAGAAAATGTGAATATTTAAAGGGCCTTTTAAAATGGATCTATAATGAAAATCTAAATGTTGACATGAAAATTGGAAATATTCAGAAATATATGCTAACAAAATCAACTAGCAATAAATGGTTACAAAAATATTAACATAACCATAATGATCCAGAATTCGTTCCATGCAGTGAGAGTAAAATGGAGTACACTGAAAAGGCTACCCTGCACAGGATCACACTCTCTCATCAGTTTTTCCCGCTCAAGGCAAAAAGCCTCTGGTGTAAATCAGAGCAGGTTAAATGTGCGTCAGCTTCCTGGAGCAAGATTGCTCACAAAGCTTTTCATTAAGCTTTGGCAAGCCATAGATCGTTTAGATTAAGTGTTGTCTCGGGCAGCCCCCAAATCTGTAGTGCTTTGGGGCTTGCAGGCTGCAGGGTTTGTGCCATCCAAACTGGCAATCATATATAAAATATGGCAATATAGTGATATAAAGTCTGGAGGTCTAAGTTTTTGACTCATCATATTGTGATGTCCTTCAGTTTTTTTTTATTTTTTTAGAAGATTTTTTTCATCTCTTTTCCTTATTAATAAAGCTAACACTTGTCAGGGTAAAGGAGTAAAAGCGTGTTAAACCGTCATTGTTCATGGAAGCATAAACTATTACCATAAACTATTTACAAAGGAATGATTAATGATGTAATAACTCCCTTTGATTGTTTGTGAATATCACGAAAAATATATATAAAAAAGAGGTTTTGAAACACAAAAGACAAAAAGTGAATTAACGGGACAAACAATCAAAGGGAGTTATTACATCCTTAATCATTCCTTTGTAAATAGTTTATGGTAATAGTTTATGGTTCCATGAACAATGACGGTTTGAAACGCGTTTACTCCTTTACCCTGAAAGTTAGACACTAAGGAAGTAAAAAAAGGATTTATATCGATTGGCCAGGCAGAGGGACCGAGCTGGGAAGGATGTGCTACAAGTTAGAGCAATAAAGGTGGAGATGGAAATGTGTTGACTAGTGAGGAGAGGGTGTTAAGAAGATGGAGGGAGTATTTTGAATCTCCATGGACTATGATGTTTGCGGATGATATTGTTATTTGTGCTGAGAAAAGAGAGCAGGTTGAGAAGAGCCTGGAGAGGTGGAGGTACGCGCTGGAGAGAAGGGGGATAAAAGTCAGTAGGAGTAAGACAGAGTACATGTGTGAATGAGAGGGAGGGCAGTGGAGTGGTGCGGTTGCAGGGAGAAGAGATAGAGAAGGTGGAGGAGTTTAGGTACCTGGGGGTCAACAGTGGAAAGTAATGGAGAGTGTGTTAGAGAAGTGATGAAAAAAGAGTGCAGGCAGGGTGGAGTGGGTGGAGAAGAGTGACAGCAGGAGTGATTTGTGATAGAAGGGTAGCTGCAAGAGTGAAAGGGAAAGTTTATAGGATTGTGGTGAAACCTGCGATGTTGTATGTTTTAGAGACAGTGGCATTGAGTAAAAGACAGGAGGTGGAGCTGGAGGTAGCAAAGGTGAAGATGTTGAGGTTTTCGTTGGGGGGATGGACAGCATTACAAATGTGTTTATTAGAGGGACAGCGCATGTAGGACATTTTGGAGACCAGGCGAGGGAGGCGAGATTGAGATAGTTTGGACATGTTCAGAGGAGGGACATTGGTTATATCAGTAGGAGAATGCTGAGGATGGAACCGCCAGGAAGAAGGAAACGAGGAAGACCAAGGAGGAGGTTTATGGATTTGGTGAGGGAAGACATGCAGATAGTTGATTTAAAAGAGGCAGATGTAGAGGACATGGATGATCTGCCGTTGCGACCCAAATGGGAGAAGCCGAAAGAAGAAGAAGCTGACTCTAATCTCTGTGATTAGATCTAATCTCTAATGTGCAGAATACAGAATTTATAGATGCTTAATACACTGTGTGAATGTGTAGCTTATAAGTATGAAATACATATAAAATATATTCCTGTTCTTAAGTATACACTTCTTGTTTTCCAATAAGAGAAGAGAAATTCAATATTGCAGTGAAGAATTCAGTTTTTGTTGTTTTGTGATTTCAAATGAGAACAAATTGCATGTGACAAACATCTTGAATTATCACAGTCAGTTGCTAAAAGGAATGAACATATGTTTTCATTTTAACAATCTTAAACATTGCAGTTGAAAGACTCTTTCATTGTTAGGACAGAAACAAGTGTAAGGGGGCCATCAGACAAAAATAAAATAACAACCAATGAATGTCTCATAAATAGCTTGTAATGGCATACAATCCAATAAACCTGTCACTTACTAATGCAGTTATTAGTCATTAATTACTGTCTAATTTCTGACATTGCCTGATGCTACACTTCTGAATATTGCAATTATGACTTCCCTTCTGCAGTACTGGATGGATATAGAATATTACAGTAAATACATGACATTATATATAGTGTAAAGATTTGTCTTTCATAAAAACAGCTTAATTCTCACCCTTGCTTCATTAGGTACTCACTTGTATTCTGTGGATTTATTCCTAGTAACTGCTGCTGCAATCTTGCAGCTCATCCTGATTCTTTTTCACAGCAGTCTTGGTGTTGTTTAATTATATGGTTTATATTTCCACATTTTGATGTCACCCAAGTTTAAGGTTTGATAGCACTCAAGGTTTCTTCATCTCAGTGATTTTTTTTTGTCCTTATTGTGTCTGCTTTGTTCATTTGGGATCTATATCTGAATCTGAATTTTGGTAAAGCTTATTTCGATATCTATTACTAACAGAGCTGTACAAATAAACATAAATGAACTGTGTCTGATTTATTAGATTATGTAATAGTGTTAGGATTTCTGCTGCATTTTGATCTCTAGTTGGTGAGGACACAGATTGTGCATCTGAAAAATGCGTCAGTACACTTGCTATTAAGCGCTCAACTCTTCTTTGTAAGGGCCAGATGGCCTTGACATGAGGAACAGCTTTCTAATCAGCTCCACTGTCAGATTTATAAATGTTACCCAATCCAGAGCCACTCATTATTTTCCACTCTGTTGAGTTATACCCAAGACCTGATTGCTCAAAGGTAATGAGCTCGAAGTCACTACATATCATATTCTATGCAGAATGTGTTCTCTATAAAGAACTGAATTGAATTCAATTTAATTTGGATAGCACATAATAATATTAGACATTGTCACATAGCATCTTTATATAAATGTATATGTAGATCTATAAAGAGCAAGCTAGATATGAGGGTGGCAGGGAAACTCTCCCAAAGAGGACACAAATAAACTTGCTTGTGTGTCAAGTCTGCGAACATGCCATGTTTCTGTATAGCAATCTATATTTATCTATATCTATCTATATTTCCAAAAGTATTGGTTCACCTGATTATAAGTACGGTTTGTGCGATTTGTGAGCATTGCATTCCACATTTAGTTCCAATTTGCTCTTATAATTTCCTCCACTCTTCTGGGAAGATGTTCCACTAGATTTTGGAGTGTGTTTGTGTTCATCAGCCACAAGGGTATTACGAAAGGCAGGTACTGATGTAGGTGAGGAGGCCTGGGGTGCATTCGGCGTTCCAATTCATCCCATAAGTGTTCAGTAGGAATGAGATCAAAGCTCTATAAAAGGCCATTTAAGATCATCCTCTCCAAAGCATATACACCAGATCTTCAAGGAGCTCACTTTGTGCACAGGGGCATTGCCGTGCTGGAACAGGTTTGGGTTTCCAAGTTCAAGTGAATGAAGAATTGTATTATAGTGCATGTAAAGACGTCCTATAGAATTAGGTGCCTCCAGGTTTGTGGTAACAGTTTGGAAAAGAACCACATATAGCAGGAAAGGTCAGGTGACCCAATACTATTGGAGATATAGAGTATTTCACATATGCTTTTTCAATCACTGCTGAGGATAGATTATGGATGTATCACTCAACAACTGAGCTTTAATGCACCTGAAAACTGAGCAGTATCTTTTTCCTTTTTTATGTTTTTTATTTTCTGTGTTTTTTTTTAATTACTTTCCTTAACAATGTTCCACAGCCTGAGCAATATACAGTGTATGTGAGAGAGCATTGATATACACTGCCACTCATCACTGCCAGTTGTGCATCAGCAACAGCACACTTTGGCACATGAGCTCTCAGCAATAAGGTTTTAAAAGTGCTGGCTTGGCTTTTGCAGCAGTACCATGCCTGTAAAGCATCTAAGCAGCACTATAGTTTACACAGTCAAGGCGAATTTCTTTCTGGGACTATTTATCTTGATGACAGGACCATGTCTCTGTCTTACCCACTCTCTCATTATATACACTGATTTAATCTTAGAGCAGCTCAGTGTGACAGTCAAATTATATATTCCAATTAAAAACAAAAAACACTAGAGAAAAGCAGTGAGTATTATCAAGCTGTGAAAGTTAAAATCATCTTTAAATTGCCTCTGAGGCTGATTATGCTATAAAAACGACTCCTCAGACAAGTTAGCATTATGAATTCAATAAATCTTGAGTGATCCCAGTTCTCTTCCATTGAGTTAGTACACCCCTCACATTTCAGCAAACATTTTAGTATATTTTCTCAACAGACAATACTATAGAAATAAAACTTGGATATATTTTAGTCAATGTGCAGCTTGTAGCAGTACATATTTACTGTCCTCTAAAAATAACTCAACATGCAACCATTATTGTCTTAATAGCTGTCAAAAAAGCGAGTACACCCTAAGTAATAACAGCTGTATGGCGTGTACCCATGCAAAACCACATTCATCATTCATCAACCGATTCATCATGTTCATGTTGAACATCCAGTGGTCAGTATGAGAGAATTGTACTCAAAGCACCAAATTTTAACTGCTCTAATAAACGATACACAAATATGTATGGTCCTGTCAAGCAAACAAAAATAAAGACAAGAACTGAATGTTCGGGGTCACAAGTATTATTCTAGTGATAATGTCTGACTAATGCTTATAGATACAAAATAATTCTCACACTGTATTTACACTATATACAACCCCAATTAAAAAAAAGTTAGGACATTGTGACAGAATGCAAAGATTTTCAAATAGAAAACAAAATAATTACACTGAGGAAATGTAGCATTTTAAGGAAATAAAGTAATTTTGAATTTAATGGCTGCAACACGTTTAAAAAAAAAGCTGGGACGGACCCACACAATTCTTAAATAAGTGTAAAATTAAACATTTTGAGAAACATCATGCAACTAATTATGATAATTGACAACAGGGCAGTAAGATGATTGAGAAAAATAGTGTATCTTAGAAATGCATAGGTATCTCATTCTGAAATACTAAAGCAAGAAAATCTCAACTAATTCCTAGCCTCCACCCTGTAATCTATTTGTTCTTATCAAAGCTGGGATGCAACCAATATCTGTAGTCAAGACCACCATGACAGGTGCTGCAAATCAGCAAAAGACTGGTTAATGCAAGTTGACTTACGGGAAGAAACTTTGGATGTCAGAGGTTGTTGCAAAATCATCCCAACCTTTTGGGTGGGTTGCTCAAGGAAGTGAAAAATATGAAAACAACTAAGAACCCCAGGTCATGTCCAGGTCTTTTGCCAGATGTTTTATAACACCTGTAAAACGAATTCAGTCCTGATATCAGAAACATTATATGAGCGATAAACAGTCATTCCCTTTCCCAGCCTTTTTCTTTGCTTTTGAAGTTACTAATAAACCATAAAACTTGTCAATAAAGACTAAATACGTGCTAAATGTTAAATATGTAAATCTCTTTTTGCCCAAAACTCGAAAACTATATTAAACTCCATACACCATACATATATGTTACTATTACTGAAACAATAATATTCAATAGCCTCATTAATATAAGCTTGTGTTTTTTCTTGTCAGCTTGATTTGATATAATGATATCAGTTCTTAATTCATGAGCAAGAAAGTAATATCTGTCTTAATGCAGAAGCCTGAGGAACAAAGCTGTTTCTAATGAAAGAAACTTCTGTGTAATGACTGTGTATGCTAAGAAAATTCAGGTTATAACTAAGATACCACACATCTTTTTGTTATAAGGACTTATAAATGTGTACGTAATGTGTACGCAGTTTCGTTTCCGTACCGATTTTGCTTAATGCCATGAGCAGTGCAAGGCAATATGCACAGCATACTGTAGCATTCTTCCCAGAAGCAAATCAGACAGAGGCCAATTATGGTGTACTTTTCTCTAATTTCTCAATGCCCATGGCAATACATGAATTGGCAGCTGATGAATAAATTAGGCATACCTCCAGTAGGTTGCACGGAGCGGCTGTGATATGAGAAGGGTGATACTTGACCCTGCTGTTTATGTTTTCTTTTCAGCCCAGTGTTAGCTTTCCTTTGACACTCACTTTGCTAAAGGTTTTATGTTGCCTTTGACAAGTGGTATACTGATCTCAATCTCCTCTGAGAAATGGCCTGCATGAGGGATGTCATATGTTTTTTCAAAGAAGCCCGCATCTTTCCATTTCCTACTGTTTTTTTTTTTTTTTTTTTTTTTTTTTGCAAATAAATTGTGCTAAAGTGTGAAAATTTTAAGTGTTGCCTTTATTTTTCGATAACAGCAGCTTTACAATTTTATAACTTTATTAGTTTATTATTTCATTGGGAATTAATAATAATAATGAACTAATGGAAACAAACAACAACAACAACAACAACAACAACAACAACAACAATAATAATAATAATAATATAATTAATATTATTATTATTATTATTATTATTATTATTATTTATTATTTATTTTTATTTTTTTGTTTCCATTGGTTTCTAGCTCATTCACTGGTATGATTTGTATGGAAAACACTACAACTACAACTAAAATAAAAATACAATTATAATCTAATAATCAAAACTTTTTCTGAAAGGGTATGTTTATCAAAAGAGTGTCAATGTTTTGTCTTATTAACTTCAAGGTTGAAAGAAAAGAAAGCCTGATGAGGGAATGAATGTTTACAGCTATTACAACATAAGTGATAACAGTAACTATACATCGATAATAAAGTGTGGTGTGTTTTTTATTAAAAAAAAATTAAAAGCGTTTATTAAATGGGAAAATATCCATAGTATAGGAGAAATACAATTCTGGGCTGGTATGGTCCTTTTTAAATTGCTCCCTTTATTAAAAACAAACAAACAAACAAACAAACAAATCTTCTCAGACCTTTTTTACATAATGTTTCAGGAACAGTTTCTGGATCCACTTGTACTTTGAATAAATGATTGTTAAGCAAATGTATTAATTATTGGTTGTTGTTGTTTTTTCAGAAACTCTTAATTAAACATAGTGTGTTATTTTTTAATTCAAAAGAAGATCTAGTCATAATATTTAACCTGTATTCCCATTCCAAAATTATAGCTATGGTTTTTAAATGCTTTACTGGATCATCTGTATCTCCAGTCAGTGTAGTTTCTGACAATAACTATATACAATCTGCACAAACATCAAGCAGGATGAAATGAGGAAAGTGAGGAAATGGCTTCCATGTATTTGTAATTAACAAGTATTTACATAAATAGTGCATTAGATGATATATGAAAATGATCATGTGCACATTTAAACAGGGAAACAGAAAACAGGTCAGAACTGTGTAGTATAGAATTCAGAATACAATAGAAAGAAGTGTGTATTTTGGGAAGCAGCCAGTGGGAAAGGAGTAGGCGGTGTCTGTGATGCAAATTTGCTGAAAAGAGCTTTTATTGGTTTGGGTGAAACACGATGAAGGCTTTAATATTTTATAAAGCTCCTCTTGTAATTCTCACAGACACAGTGGAGAAAAGACGGAGGGTACTTCATTCGGTGCACAAGAGAAACTCCACGCAGACATCACCACATCACCATGAGTGAGGTAGGTTGAGTGCTTCGCATGGATTGATTATGATGCACGGTTAATGCACTGTTATCAGGCAATTATTGCTTTTTATTATATTAATAATAAAAAGCAAAAATTGCCTGATAACCGTGCATTAACCGTGCATCATGTTTGTTTCCATGTCTGTTTTAGAAATTGTAAATTGTAGATATAGTTATTGTAATATTTTGCCATTTTTTGGCTTGACCACATTTTTTGCCCAGGATTATATACTATATTTATTTTACTACAGCAAAAAAAGTAATATTAAACTGTACTATTTCTTGTCTCTGAGGTTAGTCTCTGATTATGAAGTATATACCTTTGTTTACTTCAGTATCTTCTGCACTCTGCTCTACTGTACTCTAAAACTAATAATGGTCCATTTATGCACCATTTACTATCTATCTATCTATCTATCTATCTATCTATCTATCTATCTATCTATCTATCTATCTATCTATCTATCTCTTATTATAAAAATACAATTAATTGCAGAAAATAAGAACTGAATCAATAAGTCATATATCAAATCATTGATAACACATATAGCATGTTTTATGAGACACACATACACACGCACACAAGTTTCTTAAATCAAAATGATTAGACATTAAGCAATCTGTGGTGCAGTAGATGTAGTTTTGTCCTACATTTACTATTTCCATTGGGTCAGTTTAATGGCATGGAATGGTATCATGCAACAAATATGAAAAAAAAAAATATATATATATATTGCCTATTATATCTGTCATTTAATAACAGTAAATTTATTATAATTGTAAAAAAAAAAAAGCAAAAAATAGGAGCAACTCATGGTGAATTGTCAATGTGTATGTACAGGTCTTTTAGAGAATTGAAGATGAACATGCAAATTAGCTGTGATGGCATGGAATTAATGAGTCCCAGAGTATCCCTTTTCAGAGTATCCCTCTTCAGTCTGAAGCATTCTTACTCAGGTTGTCCTTGAACATTGGGTTTTTTACTTTTCACTTTCGCCTATCATTTGAATATCTGTAAAGCTGTTTCGTTTAAGTGTCTAGTGTTTGGGTGCCATACAAAAGCACTTATTCAAATTGAACGTATTGAACGTAAGAAGGCTGTGCAGGGTAAGATATACCCTAAAAGACAGGTAGGTTGGATATCATGAGAAAAGGATAATATATATAAATATATATAGATAGATATAGATATAAAGTACTGTATATTATTATTTAACACACATAGAGGAAGTATGTCAGCTAAGTGTTCACTAATGCCTTTTGTCCCAGAGGCAGGTAGTGTGTTCTCCTAGCACTCTGGACATTATGTGATTACATAAGTTCTCATGTGTCTTGGAGGAAGCATGTAAAGTATAAGCTTTTGAAATGCTCAATCTCTTGCTGAGACAGTACAAATAAGCACTTTTTCTAGATAAAAATGAATAGACGAACACCTGGGTTGTAGATGGAAGATTCCAATGATGAAACTGGATTAAATCTTTACAAAATGACACAATTATTATTTACATAATTTTCAAAATGCCTTTTTCAAAAACAATAATGAAAAATCAGTTCTTGCTATACAGTAGGCTGTATAACAATCATATAACACTTGTTTTTCTTACTACTGCATATTTCAACTGCTTTTTCTGTTGGATTCTGCACTCAAATGATGCACCAACAGTGAAATAGTTACAGTTTTTCTCAGATGCTTTAGAGCGTTTTGCTAATAATTTTTATTATTTGTAAACCAGTAAATGCATTTCTCAAAAGTACTTTTCTCAAAATCCTTAGTTCATCTCTCAAAAGTAAGTATTTGTGTCAATGAACATCTCATTCCCATCAGAATGAAATGTCCCTTTGTCATTGTTCACAAACAAGATCGTCAAAATGTTTAGTCACGTTGTCAGTATGCACAGTTTCAATATTTCTGGATATAAACTAAAGTTTGGGGTACAATGATTAAAAATGCACAAAAGGTTAATTCCTTCTGTATAGTATATATGAATTTCAGCAGCACAAATGTATATATTTAATTGCATTTTTGATTATTGGATATATATTGATTGCAAGAGACCAGACAGGATTTAGAGTTTTACTGTATTATACAAGTGTTCGTTTGTTTCTTGGTTGTTCATCCATTTTCAAAAATTAAAATTTTTTGTTTTGCTTTGTCTGTATAAAATTTTCCAATTGAAGGTTCGCAAGATTCACCCTTGACCTGTTTTAGAGAACTATTGATTATTGGTTGATGTGATGCTGTACAATCTCCTTTTTAGTGACATTCAAGATTCATCTGCACAATTCATCAATTTAAGTCAAATTTACAAAAAAAGTTCAGTAGAAATTTTAGATGACAAATTCTGACAACTGGTTTAACCATTTTGCATTCAATGACTTATGCAATGAACTGATGCCGAGATGTTTTGAAGTTAAGACTATTTAGGTGAAACCAGTATAATATATTTTGATCAGCATGAACATAAACAACTGATAATGTAAGAAACAGCAGACACTTGTACACAATCGATTAAATGAATGCACAAAAGCATTCCCAATTCGATCAAAGCAACATGAAATGTTCTTACGATGAGCACAAATGACTAAATGATGTGGAGGTTGAACAAGTATTTTCGAGAATTTAATCTCTGATCTGAGAAACGCTCCAAGCAACTGAGGAAAACTGTAATGAATATGAACATTTGATTGCAATTTAAATGCTATATAAATCATATTACAGTGCTCATTCTCCATCCCCTACACACATACACACAAATTTAAGTATGTGCTCTGGACTGGGAGAGTGCTCTGAGAATAAATTCGGCTTTGTGATATATTGTTTGAAAGCACAGCCTATAAATTGGTGAGCTCTCTAAATGCTCCCTCTTTTTTGCCGAGGCAGTGCAATGATGCAAATCTCTAGATTGAAATCAATAAAATAAATTTACAGCTTTATTATATGGTTAAGGCTGTGTTTGGAGGGTAATAACAGAAACTTACAGGCAGGGAAATGGGTTAAAATATTCAATTAAAACATCAGCAAAAACAATTTTTTTATTCTTTATAAGGATTTTTAAAAATTGTAGATGTTAAAAATCCTTTTATAGGTGCTTTGATTGCAATGTTTTAATGTCTATCATAACATTTTTAGATTTAACAGCAGTAAAATTATATTGGATTTGGACCAGTAGGTTTAATCTGCGTTTATTGCACTGCTTCTGGTAATGATCCATATCTATCTATCTATCTATCTATCTATCTATCTATCTATCTATCTATCTATCTATCTATCTATCTATCTATCTATCTATCTATCTATCTATCAGACAGACAGATCTATCTGTGTAACTTTATATAGAGCAAACGGAGCAGACGGGCAGACGGGCAGACGGACAGACAGACAGACAGACAGACAGACAGACAGACAGACAGACAGACAGACAGACAGATAGACAGATAGATAGATAGATAGATAGATAGATAGATAGATAGATAGATAGATAGATAGATAGATATGTACTCTTTTTTCTGTCATGCAATTTCACTTCATTATAAACTAAGGCCAAATAAAATAAGTGCTGTGAAATTTTTCTCTTTTCAAATCCATTTGTTGACATGAAGCACACCAGAATTTAAAATTGTAACAATGTAACACATGTCTCTGTTGTAAACAGAAAAAAAATGTCTTATTTCTAGTGAAAATTTCTTTCTTGCCTCTTCCTTCCATTCATTATCATGAGTATAGGAATCCAACTGTGTTGACCAGAATAAAGGCTTGTCAGTGGCTCTTTCTATTCATTTGTTATAGGCAGAGCATTGTTCTACAATCAAGGCAATTTTCTCCCCAATTTTGTCATGGCCAGTTCACACCCAAATGCAATTTCTTGATTCCTTTGAGGCATGTAAAACTAGCTTACCGCATATTTTTCTCATGCAACATCAGGATGTGGCATAACACACTTGCATAGAATAACTTGAAGGAAAGTGCTATTTGGCTTATTCCACATACATAAGCATGATGAACGTGGATGTGTAATTGGCAGGAATAGTTTTGATTATGGAGATAATGATATGCATGAGTGTCTACAATGCCATAGCAATCCGTTGGTTGAGAAAGCAACAGCATTTTGAAGAAGTTTCAACAGTTCTTGTTTGGGGAAATTTAGCTAGTAGGTGGGAGCTACCAAGACCCAATTGGGGAGAAAAAGAGCAAAATACAAAAATCTAGTAAAATTAATTGAGAACAATACAACAATACAATGTTTTGTATAAGCTTTGGGGTGTAAAAAAATGGTCATAGGTTAATCTCTTTCTTGCTATATTTAATGTGTGTCGTTTCACATTTTCTGCAGCCACATGGCTTTTTCTTAAATGCATGTGAAAACTGTACTATAGTTTGTGTGTACATGCATGTAAATGTGTAATATCTTCATTTTGTAAAACTTGCTGTAAAAACCAAATAAGCGAATAACAAAGGAAAACTACAACATAACATTTTCTGTTCTTGTAGACCAAAGGATCAGCAGCAATTGGTGGAAACAGCAAAATGTCTGGGGGACAAGGTAAATAAAACACTAAACAGACTAAAAAATATTTAATATACTGTACATTAAAACAGTCATGTCACTGTATAGATCCGAGGTGCCCAAACCCATTCCACTGAAGGGCTATACCAACCATTATAATAAAATAAAAGTTGCCATGGTTCCTCTCATTTATGATTTCATATAATTTTATATAATGTAATAAAACTGGCAAAATGGCATTTTTCCATTTCCCCCCTCTTTTCATATATGGCATGGCTGGGCCAACTCAAAGGTCAGTGCAGGCACTAGTTTGGGCATTTTTGGTAGAGATTAGCATTATATTTGTTGCTCATTCTAGTGGTTTACAGGAACTCTCAGAACTCTCGCTGAGAGAAGACTGGCTCGTGCCTTTCCTTTTATTTCTGAAAATAATATACTTGAAACAACAGCATGAATATACCAGCAACATTTGCAACATTATTTATCTCATCCCTTAGGAAGCTAAACTTGTCAAAGTAAATAAAAAATCCTGCTATGCCAACTGAGTTTTGAGAAGTTTTGAATGCTTTAAAAGTGCCTATTATTGCTTCATGATGGCACTATTTTTCCTTCTAGTAAATATATACTGTACATAGCAGCTAAAGCAACACTTGCAGTATTCAAAGCCTTATTGAGATGCGATTTTGCTGACTGAGCACAATATATCATATTCTAGAATAACAATGTAAAGAGCAAAAATATTACTATAAAAATATAATTGTACACCAGATTCCAAAATACTGAAAAGTAATGAAACATGAGAGCTGCACATTATATATGTAACTATGGTTCAACAACTAAGCATTATTCCTGTCAATGTCTAATTTCCTTATGTTCTGGAATGCTTAGGCAGATTCCTTTCAAGCTTGTTGTGGCAACCAGATGTTCATATCAGTAATGCTCTATATCTAGGCTACTAATTGATCAGGGTTATGATATTTATCATGTTATAAGTCAGCCAAACCCACTACAGTGTTCATGCTATGCAAAAATCTGTCAAAAGTAGACAGTGAGCAAATTGTTGCAATATCTATAAATAACTCCAGTGCTGCCACGGTGTAGCCATAAGATGTGGTGTACATAGGATAATAAGAATAAGGCATCTCATGGTATGTCTGGGTGTGATTGCAGACAATCACATCCTTTACTTAGTGGGTTTTGATAGTGTTCATCAGTGCATACCAAATATTTGGAAGCTGAAAAACCTTTTGATAAAAACAAAAGTGTATTCAGTGTTTAAATTGAGGGGGGACTGGGAGATTAGGCATTAGGGACCCCCATGAAAAGTAAAAAAACGGACTTTCCCAAGATTATTTTAGTGAATAAATATATGAATTACACAACTGGGAACCCCAATAAAACTTGACTCAATTCGAGCACTGGCTGTATTCATTGAAAGCTTGTTTTACAGCATGAAAACTACACAAACCATAACAAAGTAAACTCACAAAGGCTAGATTCATAAATTTAAATGAAGTTGAATGTGTTGCTTTTGTTTACTAGAGTTTTTTTCAATGAGCATTTATATTTAAGATGAGCAAACAAAGATGCACATTCCTGTTCGCACATAAATGCAGCACAACAGTTGCTTTCATCAAATGTACTGATTTGATTTTGGTTTCTGCAAGTACCCATTCTGTATGTAGCCATGCTACATGTAGAACATGCTAAAAGTTAAATGCTAAAAGTTAAATCTAATCCTACACCTTAATTTGCAGCTAAGAGCCAATGGCATGTATAATAGCCTGATAAATTCCCAAATGACAGAAACGTTTTTGAGTTAAAGTGATTTGAAGTGATTCGTATATACATTTAAAGATTTTGCCTCAAATATACCATTTACCACAGTTACTAAGATTTACAGTACTGGCAAACGCTTTTACATGTATGCTGGTTTAAAGGTCTACACATAGATCAGAGTTGCTGGATCAATAATCTAATGCTTTCTCAGGGTTTGTCAAGTAAACTGCTTTCCAGCAGGAAACTGTGAGGCAAAAGCATTGGCCACAGTATACCAGACCTAGCTAGAGCATTTTTATTGCCTAAAGAATGGAACAAATCAGCTAGTAAAGATCAATGCTTATGTGCTGCTATATCAGCTTTCAACTTATAGGAGTTCCACAGAAAGAGAAACTGTATATGGCAGCATAGATACAAAATTTTCTTTTTATTTACTCACCTAGTTCAGAGGTGTGTAAAGACAATTTCATTACATCCATTAAATATTCATTGAAAATTGCTAGGGAGAAAACATAGGTACAAGATTTGTTAATGTGAAAGCAATTTCATAGAAGTAATCAAATTACTTTAGTTACGTATGTAACCATAGTTCCCTGAGGGAACGCTAAAGTTCACTAAAAACTAGCAGATGTATTTCTGCCAGGTTGGGGCTCTGCCAGGGTTCAGAGTCACACAAATGCAGAGACACACTTTTATTAAAAATGTCGACAATTTTATTTAAATGTCTATACAGAAATATAGAGAAAACACCTAACCCCAGACACACACACACACACACACACACACACACACACACACACACACACACACACACACACACACACACAAACAATTAAAACAACTAGGTTCAATAAATTATGTGAATAGTATAAGACTTCAGTGTTTACAGTTACACCTGAGACCAAACATTTACCTACACTCAGTTTACATACATCACACCTTTATATGCATTTCTTTAATCAACTCTATTAAGGCATCTTGGGACATTTGAAACAAAATGGTAGCTGTATTTATTGCCCAGTACTTTTTGCCCTTTGTACTATGGGAAAATCCAAGTGACGGTCAAGCCAGCTCAACCAAGAATTCTGAAAAAGATTTGTGGACCTCCACAAGTCCAGTTTTTTAAAGAACTCTAGGTACAGTTAACTTTAAATGAAAAATCTTGGGACCCTGCGGAATCTGTATTGTTCAGGGAGGAAGTAGAAATGACAAACTAGTTTAAAAGTTGGAAGCATAAGTTACATCAAGTTATGTACCTCCAAAAATAAGTAAGTCTTACATCACTGTTGTCTGATAGGCTGCCAGGCAAAGATGATGCAACTTCACCAGGACATGGCATTGAAAAGCCAGACTAAGGTTTTGAAACTGATTTTAACATATTGGAATGTTCACTTGTCAGATAAAATATAAACTGAGCTTTTAAACCTAAGAACTATGAAGCATGGGGGTGGGAGCATTTTGTCCATGTTAGATAAGCAATGGCACCATGAGCAGGAGAAATGGCTAGAAATACAACCAGAAAGTTAAAACTTGGTTGCAACAGGAAAGGGGGGTCTTCTAGCAGAATAACGATTCTAAGAATACCTCTAGGTAACACAGTGGCTTAAAAACATCAAAACACTTATTGGAATAGCTATCAAAGCCGCAAACCTGACAGATTTACTGTACTCCAGTTAATCCTGGAGAAACAACCAACACATCTGACTAAATATTGAGTATTCTAGAAGACTACACCAACAGTACAATTCAAATGTAAGTAATTATACTGTATGTAAACTTTGTATTTACTTATATCAAATCTGATAAAGTTTACAGTACAGCTGAAATAAATCTGCCTTTTATCTATAATTAAAAAAATAATGGAACTGAAGTTCTAGACATGACATGTATGGTAATGTAAAATGTGTGAAGTAAAAAGTTTAAGTATGATTCAATAGCCTGTATATACAGTAAGCCAACATTTGGCCTTTAACTGTATGTGAATATAGAGAAATTTGATTTGAATATGTAGTAAGTAGAAAGCATTAGCTGCAATAAAAAAAAACGAAGTAAAATGTAAATAACTAAAAATCTTCCTAAGCACAAATAATAAAACAATATTGCTTTGTTACTTCCATCTCTCCATATTTTTATATTGACTACATAGCAATTCATCTGTCTAATGGTGCACATGAAAAGTAAAGCTCCATTTAACTGCTGTGTCAAAAATTAATTGCTGCTGGATGTTTCAATCCTAATGCCATCTTTTCTTCCTGCTAGACACTTGCTATTGAAATGTCTTATTGTCATTTGATATGCACTTTGTCTTTGACTTTGGTCACACAGAGTGGGGTATAGTCAATTAAATAGCTCAAGCTCTACAGCAGATATCAGTGGATATAATACGCATGTCTTAATGTAGTGGCTGAGACCCTTATAGTAGCAATAACAGTTTATATGCATGAACATGCAGGCTGCAATGGATGGGTCATTTTTGATGATCATCAGTAGGACGGATGGATCGCTTTATGGCTAAAGGGTCAGAATATGTACTTGCAAATGTATAGTAAATATGAAGCATGATCTGCCATTTTAACTTCTTTTAAAATGCAACAAGGCATTTAATTGCCGGACTTGGAGTCACTGAATTAGACATCCTGCCATATCAGATATTTGACTGTTATAAAAAAAAAACTAAAAAACACCAAAAAGCATTCAATTTTCACATTATTAGTTTCTAACTCTTTTTAAATGGCAGCTCACACAGTAATTTGCAATTATGACATAACATTGTTTTGCATTGCCATTTATTATTAACTCAAAGTATTGTAACAATTGGCTTTCAGCATAACATTACTTCTTATTAGTAAAACATAATGATGATGTGATTTCCCACAGCTGAGCATCTGTTTTCCCTAACAACATGTGCTCGTCTCAGTACACGGCCCTCATTTAAACATTCTAAAAGCCATCTGCTAAATGATCCGTTGCTAAAAAAAAATGAAACAGAACAGTTATTTTAAGATCTGCTCAGCAAAAGACATTCAGTGTATGAATATATGTAAAGGCCTTTGTCTCACTGCAGCTTTAATTAATAATAATATAAAACATTAAATTTGTTATTAACTAATTAAGCTTTAACATGCATGGTTTGTCTATATAACCATATTAATTTATTTATTTACTGAAACAATAGCTTCTATATACAGATTTGAGATGTTTGAGAACATTGCAAGTAAATAAAAAAATTCTAAATAAAAAAAATCTCCTTTATTTCCAGATGCATCCAAGAAGGATGTCCCAGAGGACTTTGACATTGACATGGACGCCCCTGAAACAGAAAAGGCAGCTGTCGCCATCCAGTCACAGTTCAGGAGGTTCCAAAAGAAGAAGACTGAAGAAAAGTCCTAGTGGCTGCATAGGAAACCTATCCCAATTAACACACCAGATAGGTGTGGCGTGATGCTGCATGTGAAAGAATTTCATTCTATATGGACTCAAGGAGTATGGTGGAGCTGGAGCAAACACAACCTTTCAACCTTTTGGGAAAAATTGTTATGCAAAAAAAATCTGTTATCTGCATTAGAATTGTCTTGTAGTCAGATGTTCTTGTGTTCCTACAACTTGCAAATATCACTATAATATTAACAAATTGAGAGAATCATTGGGTTTATCATATTGAAACTGTTTCTCACTTACTATTACCTCAATACTGCTTTATATTTTAGTGACTGAAGAATAAAGAAGAATCCAAAAATCCAGTTTTTTTGTTGTTGTTACTAGTTGTTATACATTGCAGAATAGAGCTTTGACAACCTTGAAGGTAGAACTGAAGTGTAACAAACTACTGTATGCTAGTCTTCTTCTTCTTCTTTCGGCTGCTCCCATTAGGGGTCGCCACAGAGGATCATCCGTGTCCTTACTACTCTGTCCGCTACATCTGCCTCTTTCAAACCAACTACCTGCATGTCTTCCCTCACCACATACACCTTTTGGCCTCTTTTCCTTCTTCCTGATGGCTCCATCCTTAGCATTCTTCTACAGATTACCCCATGTCCCTCCTGTGCACATGTCCAAACCATCTCAATCGGGCCTCTCTTACTTTGTCCCCAAAACGTCCTACATGCGCTGTCCCTCGAATAAACTCGTTTCTAATCCTGTCCATCCTCGTCACTCCCAACGAAAACCTCAACATCTTCAGCTCTGCTACCTCCAGCTCCACCTCCTGTCTTTTACTCAATGCCACTGTCTCTAAACCATACAACATCGCAGGTCTCACCACAGTCCTATAAACTTTCCCTTTTACTCTTGCAGATACTCTTCTATCACAAATCACTCCTGCTATCACTCTTCTCCACCCACTCCACCCTGCCTGCACTCTTTTCTTCACTTCTCTAACACACTCTGTAATGGAGAGTGTGTTAGAGAAGTGAAGAAAAGTTGATCCCAGGTACCTGAACTCAACCACCTTCACCACCTCTTCTCCCTGCAACTGCACCACTCCACTGCCCTCCCTCTCATTCACACACATGTACTCTGTCTTACTCCTACTGACTTTCATTCCCCTTCTCTCAAGCGTGTACCTCCACCTCTCCAGGCTCTTCTCAACCTGCTTCCCACTCTTATTACTAATCACAATATCATCCGCAATCATAGTAAATGGCACAAAATTGAACATTAAACACAGTAATCATACATTCTGGTTTAGATCTTAATAGTCATTGAAGAAGCCATTCTTGAAGCGTATTGTATTAGTTCATTGTGCAATTACTCCATTTTAAAGTCAACAGTAAATCTTGCATTGCCTTCAATTAGAAAGATAGAGCACTTGACACTGTTCTTATCTTTATCTGTTTGCTAAACTTCGACACTTGGAAGATTTTTGCATTTTGTTACTAAGTGCAATTCAGGATTTTGAGTGAACCTAATAATAAATAGCCTTGAGTCTCTGGAATTATGTCTTTTCCTTTTTCCATTAATTTCTAACACACTGTAGTTTATTCAAAGTAAGAACTTTTCTGCTCAGTGGTAAAGTGCCCTATCCCATACTTACCACTTCATCTGATTGTTTATTAATTCATTATTAGGAATCACTTTATCAGTGTCAGGGTTCCAGTGTATCTGAAGCCTATTTTGGTCAAATATTTGTGGACACTTGACCGCAAACATGTTCTTTTCGAATTTTCCATTTCACCTTTAGTTAGGTCAGCTATTTTCTTTTCAAGAATAAACCTAACAAATGCATGCATTTGCAATGCTTTTGCATGAAGTAAGAGAGAGAGAGAGAGAGAGAGAGAGAGAGAGAGAGAGAGAGAGAGAGAGAGAGAGAGAGAGAGAGAAAGAAATTAAATTAATCCTAAATAAACTTCTGAAATATAAGCACACCTCTAATCCATAGACCTATTTGACTCGTATCATTATCATTACCTCCAAATAGTGTGCTTTAACGTAGGCCAAATTCCTCAAAACTCAAGTGGCGAATAAATGAAATGCCTTTATCTGTACCCCATCTGTCATTCCAGTGATAAATATTTCACAAGAACCTCCAGCACCATCTCTCGGCCACCACATTACTAACATGATCCAGTTTCGCAGTCACGACACAGATATAGAATTTTCCTTCACCAGTCATTTTTAATTTTAAGGTATCGTCAGTTATTATGTGGAGAATATCATAAAATGTTTTTTTTATTATCAATCATGCTATGTTTAATCTCTGGATTATTTGATATTCACTTCTGTGAGTACTTCAAGCTGTTCAGGATGTAAGAAATTATTAGTAAATCAATTGCCTTCATATTGCTCAATCCCCCATCACCACCCTTAAATACATCTATATATTTGAACCCCCAAAGAGACCTTACATTTAAGTGTGTAATGACCCAGCGTATCATAATTTAGATTCTACATGACTGCATATTGAACAATACATTTATCACATTATATATAAGGGAAGTTTATTTGTTATGACACATTATAAGATGTGTAATAAACTTTGTATGCTATTCAAGCCTGGACACCTTTATTTTATTTCACTCCTAGGTTACAAAGGGTTTTATTATGAGCTAAGTCCCCTCTATAATGGCATCCTAGCAACATCACTTGAGTAAAGCTGCAAGCTGGAAATTCCCTACAATCAAAATGAGATATGTTGAATTTGAGTGCTTTTCTGGTAAGTTATAATAATAATGACCAGTAAGTAGTGGACAAATGTTGTTATTTCTAATACCAATAACACATAAATGGCAGCTTGTCATCTTTGACCAAGGCCCTTAAACCTCTGTGCTTCAGGGATGCTGTATCATGACTGACAGCACACTCTGACCCCAGCTTTCTAACATCGCTGGGATATGTGAAGAAAGAATTTCACTATGCTGTAAGAGGTTGTATCGAAATGCTTAACACACTAACAGATGGTAGCACAAGGCTCCACGCACAGTCATAGGGAGCACCGACTTTCATCTGTACATCTGGAGCTGTGCAATTGGTGCTATTCTGACCACGTGCGTAACAACGTCTGCAATTGCATCATTGACAGCATAATAGATCCAGCAAACTGGATTTTTTTTTTTCACGACGACAATGCACCCCGTCACTGAGCTTTCATCACACGTGAGTTTCCTGCCGGAAACAACATGATCTCACTTCCACATCCACCCTACTTGCCAGAGTTTGGCTCCTGCGGACTTCGCCCTCTTCCTGAAGATGAAGATCCAGCTCAAAAGTTTTGACACCATTGCGGAGATTCAGGGTGCATCACAAAAACGGTGCTTGACACACTTCCAGGACATATTGCAGAAGAGGCAGGGACGCTGTGAAAGGGGTCTATTTTAAAGGTGATAGTGTGTAAAAGTAGATAAACAAAGTACTTTCTTGTAAACAGAGTTAGTCTTTTTGATACCACCTCGTATATGTGACAAGAATAAAGCACCTAGTCAGTCTCTCTCACACACTCACACACTCACACACACACACACACACACACACACACACACACACACACACATACACACACACATACACACACACACACACACACACACACACACAGCTGCATTTAGGCGGCCTTTCCTCCAATTTAATTAAGGATTCATTGCAGGCATTTAAATGTTCACAGCTGCAGATCTGAGATGTGACAGGGTTCGTGTACAGGGCTAGCAAGAGATTGACTCTGACAACAGCTAGTTAGGAGCAGAATGCAAAATAAAAAGCTGTGTGTAAAAATTTTGCCAGAGAGTTTAATTATCTATGTTTAATTCTCTTGTGTTCTGTGGAATCTAAACGGATCAAACAAATACTGAATCAGTGTCCTGGATCATTTCATGAATATTTTTTTTTTTCAACAAGTGAAAATATAAACCTAAGGCACATATTGAGGAAATGCTTATTGTATGTTTTGTAGTGAGGCACCACATTGCTTTGATGTTTCGTCTGATCGAATTTGAATTTTGTGTATCATTACACCCATATTTAACGTCCACATAGAGTCAGTAGTATTCAATATCTTTCCACCTTTTTCGAAACTTCCTGCAGTGCATGTGTTGAGCAGGCTGACTCCCTGTCTCACAAACTAGTGAAGAGAGAGGGGCCAAAATAAAGACAAGTGAACCCAATTTTGATTGCCTAATCAAACCAGATGTGTGCAAACATGACTAAGGACTTTATTTACCAAACCATTTTCCCTGGATTATCCACAAATAAAAGTGATCTCTTTATATTTATATGAACATTATTATAGAATTCCTTAGTATGACAAATAAAAATGTCTTTTGGAATTTTTTCCATTTTTTTTTTTTTTTTTTTTTTTTTTTTTTTTTTTTTTTTTTTTTTTTTTTTTTTTTGCCGACACTTTTACTCGACATTTCAGGTCCCCATGCAGTCCTTGGAAAGCTTGACAATCTGACGAGAAAGTGGACACACGCCATCCATCTGTGTCACTCTCACCGGATCCACTCTGTCTCCTCTGTAAATCTTTGAACATGATGCCATGATAAAAAGCTAATCATTCATCGATCACATCCCAACAATAAAAAAAAAGAAAGAAAGAAAGTAAATGAAAAAAATGTATGGATAAAGACTGGAAAATACTTTCCCCAGTGAATGTTTTGCACCCTTTCACCCTTCTTTTTTATTTTTTCATATTTTCATCTATTTTATATAATAATAATAATAATGACTATAGAGTTATCCTTGATATAAATTCAAAAGTAGTACCTCTGTCAATTTTTAAATAAATAATTTTAGCAATCTTCATAACGGTGTTATTTAAAATAATGATAAAGATTCCAAAATGCAAGCTAAAGAAAGGAATGAGAAAGAAAGAAAGCCAGAGAGAAATGCTGAGTGCAAAAAAGAAAAAAAAAACCCTAAAGAATATATAAGGGGAGTGATACGCAATGGAAAGAGAAAACAAATGCAAAGAACATCAAGTTTGCCTTTTAGAATTTTGAAATATGTATATACAGGGCTCATCTATGTCTCTGAAAAGTGCTCTTCTTTGCAGCAGAGCTTTTTTTTATGTTTGTGTGCTTGTGTGTGTACGTGTGTGTAAATGTATTTTAGTGTAAGTGTGTGTATGTAAATGTGTGTGCGTGTGTAAATATTCGTGTCTGTGTGTGTGGTGCTGTGCCCAGTGGTCCATGTTTTATAGTCCTGTGTTATACCAGTGTATAGGACTTTGCGTATGGGTTGTTGCTCTGTTTCAGGTGTCCTCTAGAGTCTAACAGTGATTCCTGTGAGCTGCTGAGTTTGGCAGCCTGGGCGAGGTCCCCCGGCTCGCGGTGTGGCAGCGTGGAGGCTGAGCCTGGCTGCCACTGCTGCACTGCTTCCCTGCTGGGTGGGCCAGAGGAGGCAGGTGCAGTGGAAGGCGTCTCGGAGGGCGTCGGGGCTAACACGGCCGGCCTCTTTGCTGTACGACTTCTCTGTGGCTCCAGACACGTCTGACCTGTGGCTTCCCGGCCTGAATGAGCTGCTCCCCGGTTCAGCAGGAAGTCCATTCGCAGGTAAGGAGGCAAGTGGACCAGTTCACCTGCTGCACAAAGGATTTATAGTTTATCTCACTGCAGATGATTCTTGAGCCTGTAATGTTACACTACAGCTGCACACTTACTTTGTATTGCAAATACAATTTATAAAAGTGTGAAAACTGTATTACTTTCTGAAGTGAAAGCATTTATGTAACTTTTTAAACTTTTTTTTATTAATTCACAGTAATGTTTTCTTGTTTGGCCCAGTTTTACTATACTTGACTTAGATTCATTGTAAAGAACCAAGTTGAATGGCCACCAATCAGGCATAACATTATGACCACCTGCCTAATATTGACTGGTCTGTGGCTAGGCAGCCCCATATGCAACAACCTTTCTATAAGAACCAGCAATTACCTCTTTAGCAATTTAAGCAAGGCCTATTGAACCATAAATAAACCTTGGTAACCACTGTTCTTTTCTTGGACCACTTTTAATAGATACTGACCACTGCAGACACTGCAGGGAACACCCCACAAGAGCTGAAGTTTTGGAGATGCTCTGACAGTCGTCTAGCCATCACAAGTTGGCCCTTATCAAACTCACTTAAATCCTTATGCTTGCCCACTTTTCCTGCTTCTAACACATCAACTTTGAGACAAAATGTTCACTTGCTGCCTAATATATCCCACCCACTAACAGGTGCCATGATGAAGAGACAATCAGTGTTATTCACTTCACCAGTCATAATGTTATAATGTCATAAATGTGCAATTATGTTGCGAGTAAATATTTTAATCGATTGACAGCCCTAACACACACACACATTGGATTTATTTTAGAACAGTCAATGTGCAGCTTTTATACCAGTATAAATTTACTGTATAAATGTAATAATAACATACAGCCATTATTGTATAACAAAATACAAAAGTGAGTACACACTAAATGATAACAGCTGTACATTGTTTAACCGTGCAAAGCCACATGTTCTGTTCATCCTATATACATTTATATATATGTATAGGACATGAACAAGACATTGTGTAATATATGGAGCACATGCTGGTATACGAAAATATCAATAATGGCTGGTGTCATAAGTCCCACTAAAATAGTTGGCTATTTCACTATATCTGTCACTATAATTTATTTTTATATTTTCTCTCTAATACCAATTGAGATTTGCCAATAACTATTATTTTCTGTCTTGAAATCTTTCCCATGTCTGACAAATTACTGATTGTTAAGTTACTTACCCCTAAAATGCATTAAATAACTGTGCAGTAAACAGAAACAAAAAAACAGAAACAGAAATGAAAAAAAAAGGAAATTGTAGCATGTATAATCATTTCAAGGCATATACTGGTAATTGGTACTGGTAATTAATTGAATGGCAAATTGAAAATGGCGATAGTGTCTTAAAAGACCATTTCTTTTGTAATATAAAATCTTTAGCAAAAGGAATACAATAGATTTAGTAGAGTATTGAATTTAGTAGTCAAGAAAAAACGAATACCCCAAAATAACCAATAATTATACCCAAGTAACATTTTGAGTTCTTGTGCTTCAGCTATAATTGTTCCGTAATTTATTTCATATACCAAAACGAACGTGACAAGGCTTTCTAACACGTAACCTCTTCATACTTCAAATTCGGCTCTTTAAAACAATCTTACAAAAACATTGTTTTATTTCCATGATAGGGAACATGAGGATCTGTATTGTTCTCTTTTTCTTACATGTCATATCACATCTAATACAGAGCAATGTGTTAACAGCGAGAATTTCAGCACATTCTGTCTGCCATGAGGGGATTTAATTTGGTTTTCTTCCCGAGTTCAAAGCTCATTATTTAACACAGCTTTTATATGCAGTGAAAATGATGAGTGTATAAAAGAAATGCCTGGCACTCGATCAATCAGAATGCAGATGAACCTAAATTTTGTGTTCGAATTCAAACAACAAAAGGACTATATATTATATCTTGGTTCTATACATGTATATACAGTATATTATGCTTTTTTTTATATTACAGCCAGAGATTTCCACCAATCAATAATTCTCAGCCCTGATTTAATGCAGGTCCAGTAGGTATGCTGACAATAGCGAGCGCACTTTTGTTCTCGGTTTCAGGAAGTGAGGCAGCAGCAGTGTTTTGTCACACCAGTCAGTCACATAAAGGCCGTGTGCTCATTCCATCGCACATTCAATGAATCCATTGTGACAGTAAACTGCCATTTTGTACTGCAGACAAAAACCTTTTCCAATAATGAGCACTGGTGGCCTCTATTCACCCTCTGTTCATGGTGCACAATGACGCATTTCACAATGAAGCCTAAACTGAGACGGGTAACCCAAGAATCCAACACCCTGGTCGCTGTTCCCCCGTCTCACTTTTATAAACAAAAATGGACACACATCCATTTGTGTGTGTGTGTGTGTTTGTCAACACAGGGAGCCAACACCAGTGCAATCGATACACCCAGGCATGCAGGTAGCCAAAGAGTGACAGGGTTCACTGAAGCAATGTTCAATAAGGAGCAATACAACTAAATGTCATGCTAAATTAATTCATTATAGGCTAATAGTTGATTGACCCGCATATAAAGAGACTGAAATCATGCAGGTAATTAAGTCAAATTCTTAAACCTATTGTAAGAAGTTTTGCAACTTCTTTCTATTTCATTTATATTTGATCATTTAAATAGCCTGAAGGACAGAATTGAATAATTTATTGTGCATTCAGACCAAGGAACTGGCCCTTAGTAAATTAAACAGGCCCTGAATTAGGTGAGTCTGTACAGCAAGTTACCTGATATTCTGGCAAGATGCTGAAGGTAACATAATCTAGAAGATTAGTGCCACTTGGCCTGGCATGAAAACCAACCAGAAATGTACATTAAGTGGCGCAACGTGTGCCATTCACAGGTCTAAAACGTACACTTGTTTCGCTGTCCGTTGTTCTCACGGCAGTGTTTATATTGCTGGATTTTGAATTTGTTGATCATCTTGCACAATGCAATGCAAAGTCAGAAGAACAGACCAACATCTTTGGAGGAAAGCCTGTACAGTATAGAAGTATATATTTACTGTCTGCTAAAAATGTTTACTGATTGAACTGTCCCCTAAAAACTACACATGCAGCCATTATTGTCAAAATAGATGGCAAACAAAAGTAGTACACCCTAAGTGATAACAGCTGCATGTTGTTTAACCATGCAAATCCACATGTCCTATTCATCATGTTCATGTTTTTGTCTGCTTGACAGACAAAACGTTAGGTATATAACAACAACAACAAAGAATCGTTTTTCTCTTTTTTGTTTTTGTATTTGCATCACTTATAGACGAGGTTCACTGGTGGTCTAGTGGTTAGGATGCGGTGCTCTCACTGCTGCGACCCGGGTTCGATCCCCAGTCAGGGAACCAACCCCAGCCATTCGGGTTGCACAAGCCAGTGCACTCTTAGTACCGGTCCCGAACCCGGATAAATGGGGAGAATTGCGTTAGGAAGGGCATCCAGCTTAAAAAAACGTGCCAAATCAAACATGCGGATCATGAATACGAATGATCTGCTGTGGCGACCCCTAATGGAAGCCGAAAGAAAGTTTTTTATTTGCATCACTTATAGACACCAATACACAATGTGTTTGATCATTAGGGGAACACCTTGAATCTTTAGTTTTTATATCTGAACGCAATATTGGATATTTTTGTTTGCTTGTGATTAATAAAAAGTCCCTTGTAAAAATCTCACATCACATGCCGTCGCAACAAGGAAATGTTCTTCCAGTTGTATAGCTCTATGATGAGAAAAAGAGGCCTTGACCATTAGTTAAAGACAAAACCATCAAAAATCTTAAACCAAATCAAAGTTACCAAACCAACTTACCAGGTCTGTGTGCTTTGGGCACGGCCATGTTCATGACCCGGCTGGCATCCTGTGGTTTAGGTGGCGAGGCGGTGAAACGGCAGATGCCTGACTCGGACGGCGTGCTGGATGTCATACTGTCTGTGTAGTCGTTGGTGCCAGCTGTCATCTGCTCAGATGATGTGTCAGAGATGAAGCACTCTGTGATGGTGAACTTAGCATGGCGCAACTGTTCTTCCATTTTGGCGTGCTCATACGCTCGGGCGAGTTCTTCATATGTGGAGGAAGCACTCTCTGTGGACACCATGCTGCTCCGAGCACGATCTGGAAGGGATTTGGATGCGGTTTACAAACACACATAAAGACATAATGAAACATTTGTGCATTGAACTGCCGCTGAACTGTATGTAGGTGAGAAGTAGATACACCAAGCGCCAATCAAAACAAGTTTAAAACATAGAGCGTGCTCCAGCCTGATTGGTGGATTGCTGTGTGTTTGACCAGTTAAGTTTTTATTCGCTCAAATAAAAAGAACAACTGATTTCGCAAAATGTTGTTGAGTAAAAAGTAAGAGATATGACTTTGAATGTAGTGAAGTTAAAGTGAAAGTCTCCCCATATGGAAATACTTCAGTAAAGTACAGATACGAGAAAAAAAGCTCCTTAAGTACAGTAACAAATTACATTTACTTCTTTACTGTCCACCACTAATAGCTGTCATATACTATTAGCATTAAGCAATGTATCATAAATATAATTACTATAAGTAGAAACAATAAGCTTATAACAAGAAATCAGGCTTTTTTCTGTAACCCTCTTATTTCAAGCTAAACTGAGTTGAACTGTAATTGTTATTGTCCTACATAAGTAACGAAAACCATGTATTGGTAGCACTGTTCCGATCTCAGAGATGTAGTGTTACCTGTGTCCTGAGAGGGACTGACACTGTAGCTGTCACTTTCCTTGTCCACGGAGCCTGTGGCCCGCGGGGTGGGCAACCTCCAATCCGTAGTGAGTGTGTGTGAGGACATGGGCTGATGAGGTCTGTTTAACGTCCATTGGCTGGCATAGCGGCTCCGTGTCGCAGGACCCGCTTTAGCCGTACGACGGGCAGTGGGATCTACGGGACACCAGCACCAGGACTGAATCACGTCTCGTTTAAAGTTATTTAAATCCAGCAGCTTAAAAGTGTTTCCATAGTGACTATAATAGTGTAATAAACACAAATTATATCAGGGGAAATATTATTTGAGTGGGCTCATAAAACTTTCACTGGAGCTACAGTATAGTTCTGAAAATCTTATGTGAGGTTGTGGGATTTGTTAAGTCAATATAGTGGGTTTAATCAAATCCCACAGCATGAAGGATTGCAATCTGTTTGTGTGTTTCTGTATTAGATAGATTGCCCGACCACTCTACTTATGATTAGTTCAGCTCCACTGGATATCTCTGCTACTTTCCCTATGGCTCATTTCAGCCTCATCAGCAATAACATTAGCCTGAATACCATGTTAACGAGTAAAAGATCACCACAGATGCTGAGATACAATATTCTAATGACTAAACAACTGGAACTGGAACTGTTAACATCATAAAAAAACCAACTCTTTCTTATATATTAATTTCCAGGAATATGGAACATGTACAAATGTACAATAGATTATTAGTTACTTACTCGTACCAGGCCGAGCGTCTGAGACGTCAACCAGTGGGCCAGTTGTCTGGGACAGCGACTGGTAGTGAACCGTGTGTGTGACTGTGGAGGACTTTTGCTTAGACGTCTCGCCAAAATCATTATCTGTCAACAGCACTGTAGATCGGTCATCTGAGAAAGAAAAACAATGAAGTGGCAAATTTATGGATTTTTCCTGGGTTTTTCCCGGTTTCACACACTTCAAGCCAAAAAAACGAGCCCCATAACATTAGACCAATGAAATTGCCGAACGGGTTAAAGTGAATCAATTAAATTCTTTATATTAAATCGCGCTCCCACTGAATCGGGCCGCACCACATCATAAATATGGATGAGGTTCCTCTCACTCGGACTGTCTACAGGAAATGCGAATCATTCGTCACGCTGAAAACAACCGGGCATGAAAAAACGCACTTCACCTGTGTTCTGAGCTGCACGGCATCGGGAGAAAAGATTTACAGATGGTGATTGTTAAACGCACGACGATGCCAAAAGATAAACTCTTGAGAGAAATTGTTGTGAAAGGAAGAAGAAAGACAGTGATCGCCTACTGTTTAGATACAAGTCGTGTAACAGACTGTCTTTCATTAAAGCCCGTGTAAAGTTCATTAGTTTCACTGTGGCTTATAGACAGGTGCGGCGTATTTATGTTCAAAATAAAAATCTTTGTGAAATTCAGTGGGTGCGGCTTATATTTGGGTGAGCTTAATAGTCCAGAAATTACGGTATACACACACACACACACACACACACACACTATATATATATATATATATATATATATATATATATATATATATATATATATACATACATACACATGGACTATAAACAGGCCAGATGCCTTTCTTTCACCATGAAATGCTATAAGCATTACTTAAAAGTGTGTACCAACATCTCAGTTTTTCCTGCTTGTGTCTGCCACTGGAGCGGCTGAAAAGGTCAGCTGTCATTACGAGAGCTGCCTCCAGAGGCAAATCACTGACGCCATGTGCTATTTGTTTTTTAAACACGCTATAATTTACAGTAAAAAACAATACTTGTCTGTATTTCGTTCTGGAAGTCGTGAAGAGTCGAAACTCATGACAAACGAGCGTGTGGTAGCATTTAAACACTTCAGGACCAATGATTTAGACAGAAAGAATGATTTATGCACAGAAATCACAAAACAGTATGCTCTGGCACTGTTTGCGGGCTAACTTGAGACCGCAAAACTGAAGCGCTCAAAAGTCAAGCATTGTCGAGTTCCAAGCATGCAACGAGTGCGAATACACTATTTTATTTGTCATACTGTGATAAGTACCGAGGTTTTACTGTATTTATTATTTACAATTAATTAAATAATTACATTTATTAATTAGTATATTAATATTTAAGTAATTTAGCACATTTTCATGCACATAAAGTTCAGTAACATTTCACATGGAGTGTTTGTTATTTTGATCCAGTATTTATTTTGAATCGGTTGATTTATTAGCAAGTACGTTCCAACCAAGCTATTGGTAAAATCCACTATTGGTCAACCTCTACTATTAACATGTATCACTCTCGATCTGTGAGTCTTCGATACTGCCAGTGTCATTGCTTTATAACCAATGCCAACCTCAATAAAAAAAAATAACTGAGAAGGTTTCAGGACTTGATGGCTATACGGCAATCGTGATTTTTGCAAACAACGGGTCATACATCACTCTGCGACTATAAAAGGTCTCAGCATTTGAGAGCACATGCTAAATTCAATATTTCTCATGAAGTATTTAAAATTATTTAGCTTTATCTAATTAAAGTAAATGTATGCAAGTTTGGACAAATGTTCAACTCTTGGAAGCACTTAAGCTCGTACCTATTGTTTCCATTGTGTCTCTCTCCTCAATGAGCAGTTGGGCTCGTGGGATATCAATGTGCATTCGGAGGGTTTGCTGTTGTTTATTTACAGCATCCGGGGTCCGTGTGTTCTTACTGCAAATACAAATGCAATCTGGTTAGAGTTCTAATAACTTCAGTGACTTGGTATTTAGGAGAAGATCATTCGAATGCATCCAGTGTATTATGGTTTATTTACCTCATCAGCATTTCTGCCAAGCTTTTTGCATCTGTAAATCAAGAAGAGAAAAAAAGGACAGAAGAGATTAAACCAGCACAAATGCTTCTATTAGAAAAATGTAAGTGAAGTTAATAGTAGATTTATGTGTAGTCATTATGCGTTCAGTTTACACACCCCTTAATCTTTTGAGCCTCTGTTCCCGCCTTCTCCTCCTCATAACAAGCAGCACGATGAAAACCATCGCAATGGCCACCAGGATGCTGATGATCGTCACCATCATTTTTAAGCCCTCGGTGCCTTGTCGGTTCTCCTGGCTGGGGTCTACGATCTTCAGCAGTGGAGCAATAGTGCCTGGAAAAGAAAGAATGAGGGAATTTTTTTTATTCAATCAGTGATTGAATAAAAAATTTCTTCCTAATTTTATCACCCGCAAATTTGCTCCCTCTAGCCATCTCGTCCCTCTTTTATGAGAGCTAACAACTGGGGGTGGAGGGGATGGCTAACTTTTAAAATAGACGGGCATCATTTCAACACATTAGAAGGAAAGAGCTACTGTATATGCCCTCTTTCACATATATGATCCCACATGGCCAGTTTAACTTAATTGACAGAGGAGAAAGAATACACCAGTCCTTCTTCTCTCCCTCCTTCTTAAACTTGTGATCTCAGAATTCTGCTTTTCCATTGCATTAATCAGTAGCCATGTTTATCCCCTTGTAGCTGTACTGGTGCTCTGCTAATTGTATTATTATATGCCTGAATTAGAGCTCTAGAGTGCTCTTTCTTTTATTACATTGCTTTTAATGTAGATTTGTTTTAACCTTAGTGTTCTACATGACACCTGCAAAAGGTTGTCATGAGAACATCCATCATAAACGCTCTTTACTGTAGTAATCATTAGTGTTGATGTTGGTTTGATGCTTCATTTTTTGACATAAGGATCTGTTATTGCAGTGCCAGGGCATCGTCCATGTTTCTCTTTTGAAACTACTTACAGTAGAAAAGAATGTTAAATGGACCAGAGCATCAGTTTAAATGTTAAAGCAATGATCTATATCCAATTGACTGAATATAGGTGGACCAATTAAATGGCACCGATAATTGTTGGAACTATCGTCTATCAGCAAAAACCCATACCCATAGTTTTACTTCCAGTCCGGAATCATTACGAGAGCGGCCTCTAGAGGAGAATCATTGGCACCACATGCTGTTTATTTTAACGCGTGCTGTGCGGAGGGCGCATGGTGCACGGAGAGCGTTATATTATATTTATTATTTATAATAAATACATTATATAATGATATTTTTTAATAATAAAATCATATTTATTCTCTTCATCACATTTTCATGATTCAGTACTTTTTTTTTTTGTAATAAAGTTCAGTACTATTTTACATGAAGTGTTATGTTTTTTTTTCCAGTATTCATTTAATCGGTTATCGGTATGATCCAACCTAGTTATCAGTATCAGTGAAATCCACTATCGGTCAACCCCTAACACTGTATGTAATCCTTATTTGTTTATAAGCAGCATTCAATATGCATCTGAATAAACACTGCATACATTCATGATAGAAATTCTATTAATAATATAGCAAAAACTACTCCAAGCTCTATGTTGCGTATTTGGTAAAACACTTACTGCCGTCCATATTCAGTGTAGCAAAAAGCACTCTCTTCTCAGCTGTACCCGCGCTGTTGCCCACCCTCATTTGCAGCTCGTACCAAGTTCCTTCCTGCAGGTCATACAGCACGTGGCTCTTGGGTAAAGAGGTGCGCTGCATTGTGGTCCATGGTGCAGTGTCTACTGGTCGGAACTCCAGCGTGAATGAGCTGATCGGACAGCCGCCATTGTTCCAGCCTATCAGATTGAGCTCCACACGTGTTGAATTGATGCTGGAGAAAAGCTCATGGTCTTTGGCAAACTGTGGTTCTGAGGAGAGAGAATGTAAAACACACATATCTTTAGGGGATTGAAAAATAATATGATATTTAAATAGTTACAAATCGCTAAATTTGTACTTTAGGAATTTCAGGTTCATTCTGAAAATTCGTCAAAATATAAATTACATGCTTGTGCTTGTGCTTCTGTTTTGTTTAATTAGCTTATTGTAAAGCTGTGATACTAAAACTATTCCCATATCTGAACCCTCTGATGGGTCCTCAGAGATTCAGGAGGACCAGAAGTGGACCAGTTGATCATGATGTTCACATTTGTGGTCAATCATGTAAAGCAACACCACTGATCATTAACTTATAAGTTCATTATCTTATTGCATATCCAAAAACAGGAACGAGCCCATACCGAAAAGAAAGGAACTTGGAACAGTCACCATTGTGACAAAAAAGAAATAAAATACTCTTGTGAATCAACAATGGAAAATGTTATGTAAAAGTAAAAGTAAAACGTATGATGGACACTTTTATATGGGTGTCCTGGTGGCCAGTTCACAGTTATAAGACTGAAGGGATTGATGCAAAACCATCCTGATAATTACACAGTGCTGCCTTCCTAAATGGCTACTTTTTCTGCACTGCTTCTCTTTCTCTACCCATCCTAAGGCATCCAGATCGGGTGAGCTCCAGTTGTGAGACATCTCATAAAGTTAGAAGTTGCCGACCCCACAGGGACTCTGAGGCATCTAGAGGTTGTGCCAGCTCCAGTTGTGTCCCACCTCATGAAGATTTTGGACCTTCAGAGAAAAGATGCAGACCCCACCAAGGCCATCCAGAAATTTACCAGCACCAGTTGGACAATCAATACTTAGAAAACATTCTACATTTGCTGTTTTTCCATCATTGAACATGTAAGGACTCGGGCATGGAGGAGTTGGTGTTGAATCTATAATGATCATGATATTTCTCATTCTCTGTTGTTTTGAATGATTTTATAATTTGTTATCATACTCTTAGTATCCCATTTGTAGTCTGGTTCCTCTCAAGGTTTCTTCATATCAACTAAGGAGGTTTTTCCTCACCACAGTCACCCCAGGCTTTAACATTGACGATAAATACATATAATTTGCTTATATTTAAATTTTTGTACCTTACATACTGTAAAGCTTCTTTGAGACAATATCCATTGTGAAAAGCGCTATAGAAATAAACCATAATTAATTCGAATACTTTTTACCTTTGCCATGGGTTTTGGCTTCGATGATTTCACTGATGCGTCCTGGGCCCACGGCGTTCTGAGCAGTCAGGGTGAACTTGTACCAGGTGCCGCACTTCATATTCTCCAGCCGGTATGATCGTTCGCTGGGGCTGATGGGGAAGCTTCCCCATTCCTCACTGTTATCCTCTGAGTACTGCAGAATGTAACCTTGAATAGAAAAAGCAAACATACTCATTACAAACTAATTACAAACCAGTCGGGAAAATTTTTAACTCGTCCATTCGTTAATCTGCTTTGTTACATGTTTCTTACTTAAAATATGCCAATTACTTACGCAAATCCGTTTTAAGGTCAATAATGAAACCAGCAAACATTGACGTCTTACCTCTGATTGAGCTTCCTCCATTGTCTCCAGGGATCCAGGACAGAGTGATGGACGTGGTGGTGGTTTTAGTTACAGTGAGACGTGGCTGGTCCGGAGGTACTGCATGTGCAAAATGATATTTTATATTTATTGAGCAACAACAACAATAATTAACAGGGTTTTCGTTAAATCTTGAGTGTGCTTGATTCTAAAGGCATGCGAAAATGAAAGTACACCCTTGATGATTGATGATTTTATGTATCAGGACATCTGGTCCTTATCAGGTCTTGAATTAAAAACTATTGTAAATATACCTTTACTGCTTCCATAGGATTTTGGTGCTAATCAAAAGCTTTGGATTAATTGATCACTATCATTTATTTTCTTTAGAGTCCATTAGAGCTGATTCACAGACTCACCTTGAACCTGTAGATTTAGTGTGATATCATCTGAACCCCAGTTGTTGCTGACAATACAGCTATAGTACCCAGAATCCTCGGCTTTCACTGTGCGGATCACAAAGCTGCCGTTGCTATGGACACTGCGCCGACCATCGATTGAGACCGGAGCAGGGGTCCCGTTGCTAAAAGGGAAAATCAAAACAAGCTTTTAGCAAACATGCTAGTTTGCATTATATGCTGTATGGGACATTTACAGAATGCCAGTGTGTGCTGCTATGTCTTTATCTCAAAATCAAACTCACTTTCCCTTTAGCCATTTGATGGTTGGAGGAGGGTCTCCTACAGCTCTGCAGGGGAGGACTATGTCCCTCATCCATGGTGTGGTAACAGTGCCACTGAATGTTAGGATACGAGCAGGAGCTAGCAGAGGAAATGATGTAAAGCCACAACATTTACTAAAAGCAGGATCCTACAGTAAATTAATTTTATCCTCAAAACAAGCCTTCGTACACCGAACAGGCATAACTTTATGACCACCTGCCTAATATTGTGTTAGCCCCCCCTTTTGCTGCCAAAACAGTGCTGAACCTTTGAGCATAAACAGCATTAACTTCTTTATCAGGTTAAGCTACAAGAGCTCGTCTGCTGGATCGGACCACACGGGTCAGCCTTCGATCCTCACATGCATCAATGAACTTTGGCCGTTCATGACCCTGTCACCAGTTCACCACTGTTTCTTCCTCGGACCACCTTTGATACTGACCAACGCAGACCGGAAACATCCCACAAGAGCTGTAGTTTTGGAGATGCTCTGACCCAGTTGTCTAGCCATCACAGTTTGGCCCTTATCAAACTCACTCAAATCCTTACGTTTGCCCATTTTTCCTGCTTCTAACACATCAACTTTAAGGACAAAACGTTCACTTGCTGACTAATAAATCCCACATCACTAACAGGTGCCATGATAAAGAGATAATCAGTGTTATTCACTCACCGGTCAGAATGTTGTAAAGTCAATGTAGGTAATAATAAGTAGAAATGGCTACTTATAAATGACACATGTATGATGGATAATGTAAAATGTTATGCCTCTATTGAAAGAATTATACTAAATATCCATATAGGAGAGTGAACTGTGTTACAAGTTATATACTGTTTGAACACTTTTTTCAGAAACAAAGAATTAAATTTTTTATTCATTATATTGCACACCGATTCAACGCCTGTGCCAGGTAGTAAAGTTTCCAACTCATCCAGCTTCAAAATGACAAATCGTTCCTTTCTGTACCTTTAGCTTGCGGCTCCACACTGATGATCTCACTCGCATTCCCTCGACCAGCCGCAGTCACGGCCACCACCCAAATACTGTACTGCCAATTCTGGTTCAGGTTGGTCACACGGCGGAAATACACATCGGGCGCAGCCTCGAACTCGCTGATGACCTGCAGTGTGGAAAATCAAAATAAAAACAAGACTTACTTTTTTGTACTTGTTACTTTTTTTGTACTTTTGTTTTCACGCAATCTCTTATACATCAGTGTAAGTATGTGTTATTTGTTCTCTTCATCAAATTGCTAATCTATAAGTATTAGCCATAGCCAAGCAGAGGATATGGAAAAGTGTCCTGTGGTACTTTATATAGAAATAACAAAAAACCTCTGTAAAAATACCTCACAAAAGACACAATGATGACAACAGCTGAACATTACACTTAATTATACACACACTGCTGCTGTAAATAAATCAAATCAGTTGGTGCATAGAAGATTGTAGATCGTTTTATATTTATATTTAACAAAATATCTTGGGTATCCATTTTAAAGGAAGAAGTTGCAAAGAAAAAATCTGTAAAATCTAGCTAATGGTGATGTTCCAAAGAAAGGTTCATTACTGATGCTCAGATTTGGACCCTTAAAGCCAGACTGTGTCACAGTTTCTTCCCATAAACCATTAAATTGCTCAACAAAAGATTGGACTAATACACAGACACACACTCAAGCACATTCAATGCAATTTCTTTTGCACAAATATCTGCTGCTGATCATTACCAAAAGTTTACATGTACAATATCTATTACTATATGGAAGTTCACGTTTAGCTGGTCGGTGTCACATTGTTACAGTGTTATTGTGTTGTGCTGTTGCACTCAATGGTGTTCACACATCTTTGCACACAAGCACTTTATTTGATATCCTGTGTATTTGTCTGATTGTTCTGATTAGTTTTTATGTATATTGTTTTATGTGTTTTATGTAGCACCTATGTAGTTTTTATGTAGCACCTACTATATGTTGTTTTTATGTAGCACCTGTGCAATTTTTATGTAGCATCTACTGTATGTAGTTTTTAAGTAGCACCTATGTAGTTGTGTGTCCTGTACTGTATATTGTTGCAATGACAATTAAAGACACTTGACTTGGCTTCACTCAGTTATTACAAATCCACCAAATAACACTTTGGCATTGAAAAACTGTAAAACTAAACTAAACCACCATTTCTTCCCATTTTTTTAGTTAAGTGTGGAAAATTAATGTTGCTTGGCCTATTTAAAAATCCTATAAATTATTGAAGAGAGCTAATGCACAGTGCATTCAGAAAGAATACAAGCCTTTTCTTTCTTTTTTTTTTTTTTTTTTTTTTTACATTTTGTTATGCTCATGCATGAGATTAGTGCAGAGGGGTAAATTCATGAACCATGAAGCTGGATTTGGACTGTAATTATTATGAATAGTTTGCAATGGCTTAGGACTACATTTGCACTGATCATTTTCGTATTCAATTGTCCACTGAACTAATGATACAATGATAAAACAATGAGGAATTGAATGTTACAGCCGTATGTTAAAATGTTTTTATTTCCTGGATTGTACCCAGTGAATGTCTACATAGAAGCCATTACAACTCAGTGAACTCGGTGCCAATGCACCTGTTTCACATTCACAATCTTGTTCTCTGTATAATATTCTTTATATAGTAAAACACAAATTATAGATAATCTACTTAAAAAGAGGTGTGTCTTGTGCTGAGATGTTCCCAGTAATGGATAACCTTTTCAAAGTTTCTCCCAATTGCAGACATGATCTTTCGAGCTCTAATCAGGTTCTGATTACCTCTCTTATACCCCCCCCCCCCCCAAAACTTACATGGTTTGATCGGTTAGCCAGCTCTAGTCCTAGTTGTTCCAGACTAATTTCAAAATTATGGAGGTCACTGTGCTCTTCATAACCTTCAGCGCAGCAAAAAAATTGTATAGCTCTTCTTAGATCTGTGCCTCCACACAATCCCATCTAAGCTCTGCAGCCAGTTTGTTTGACCTGATGGCTTGGTATTCTGATACACATTTTTGTCTGTTAAGCCTTATGTACAGTAGTGTGTGTCAAACTATGTCCATTCAATTGGAGTTGCCCCGGCTGGACTCTAATTAAGTGAAGAAACATCTCTCAGATGATGAGATGCCTCTGAGCTACATTTCAAGCATCATAGCAAAAGGTATATGTGGGTCAATAATACATAGAAAACTTAGTTTGTTTTAGTCAATGAGTCAATAAAATCTGATTTTTGCTTGTCAGTTATAAAGTATTGAGTGTAAACTGATGTAAAAAAAAAAATATTCAAAGAATTTTAGCTCACAGCTTAACACTTTCTTAATGCACTGTTCATATAGATTTGCTAAATGAAGCATATTTCGAAACACAATTAGTATTAAAAATTAATTACCTCACCAAAACTGGGTGATTTCTTTAAATCAAAAGACAAATGGGTTCAAGAAAAAAGTAACAAGTACATTAACCTGTAATTGTTTTCAAAGCTTCATGTTTTCCAGCTATGTAGCACCGACATGCCATATGATAATCCTGCTATAAAGAAAATGCCACAGTATCGTGGTTTGGCTGCATACCGTCGGATAAGGGTTGGAGCAGAAGACGGTATACTTCCGGATGATTCCGTTGAGCTTCATTGGAGGAAGCCAGGAGACAAAGACCACAGAGGCAGAAGCCGCAGCAGCCTTCACACCAGCTGGTGGACCTGGAACTGTTTGGAGACAAGTACAACATTTTATTTACACTTTGTCATTATATAAAACCTATATTTTGCAATATATTATATATGAAAAAACTTAAATTGAAATCTTGTAAAATGGACAAAAAACTGTCAGGGCTTTTCTTTATTTTGTAAGTCATGATGCATTTTTTACACGTGTGTATATGCAATTATGTCTGTTTGTGAAGTGTAAAACGTAAAACGTAAAAAGTAAAAGTAAAACATCTCACCATCCTCTTTGGTCCTTGTGTATATTTGTTCGCTGCGAACTCCATCCCCAGCTCGGGTGAAAGCCAGTACTTGGATGCTGTAGTTGGTGTATTTCTCCAACCCTTCGAGTTCCAAGGAGGCTTTTGTGGTAGTAATGTTCTTGATCTCACCCAGTTCTAATAAAATACAGAAATAAACATGCACGTCAATGCCTATTCTAGCAATTACAATGACATATAGTAATAGCTATTATCTTACACGGCACTCGAGATACTGTTTGACTGCAGCTGGCATTCAAAATCAAAGGTAAAGTAAAGGTGTTAATGACACTGATTTTAAAACTAATAATAACAGTCAACAGCTACTCTTTCTTTCTTTCTTCCTTTTTTTTTTTGTGCGAGTTATGTTTTTAGGTTAAAAGATTTACATAGATGTACTTGGTACTGAGTTTTTAGGTATTGAGTTTACCAGTGTAAACAGTGTAAAATATCATTTAGGTGTATGAAACAAAAAGTGCCGGATAAAAAGAAAATGTATTCCTCGTAACGGTTCTACATGTTTATCATTTTACAACTACTGTATGTGGTATGTTGTCAGTTCATGTGTCACACCTTGTCATTAGTCATTACAAGAAACAAGCTGCTTCTACGCTAAAGCCCACAATACTAATAGATCACAAGCCCTAGAAGAGTTCCATTATATGTGATATGTCATCTTTAAGGACTAGTATGTACCAAAACCATGGCAATAAAATTTTCCACACAACTTCCTACACCACTGGGTTTTAAGTGTATTCGGGAACTAACAGTGCCACCTACAGGTGAAGACTAGAAATTAAATAGCAGCGTATTTTCGATTGGTTTTTTTTGGGGGGTTGTTCATTTTCTTTTTGCTTCTTTTTTTGCTATATTTAAGTAATTACTTTAATATTGAGTCAAGTTTATTTCTTTTCACCTTAGACACAAACTTTTTGTGTAGTGAGTTGTAGTGTCATCAAAGAAAACCATTCAAAAAAGAAATATCATATAAGATAATTATAACGCAAACCTGTTCCAGCATTGCAGTGCCCTTGTGCACAAAGTGAGCTCCTTAAAGATCTGGTTTACATGCTTTGGAGAGGAAAATCTCAAGTGGCCTGATATAGAGCTCTAATCTCATCCCTACTGAACACCTTTGGGATAAATTGAAATGCTGACTGCACCCCAGGCCTCCACACCTACATCAGTACCTGACTTTCGTAATACCCTTGTGGCTGATGAACACAAATATCCATAAGCACACTCCAAAATCTAGTGAAACATCTTTCCAGAAGACTGGAGGGAATTATAAGAGCGAATTGGGACTAAACAAGAAATGCAAGGTTACATACAAAAAAATCACATACCATACTTATGACCAGGTGACCCAATCATTTTGGCAATATAGTGTACAGTATGTATGTGTCACAGCCACTGCATATATTATAGATAAATATAGATAAAAATCTATATTCAATCACATGTATATATATGTTTAGGCGTTAGAGATAATATACTTTCTCACCTCCGTCTAATAAATTGGCCCAGTAGATGACTCGGTAGCCAAGAAGCATGCCATTTAGAGCTTCTTTTGGGAGAGGAGCCCAGGACAAAGAGATGGTTTCTGGGGTTGTGGCCGTAGTCACGACGTTTTCAGGCGGTCGGCTTGGAACTGGAAAAAGTGAAAATCAAAGAGAAGGTTTATGGAATGCACATAACATCCTGAGCACTTGATAGATCAACTGTAAACGAAAGATGGTCAGTTTTTATACTGATGTGTTAGTGCATGTGGGACCAATGTGGAAACTAATGTTAAGGTCTAATGCAAAAGATGAGTGTAAAAACAAGAACAAAGACAAAAAACATTGCAAGATGTACAGAATCATATAAATATGAAACTAGGACAAGGAGTGGATTAGCGAGAATTCCAACAAATAAAGAGAAATTGATGGAATATGCGAATGAGGCAAATGAGACTTTAAATGTATATCAGAGAAATATGTAAATAATCAAAGTATAAAAAGTGAGTTTTTTGGGACGTGATTGTAAGACGTGCTGACTGAGTACAATTAAATGTGTCCTCTCAGAGACACAGAGTTCAGACAGAAGAAAAAAAAAAAACGGAAAACAGGCATGCATACATAAATGAGAGAAATAACAGGCATATATGTATCAGTAATGAGCGAAAGTCAAATCTGATTGATTTATAATGTTTTAATCATGTATCAGAATTAAGAAAGAATTCCTAAACTTTGGATTCACTGGAATTCCGCCGTGGTAAAAAAAAACAAATAAATGTTTCTATGATCGTTTCTTTTTCTGACAAAAACACTGTGAGACAAAAAAAAAAAAAAAAAAAAAAAAAAAAAAAGAAACGAATTCTGATTCTGATTCATAGCGTCTGCTCTCATTCCCTACAAATCTACTACATTTCCTGAGCTTTTTGATAAAGTTTAATCGACACTATTGATGTACTATGACTTGACTGACCGTCTTCCAATGTGGTGATGATGGCTTCCTCAGATGTGGGCCCCATTCCTGCCCGATTGGCAGCCTGCACACGCACTTCATACTGTGTGTACTTCTTCAGGTTGTCCAGAGTGATGGACTCCATGTCGCCCGTTGTGTCTAGATTGATGGTGTTGTACTGGGGGCTTCCTCCTGTGCCATACTCTCTATAGCACACCTGATAGCTCCGGATCAAACCGTTTTGAAGGTGCTTGTGAGGAGCCTGAGATTTGATTTCAACATGGACAGTGTGAGCTTTATGTTTCAGCACGGAATTTTATGAAAAGCATTGATGATGTAATTAGCGATTTTCTTGACATCCTGCTTTTTAATTAACAACAATGATCTTCGAGGTGGACAGTATTATTTCAATGGTGTCAAAGAAATTGGGTTTAATTCTACAAAAGCATGTTGTCTCTTGTCTTCCCTCTTCCTCTTCTTTTAGCACTAAATGTTGCACATTTGCGCTTTGTGTTGTTAGTTATGTGAAGAATTGTGTGGAGTTACAGTTTGTGTAGTTCTGTGTTCCTCTAATTAATTTATGTTGTTTGCTGCAGCACCTTGGTCTTGGAAAAATGACGATCCGTTTCACTGTGTACTGAACTTTATATGGTTAAAATGACAATAAAGCCTACTTGACCTTGAATTTCTTGAATTTACTTAAACTTAAATGATAAATTATTATACATCTGCCAAGCCATATGAAACATTCCAATAAAAAAAAAAAATTAAGAAATGTCTAGTAATTTACCTTACATAGTTTAGACAAGTGGGATTATTATTGTATAGTTTGCCAGCTTGAGAGAAAAGGGATTTTTTTTTCTAATATGATGACTGTGTGCAGGTTACTTAATATTTACATCTCCATAAGGATCAACCTTTTTACCTTCCATGAGACTTTAATGCTCTGAGATGATATCGCTTCCAGCTGCACATCCAGGGGCGCGCCATCGGGAGCTGCGCAAATAAAACATCATAAACACCACAACTTAGAAAATAGATAAATTGATATAAAAGATTCCACTAGATGGCAATATTTTCACATCTTTACAGACCTTACAACTGCAAATGTGCAAGACGTACATGGACAAAAGTATCAGGACACTAGTCATATGTGCTTCCTCCCCAAATTGTTACCACAAATTTGGAGGCACACAATTGTATATAATGTCTGTGGATGCGGTGGCGCTAAATATTCTATTTACTCAAACTAAGAGACCCAAACGTATACTAGCATCACACTGCCCTGCGTAGAAAGTGAGAATTTTGCTAAACTAAGAAAAAGTAGAGCATATTGTCCATGAACATGCGTGTACTCACGGGCTTCATCTGTAGTAATGGTGAGCTCGTTACTGGGCCGACTCTCTCCAATCTGATTCTTAGCAAACATGCGGATGTTGTAAGTCGAGGCAGGGTGCAACTCAATGATGGTGGCCTGGTTCAGCTGAGGTGAGACGTCTTTGGTAGTTTGGGACATTGCCCAGGATGCTGTAGGGAAAAAAGTGCACACTTATGCTGCAAAGCATTCACACTGGCACCATTTCCTGCCCACTGTAACAATCAAGCTATCAAGATAATAAGCCTGATACAAATTTTGTATATGCTGAATTTTTGGTGCAATGTATATGTAAAAAAGTGATATAGTTCCATGCTCTTTACCTGATTTGTTCTTGTAGTTGATGTCATATCCGGTGATTGGACTGTTGCCGTCAAATCCCATTGTCCAGCGGAGCGCAATGGTTCGATCTTTCACCTCTCTGATTTCTACTTCAGGAGGGTCTGGACGATCTAAAATTATAATAGAGAAAAGAAGTGGCAGATGTTCACATTATGTCTTATAAGATTTTAAATGAATATTGTGGCTTTTCAGAGACCGTAAACACAATCTCAAAAAAAAAAAAGAAAAAGTGCTCTAGCTTTAAAAAAGCCTGTTTGTGCTAAAATTGGGGAAATGGAAACAGCAAGCAAAGCTAACATCTGATCCACTAAAAATAAATAAATAAATAACCCTAATTAAGATAGTGTTTACTAGTTTGTATTATCTGTGTTAGGGTAATTTTACAGGAAATATTCAGAAGCTATCAAATATTAATGAAATGCCTTTTTTTATTTTACATTTTTAAAATGTCTATGTCTTAATGTACATATTCACGTGAATAATTTCCCCCAAAATATTTTCAAAATAGTTTTGTCTGATAACAGACTGATCCATGATTTTTTCAGAAAATACCACACCACGAACTTGCAGTCCCCTTACCTTGAACTATAAGCTGAATAATTCCCTTGTCTTCACCGTAAGAGTTAATGGCAATGCAGGAATAAAACCCAGAATCCTCTCTGACTGTGTGCAAAATCTGTGAGGAAACAAAAAAAAGCATGGACATACTGTAAGGATCATATGTACAACAACATTTCCATATATGTTCAAAGTAATCTGCCAACACTGTTCCAGGGCTGAAAAAAACTGTGACTCGCTCACCTGTAACGTAGAAATGACCTCATCGGCCACTTCCTTGACGCTCACCACGTAGCGGTTGATGTCAGGGTTGATGATGTGGGATTCTTTTTCCCAGCGCACCTTGATGGGCTTCTCACCATGCGCTGTGCAGCTCATCTCAGTCATGTGACCTTGTTCTGCTCGAGTGGTGTTAGGATAGGATGTAATCATGGCAGGAACTGACAAAGAGGGAAACAGAATGAGAGAGGATGAGAAACTGACAGATTTTTTTTTTTTGATGATCAATAACAAATTTTCGTTTTTCATTTATTTTAATCAATGGCGGAATGTCAAAAAATCATGATACGATCGTTTCATGCGCATTTATTCATTTGCATACAGCAAATGTGACCTTTTCTGTTTTTAAATGAACTTTTTATCATTTTAATTACTCACAAGTGCCATTTAATCCAACCAGTGAAAGACTGCCTGAAAAAACTCAACACATAAATTTGATTGAAGGCTTGATTGAACAAAGTGTTATATTTTTTTTTAAGAAACATGCCATGAGTGACACCAGTAACACAAGCTCATATAGAGGAGAACAAAATGTGAATTGAGTTTTGACAGATGTATCAGCAAAAATCATTTCTCTGTTAGTACTGTTGATCTGTTACCTTCTACATCGTCATCTACAAGAAAGTTACTTTTTCACGTTATGATTCCTCGAGGCCTGCATGATGGCATAGTGGATAAGGATGTTGTATCATATTTCCAGGATCCCCAGTTTAATTTAACGCTTGGTTTACTTTATCTACATACTCATCTTCTTTTGATTTGTCTTAAGGGTGAGCACCCCCACCCCCCTATACATACACTCTCTCACACACACACACACACACACACACACACACACACACACACACACACACACACACACACACACACACACCTTCCTCCCCTCATTGGAGCCAATCACATATTTTAATCTGGTGGTTTGTGGCTTAATATACACACACACACACACACACACACACACACACACACACACACACACACACACACACACACACACAGTATCTCAGTGTAACTGGACGCTTTAATTCATCTCTATGTGTGCTCTACGCTGGCCTACAGTCTGTTCAGTGAAGTGGATTTTAAGCTTGGTTTACTTTTTGTCATATTTTTCCAAATATTCTTCCCGTGTCCTGTCCACTGGTTTCCTCTGGGTTCTAAGGTTTCCTCTCCACCCACAAAACTTGCCAGAAGTAGGATGCTAAATTCCCTGGAGTTGTGAATGTGTCGTATTCCTGCCTCGTTCCCAACCCTCTGGATCCCTAGTGTTTTTAAAACTTAGAAAGGCACTTAAATCTTATGTCCTTATCTTGTAAAGTGATGGGGGAATCACAAAACGATAATACTTTTATTCACTCATTTTCAGTAAGCACTTCACCCTGGCTAGGGTTAGGATAGATCTGAAACCTAATATAAGCTAAAGAACTTCACATTAATTGGGTCAGTGCTTCAACAGAGGACATGGTGATGGTACACATTGACAGACTACAGGCAATTCAGTATATATCCAATTAACCTACCTGTACTTTTTTCTACAGAGGCATTAAACCAGAGAACGCAAAGAAAACCATCTTTGCATGTAAGCTTAGTAAAAACATGGAAAACTCCATGCAGCTGAGATACAGTACTCGGATTTGATAATGATAAGGGCCAATTAAAAGCTTTTCTTCAGCATCAGTATAATTATACGAAAAAGTTTAGTTTTAGAATCATTTTATAAGATTTATAAGAAAAATAGATTTTAACACATACATCAGGGATCAGATGATATCAGATATATCAGCTTGTGGAACAAAACTCAGCTAAAATATACTAATATACGTTATTACAACCTGCACATTTTAATGTGAGGTAAAATAATATAAAAATTTTTTATGTTTGTCTCCTTTTAATCCGTTAAAAAAAAAATTCTGCTGGAGTGCTTATAATCCTGGAGCAGAAAGAGAGCGATCTTACACAGGAATTATTTAATAATGAGTGCTCTTTTTGATCCAACACGCTGCATTACACACATAAAAACACACAGTTACACATATGTACACAAGTGCACAGCACTTGCTCTTTCCTGAAGTGCATACGGGCAGGAGTTTGAACGCAGAAAGTGCACGCTGATGTGATCCGGTGTAACAGCATAAGTGCCATGAACATTTAAGTCTAATTTCTAATTCACTCTTGAGCCCCAGACCGTGGTGACACAGGACAGGAAAAACGTTTGTATCATTTATTTTGCCAAACAGCCACGAAACTTAAGTGAAGTATAGAAAAAACCCTTTTCTAAATGCTACTGTTGTTTAACTATGAGCATTTTAAATATAGGAGCCCATTATTATATTGCTGATGATTTCGAAAATATTACTCACTATGTGGTTTTCTGCCACAACTGATGCAGTGCATCAAGGGCCTGCTAACAAGCTCATAAATGGAACCAGAACTGATCAAGCAGGGAAAAATCTACAGATCTATAAATCTATACAGCTACATGGGGAAGGGGTAGCTCAGTTGTTAAGCTGTTGGCCTTCTGATCAGAAGGTCATGAGTTCAAATTCCACCACCACTACGAGATAATTGTCACTTTGGATAAGGGCATCTGCCAAATGCTGTAAATACAGCACAAATCAGATATTATGTATAATTCTTCTTTATTTACTGACTAATAATTATTTGTTGTTAAGTCCATTAAAAGCTTTATATTACTTGGTCTTGGTCAAATTAATTCATTAAGTTCCAGACCTGTACTATGTTCTAAAACTGTTTCAGCCTGACAATGCACTATAAACTTTCTTTCGGCTTCTCCCGTTAGGGGTCGCCACAGCGGATCCTCCCTGTTTTGATTTGGCACATGTTTTCACGCTGCCCTTCCTAACGCAACCCTCCTCAATTTATCCGGGCTTGGGACCAGCACTGAGAGTGGCTGTGGTTGGTTCCCTGACCACTATGACTATTACATTTGGTTGGAATGGCCTACTATAGAGCTCTGACCTCAACCCTATTGAACACCTAACTGCATCCCAGGCTTCCTTACCCTACATCATTGCCTGCCTTTACTAACGTACCGTAACTGTATTGTTTAAAGATTTATAATCACACTCTTGATGTCACCCAAATGAGGATGGGTTCCCCTTTTGAGTCTGGTTCCTCTCAAGGTTTCTTCCTCATACCATTTAAGGGAGTTTTTTCTTGCCACAGTCACCATGGCTGCTCATAAGGGATAAATACACATTGTTCACCTTCACTGTTGATTTCTGTAAAGCTGCTTTGAGACAATGTCTGTTGTGAAAAGCGCTATAGATATAAACTTGACTTAAATTATTAACAGCAAATAGGGACTACATTTAATGAAAAGTTCAAAAAGCACATATCCACAAACTGTTTTTCCTATTTGATGTCTATAGTGTAAATATTAAAAATTATTAGTTTACTGAAATAAAATCTCAAAAGTAAAGACACATGTTTTCTTACCAGCATAATATTTCTTTCAGTTCCTATGTGGAATTTTTTTTTCATAGATGGAATAAAGTATATGGGTAAATATTGTCAAAATTGCCAAAAGAAGATTTGTATAATAAAAATTATGCCCAAACATTGTTTTATCTAATTATATTAAATTGGCTTCTCCTATTAGGGGTCACCACAGCGGATCATCCATATTCTTGATCCGCATGTTCGATTTGGCACATATTTTTACGCTGGATATCCTTCCTAACACAACGCTTCCCATTTATCCGGGCTTGGGACCGTCACTAAGAGTGCACTGGCTTGTGCAACCCTAATGGCTGGGATTGATTCTCTGACCGGGAATCAAACCCGGGCGCCGAATTGTAACCACTAGACCACCAGGGAACCCTTGTCTTAGACTCTAACTCTTTTTACATAATTTGCATAGAACAAACAAACTAAATTACAATTTACTGATAGCAATTAATGGACAATGAAATATGTATAACTATACAGATTGAACCCAGTTTTTAGATTAAACATTTGGTAATTATGCTTCCATTGTAACCAACTACATTTCATGTTCAAATCTCCAATATGACGTGTCAGGTTTTAGCATGGACAAAACAAACCATATACACAGTGACAGACAGGATCTTCAGGTAAACTTTTGTATTCTCCTTCCCTGACAGCTTACATAATAAGCGAGGTAGTTGCAACGAACAAGAAAAAGCCTGCTAATAATCTCAATTCGGCTCTTACTATCAGCAGAAATGGGGCTTCAGACAAGCAGAGGCTAAACGGTATTCCCATAACAGCTTCGTTGATGTATATTTTTAATATCTAGTAATATTATGAGCTCGTAAAATCGAGGAGCGCTGATGGCAGCTATAACCTCACATCGGGCCGTCTTCTTTTATTTGTTTCAGCAGCAAGTGCACTGCGTAACTATTAAACGAACTAAGGAGAACCATGGGGAAAGGCCATGTGTGCAATTTATGGGGTTCTAAGATATGTTAAAATGGTACCAATATGATCGCTTAGCTAATGGTTTCCAGTGCTGTTTGCATCAGCGTTACATATAATAAATAATTGTTATATTTTAATATTGAGTTATAATTGTAAAACCCCATGAGTATGTGTATCCTGAACAAAACAGTACAAATGTCTGAAATTAAAAGGAAAAATCCAATTCTAAGAGGAAATGCAATGATCATGTATCTATTCACGGATTAGTTGATTGTGTCACATGAAGAATTATTTGTAAATTCTGTAAATACACACAGTTACATTCCAAAAACAGTCTGCATTACTTATCTAATTTGAAATCGAAATTGGTGCAAACCTTTGTATAGAAAGTATTTAATCAAAATGGGTATTAGGGTGAAAAATCTCTGTTTATCATCATAGCAAATAATTCAGCCTCCAAACACACACACACACACACACACACACACACACACACACACACACACACACACACACACACACACACACACACACATTATTTAAGCTTCTAAAAGAAAATCTTCTATCCCATTTTATTTATTTTGTTATTTTTTTTGACAAAAGCAGTTTTTCTAATTGGAACCAATTAGATATTTCTAATCTGGTGATTTGTGGTTTAGAAAAAAGTGGTCCCTACCAAGAAATTAAAATAATTCACACACACACACACACACACACACACACACACACACACACACACACACACACACACACACACACACACACAGTATCACAATAAAACTAAATGCTTTTATTCATCTCCCTATGTGTGTGCTCTTCACTGTCCTTTACAGTGTGTTCAATGAGGTGGATGATACTTTTCCCCCTAGCAGTTAATGGGTTTAAAAGAACATCTATCCAGAGTAGAATGTAGCTTTTTATCACACACACACATATGGTATATGTATACAAATTAAAATTCCAACGGTTTGCAGACACCTAATTATAAGTTATAGTTTGTGGTAATTGGTATTTTTAAACATTGAATTCCAAATTTAGTCTCAATTTGCTCTTATAATTTCCTTCATTCTTCTGGGAAGATGTTACACTAGATTTTGAAATATTTGTGGATACTTGTAGATATTTCATCAGCCACAAGGGTGTTATTAAAGTCGGGTACCTCTCCAAATCTTGTAAAGCATATCTTCCTGGAGACATGCTGGAACGGGTTTGGGTTTCAAGTAAACACAAAATTGTATTATACCCCAATCCAAAGACATCCTATACATTTGTGTGTCTCTAGTTTGGAGAAGAACCACATATGGTCAGGTGTCCTATTACTTTTGTCCACATAGTGGCTCAGCTACAAAATCAGATATCAGAAGACTAAAGAGGATGGTTCGGACTGCTGAAAGAATTACTGGTGCTCCTTTGCCCACCCTTCAAGAACTCTATACATCCAGAGGGAGAAAAAGGACTCAGAAAATCACTTTGAATCTCTCACATCCAATGTATCTCCTTTTTAACTTTTGCTGTCTGGTCAGTGCACAGAACATCATGACAGACAGACACAAGAAATGTTTCTTCCCCTAGGCAATCTACTTCATGAACATTTCAATTCTCTTCCTATTGGGCAATATAAATATGTACATCTCTACTTCTTAGAAAATTCCTACATCTTATTCTATGATGTTTCATTTATCCTGTACATTCTATCTATCTATCTATCTATCTATCTATCTATCTATCTATCTATCTATCTATCTATCTATCTATCTATCTATGTGTATTTTATTCACAAATCTTTATTTTTTTTATGATCTGCGTGTTGTTGTTGTCTGGAAGCTTCTGCCACCAAAACATATTCCTTGCATCTGCAAACACACTTAGCAAAAAGCTCTTACTGATTTCCGATTCTGAAATATTTTCGAGGTTCTATTGTGAATAGGATATTTTTTCACGTACATTTTACACAGCATCTCAACTTCTTTGTAATTGTATTATTAAGAGATGTTCAGATCCTTTTGCGTCACTTGTACTTTGATTACTTGATAGGTGTATAGTGTATCTACTTTACCTCCAAAAAGGGGGAAAAAAACCATGATGATTAAGTAAACAATTGATCAGACCTGCAAACCCGATCACTGCTGATAGTGTGGTATGAATGTGTCACTGAAGCAAGTTTTAAAAAATCATCTAATAGAATCCACACTCATAGAACTATGTTCTGAGTTTAAACGAAATCAGGCAAATACTTCTTTATAACAATTGAAGGCTTCACTAAAACAGAGTATGTATAATAAAGTAATATATGTATAGTTCAATAATTTGTATACTGATATCTGTCTTCTTTCATTAGTTTAAGCTGTTAGCCCCGCCTCCCACGTGCCTATCCGATATTGTTTACTGTTGATTAGCATGAAACGTCTTATCATCTTGAAAAACTAAAAGATAATGAAAAAAAATAAAGCTGTTGTGTCTAAGCAGATAAAAAAACAAGCTTGTTCATACACTTGTCAGGGGCAGGACAGAAGGCTGTGAGTGTCTGATAAACCACCAGCATGCCTGGAATCAACCAATCACTTTTTGAATTTATATTGAGCTTGAATACAAATGTCAGGCCGGGCTTCTGGAAGGCTGAGATTACTGACTGAAATATGAGCACAGACAAACCATTAGGCTGCTTTGATTTATGCAATATCGTTAAATTTTTTTATTCATAAACCTGCTTTCTAATGACATTGAAAACCTATTGCATGCTGTAACATTGTTTTTATTATTAACGCATATTAACGCATGATCATTGAATGCCAATCTCCTGTGTTTATTTTAAAGCTAGGCCATCCATGCCACCAGGGGGCACTGCGGGTATTTTCTTTATTTCAATGACTTTGGCAGGGCGCCACCTGGTGGAGCAAAAACAACTACTGCACCTTGACAAATATTCAGGCTTACAGCAAACCATGTGAGGATTAATAAAGGGCTAATATCTATCCGGACCTGAGGATTTCCCCCAAAAGGCCCATAACGTAATAAAAAATAGATTATTGCTCATATGCTTGACAAAACTAGAAATCTGTAAAGGTGTAGATTCTTTTTTTGAGAGGTATTAGGTGTTAATTTCGTTCCTCCTTTATTTTTTATTCACACCACATACTAATCGATCAGTGTGATGTGTTTCTAGTGGTCATATCAGATTTGTGGTCAGGTCTTCTGAAGCAGAGCTGTATGAAATCCCCTCTCTTTACAAAATCTGCGAGGGCACCTTGGCAAAAAGTAGGCCACGTCACTGCGCCTTGGTTGGCCATCTCCAACCCTCTCCACCCCTCTCCTAAACACTCACATGGTATCACCTAACCTCCTCCCTGCTGTCCAATGGAGTGCAGTAAAGTGCATTTTTCTTCACGCTGGGAGGGGCAGTAAGTGTGTGTGTGTGTGTGTGTGTGTGTGTGTGTGTGTGTGTGTGTGTGTGTGTGTAAAACACGCTGCCATGCCAAAGTGATTCCCCCTTTTCCATGCACAATTGGTCACAGGCTGCACATTTTCCCTTTTGATACTGCAGGCGGAGGGCCGAGCTTTCACATGAGCAGCCAAGGAAGGAGAGAAGGAGAAAAATAGAAAGCAAAAAAAAAAAATCCTACAACCAAAGATCTGTATATTTTAAGCCCAGCATGATGAATAAGGGCAAAAATAATGTTCCAGTTCCTACCAATATCCATCTTTTTTTTTTTTTTTTTTTACAATTTGAAATATTTTATACCAAACATATGAAATTGTTTATTCTGATTAGTTAAAAGGTGAATTCATTTTCTTTTATTATCAAATCAGAGGGTGTGCATGATTTTTCTTCCCAGCTGTAATATAAATAAAAGATTGACATTGATAAGCTTATTCACAGGAGCTTGTATAGAAGTCACACATACAAGTTTAGTAAAGAAAACCATACAGTCGTTGATGTGAAGCGTTCTGCAAGTTTCTGTAACCTTTATAAAAGGAGTCTCTAGTGTCAGTTCCTATGGCAAGCTGTGCTTTTTTCCCCCTTTTTCTCTTGTATTTTTCTCTATTATTTGTAATAGAATTCAGTACATAAGAAGCTTCTGAGAGAGGTTTACATTGTTTGCTTACATGTATACCAGAGAACTCATTTGTCTCATGGGCGTTCCATAACATTAAATTAACTATAAATGGTGAAAATACTGTCTTTTTATGTTTAGAATAAAAAAAATTGGGATATATCCGGAAATTATTGTTTTGTATTATATAACAGCCTGGTATATGTTATTTCTCATTATCCGGGCAGATCTGGCAGTAGTTCCGGCTGTAATGCAAATCCCAGGTTAATGCTTAATACATAATGTTACTTGACTTGCATCGTGGACATTCCAAATGATATTTTTCTTTAAAGTACATGTGGATAGAGTCTCCAGGACCAGCACCACAGTGTAACAGAGATCAAAATCTTCAGAAAAACACAAAAAAGGCTTTTGGAGTAATTGCAATTTCTAAAGATTCTAGCTTCAAACAAAACCCTAATTTGTTTTGCAAGCATTCCATAACATTAATTGTGAATATAAATGAATAAAATGCATTGAATTCATTTATATTAAACTTTAAAATGTATGTTCATATAAATGTAACAAATAACATAAGTTCTTTCAATCTTACGATGAAGATTTTTTTGGTAAATGATGAATTGTAAAAATATTTTTACGTTTTGGCGCAGCAGGCAAAAATAACGGCATATTCTCCGTCCTCCACTCAAACCGGTGCTCTTTCACGTGCCAGATGTCAATCATATATACTGTATAGTTTATACACTATGGTACTGTAACTTGTACAGTTTTGCTAAATTATGTACTATATGAAGTTTACTAACGCATACTGATCACCATTCTTTATGACTTCTGAATAGGCTAGGCCATGTCTGACATTAAAATTTTTTTTAAATTTATTTAAATATTCTAGTGTATAAAGATTTTATGCAGTAAAAGTGCATATCTTATAAGCTTTTTCTTTTATTGATAAACAAATAGTTTGATCCTGACACTAATATTTTATCCTTTATTAACATAAAAGGTTAATTATGTCGCAGTTATCTTTTTATAGTAATTAAAACTATTCAATCTGCCAAACATTTGTTCAATGAAGATTTATGCAAAATAGCCCCAAATTTGTAAGTTACACTTCATTAAAAATACTATTAAGTTGTTCATAAAGCTCAATGACAACCAAAGAGTTTTAGGTCATTGCTGGATACCTGATATGATGGAAAATACCTGATAATTGAAAGTGGATAATGGAATGTTTTACGTAGGCAAAAGTAAACATATCTGTGTTGTTTCAAATTGTGGAGGAGTAATGGATAGTATATAAGTCTGTTCCTTCACAAATAGAGTTTATTGTGGAGAAGAATACCGCATTCACAACGCTCAACAGGGCAGAAAGCTGCCTGGGGGCCTGCGCTGTGGTGCTGTGGACTGTATCCAACACACACATATATACACACACGAACCCCATCAGACTGGAAAATGTACTAATCATTTGATTACTGCATGAAATGCAGTGTTTACACTCTCCTCTGTTAAGTAAAATGTATTTTATCATATATGCTGATTTTTATATCACAATTCACTAATGAAGAAAATGTAATGACCAGAAGTGTCTGTTTTGTTGACTAATTATAAGTGGATTTAATAAAAGAATTTCAATTCCCAGTTAGGAGCACATCTGCATAATGGGTACCACTTGATGTACAAAAACACAAAGACACACACAGACTGAGTGAAGCTCCTTACTTTTGACGGTGAGGTACATGCTCTTGCTGATGTCAGCACCCACGTCGTTGCTGACCTTGCACAGGTAGTAGCCACTGTCCTCCTCCAGCACGTGTTTAATGAGCAGTGAGCCTCTCTCTAGCAACTGCACACGAGATCCCGAGTTTAGAGCAATGGGCTGGAATTGTGGAACTCCGGCGCCTGGGAACACAATGTATAAAACAAGGAGTTATACAATTTTATATGTGACCCAGCTGAGGATGGTTTTCCTTTTGAGTCTGGTTCCTCAAGTTTTTAATATAGGAGTTTTTCCTTGCAACAGTCCACTCTGGCGTACTCACATATAATTAACCTAGGGACAAATTTATGACTTATGAAGTCCAAGCGCTATACAAATATAACTGAATAGATTTGAGAAATAAGATTATGATCTGTATTTGCCTGATTTCATTGCATTTTATGCTGCTGCCTCATGATTTGCTGATTGCACAATTGCATGAATCAGTCTTCCAAAATGAAGTGCACAGTGCAAATCTGCCTACTAATGTATACACTTAGTAATACAATCTTTTTTTTATTGAACCCTAATTTCTATGTACTTTCAGACTGACAAAGAAGCAGTGCAATTATTTAATTTATTTAATTACCATCAATGTTTTCACAAGCATAGTCTGTTTCTGTGATTTTTCACGAGCTAGCTGTTTGGCATTGCTATAATTTGGTGCATATTAGATATTCTAAATTCAGCTACAAAGAAAAATGAAGCTGAATGAGGTTTCACTTTTTCATGAACAAAGCATTAAAACAGAAGCAGCAATGCTTAGTTTAATACAATTAAGGAAATTAATTAAAACGATTAATTCAACAAAAATATTATCCAGTTGCAAATTCAACAAACTTTATAACATTTTTTTAACCTTTAGAATGTTTCCACACAATTGTAGGAATCGGGTTTCCTTTAGCCGAGCAGTTCAGAATAACAGATTTCCCGTAGATTCCGTCCTGGTCTCGAGGTTGCACCTCAAAATGTGGAGGGACTGTAGAAAACAAACAAATTAACATATAAACAATGGTAGGCAGTAACAAAGTAAATGTAATCCTTTACAGTACTTTGTTTTTTTTTTTCTGTTCTTTACTGAAGTATTTCCATTTGGGGAGACTTTTACTTTAACTTCACTACATTTCCAAGTCAAATCTCTTACTTTTTTACTCAATTACACTTTGCAAAATCAGTTGTTCCTTTTATTTATGATTGGATAAAAGCTTAACTGGTCAAGCACGCAGCAATCCACCAATCAGGGTCGAGCGCGAGCTCTGTTTTAAACTTGTTTTAATTGCCGCTTGGTGTATCTACTTATAACCAACATACAGTTCTCACCACAACACTCGCGGCCTTATTTCCTTATTACTATATATATACAGAACAGACCAAAAGTTTGGACACACCTGCTCATTCAAAGTATTTTCTTTATTTTCATGACTATGAAAATTGTAGAGTCACACTGAAGGCATCAAAACTATGAATGAACACATGTGGAATTATATACATAACAAAAAATTTAACTGAAAATATGTCATATTGTAGGTTCTTCAAAATAGGCATCAAGAGAATGCCAAGAGTGTGCAAAGCAGTAATCAAAGCAAAAGGTGGCTACTTTGAAGAACCTATAATATGACATATTTTCAGTTGTTTCACACTTTTTTGTTATGTATCATTACACATGTGTTAATTCATAGTTTTGATGCCTTCAGTGTCACTCTACAATTTTCATAGTCATGAAAATAAAGAAAACTCTTTGAATGAGAAGGTGTGTCCAAACTTTTGGTCCGTACTGTACATTTAGATGTCAATCAGTGTTTGACTCATTAATATCATTCGATTAATAGATCAGTGTGCTAAGAGTAACATTAGAGTCTTTTCACATAATCTGAGTTGATTAAGCAACAGTATTATGACAAAAATTATAATAGGAAAATTATAGCCATAAATTATAGTACTTTGGATACTTAAGTGCATTTAAAGGCAAATACTTGTACATTTAATTAAATAAGTTTAAATGGAACATTTTTACTTTTACTGGAGTCATATTTTACAGAGTGTATCTTTACTTTATGGTTTGTGTACTTCATCCACCACTGCATATAAATGAGGAACCTTCTACCACACCTGAAATTATACATATATGTATATCACTCTGAAATACACAATTTATTTATTCACTTCTTTAGTTAATTATTTGTATTTGTATACTGTATATAAGAGCAGGTCAGATAGAAATTACAGGGTGCATACATATAGCCATTGTAAGAAATAAAGTATTATATATTACTTGCTAATTTTTGCTTATTGTCACCTTTAAAAGATCTTAGAAATGTGATCTCTGACCTTTAACAATAAGCTGAATGCTGTGCTCCACAGCAGCCGCTTCATTCCGGGCTATACAGGTATAACTCCCATTGTGGATCTCAGATAGGTTGGAAATGCGCAGCGAGCTGGTGAAATCAATGTTGTCGATAGTGACACCTAAGCTGGCGTTGATGGGCTTGCCGTCTTTGTGCCAAGTAATGGACATGGGCAGGTCGCCGGAGGTCACCACACATGGGATGAAGACTCTCTGACCTATGGAGGCGCTTTGGGAGTCTGAGTGCTGGATCAGAGGTGGAACTAAGAGAAAGTTATGTCATAGAGATAAAGAGAGGGAGGGACAGAGAATAAGGAAGAGAAATAAAATGAATGAATTCATTTGATACAAAAAGTTTAAAGAGTTAAAGCGTAATTATACTATTATTTATTTATGCTATAGTCATTGTAGGATGAATCGCAGGCTTACTGTTGTAATACGCTTATGATATCTTTCTATGGTAGCATTTTATATACAGGGACTTGTACAACCTATGTAGCATATTGTAGTATACGTAATAAACATGACATCTTGTTATTTAATTAAAAATAGATATAGAACTGTTTATATAGTGAGGTTTACTTAACAGTGAAGGAGTCGCCAGTGGTAGATCTTCTCAAGTGCAATTTCGTGAAATTGTATGTTTATGTTTTACACCATGGAAAACTCTTTAGGACAGAACCTTCTGTGCAGTCTAAATTTTTGTCTTAATAACCATAAAGGAACATTAATATTATTAGTAAAATTTAAGCATCTATAGGCACTATAATATAACTTGCTTCCTGTATGTTCCATTTAAAGTGACCCAAGAGGCATAAGTAATATTGTCATTTGTAAAAAATATTAATAACCATATACAGTGCATCCAGGAAATATTCACAGCGCTTTTTTCACATTTTGTTATGTTAAAGTCTTAATCCAAAATGGATTCAATTAATTATTTTCCTCAGAATACAAAGGAATGCCCCATAATGACAACGTGAAATCTTTGCAAATGTATATATATATTTAAAAAAATCACATGTACATAAGTATTCACAGCCTTTGCTCTATACTTTGTTAAAGCACCTTTGGCACAATTACAACTTTTTTAAATATGATGCTACAATAGTTGAATAGTTTCTCCAAATCTTCTTTGCAGAACCTCTCAAGTTCCATTAGGCTGGATGGAAAGCGTCGGTGCACAGCTAATTTTAGATCTCTCCAGAGATGTTCAATCAGGTTCAAGTCTGGGCTCTGGTTAGGCCACTCAAGTACATTCACAGAGTCCTATAGCCATTCCTTTGTTATCTTGGCTGTGTGCTTGGGGTCTTTGTCCTGTTGGAAGATGAACCATCGTTCCAGTCTTGGGTCCAAAGCTCCCTGGAGCAGGTTTTCAAGTTGTAGAGGGATCTCAAAGATCATCGGAGAAAACAGGATGCACCTGAGTTTAATTTTGAGTGTCATGGCAAAGACTGTGAATACTTATGTGCATGTGATTGTTTTTTTTTTTTGTTGTTGTTTTTTCCCCTAAATTTGCTAAGAATTCAATCAAACTTCTTTCACGTTGTCAGTATGAGGGATAATTTGTAGAATTCTGAGGAAAATAATTAATATAATCCATTTTGAAATAAGACTTTAACATAAAATATAGTACTGTGAATACGTTCCAGATGCACCACATTTCCATTTATATCCTATAATAAAGTCCATAATCTGCACATAGAATGTTTTTTTTTTTTACAAGTTTAATAAGAAGACTGTTCAGCCCCTTTTGTACAAACCGCAAAATTTTCTGGTTGATTCGAGTTGCATTAATGACAACATTCCACTTATTTACACTAAATATCCCAATGGCTATAAATAATAAGAATATACTACATAACATGTGATGACGAGGCAACCACCAAATGCATGCTATCACAAGTAAGATAACCAGCAATTTTCAACCGCAAGGTTTTGCTCTGCCTGTAACGCAAACCCCTGCGCCTCCAAATCTGCAGATTTCACTGAGGAGGAAGCATAATGTGAGCTAATGAGGGAAGAAGCAGAGCAGTGAAGAGGAAAAAGACAACTATAAAAGGGTTATTTCCTTTCCCGGCAAATTTAGCATAATGCATTCTCAGGGGACCCAGCCATGGTGTGCATCAGCCTGTCGTGAGAATCAATGAGTTAAAATAACGCTGAACTAAAGCAGCACTTCACTGCTTATTTAATTCACAACAAAGTGGGGATAATGGACTCTAGGGATTCCCCCCTAGCTGCTTCAGAATTTTAAGCATGAACAAATTAGCTAACTCAATCGTGGAGATGTTTTTTTTCTTTCTATCACTGATGGCATCCACTCAAAAGAGTAACAAGATGACTGAGCATATGCTGCCGATGCTACTTGAGAGCACACGCATGGTGATGATTTTTAAGTTGGACTGGATTATGGTGTTATGCATAAACCATTATAACAATTCAATGTGTTATAATAAATTACAGGCATTGGCCTTATTGTCAAAACCGGTCATGGCTGGTCGCGATGTTAGATGGGAGGCTGATTTCTCTTAATATCTCAACGAGTTAAACGATGCAATATATTATTAGGTCTCATTGATAATATAATAAGAATGATGTGAGCCAAACCTTTACACACACACGCACTTACACACTCACACACACACACATAAAGATAAAAAGGCAGCTGCTTTTATGGTTTTAAATTATTCAAGTCTGTAATGCCCTACTTCACTTCATGTCGTGTTTCTTGTAAACACTAAACATAGTAAACAGAAAAACGGTACCCCAACTAAGCATGTGGTTCCATTGTACTTAATTTTGTAATTTATACTGCAATCAGACTTTGATTAGTTTATCTAATGTACATTTAGTTGATCCTCTGTAGCACTGAGGGCAAAGCCAGGCGTAAAAGGGAGAAGTTTCAGAGTATGAGCGACTACACCTGTGTAATATAAATGAGCTGTCTTGTTTTTTGTACTAGTGAGTGTTTTATTTTCATTTTCTAAGCACTAAAAATGCCAAAAGAAAAAAAGAACCTACACAGCTCTCCTCTCTCTTATACCTACCTACAATGTCCTCAGCACCAACCGGATGTCTCACAAACTAACTCTAATAATAAAGCAGTTAGTATTAATACTCTATTTAAGATTTATTTACTATTTAAGCGCATACTGTAAACCCAATTTGATTAATCGGTTATCGTAACACAGAGCTAAACCGCCCCTACTATGTATGAAAGTATTGTGTCATGCAGATATGCAGCATTAATTTCAGCAGACAGACACAAGCAATGCGACTACGAGACAGCACTCTTGTGACAGCCTTCTTGCATATATGTTTGATTGAACTTAATAATGTGATAATAGCTTCCAAAAAGGAAACTTTATATTAATATATTTTTTAAATCTGAATGCCCTGCTAGTCCAATTTTTACACCAGCTGTCCCTGTTCAAAACTGTATATATTGTAATGGAATACATGTGCATGAAAAATAAATAAATTGAGATCTTTCTGCTTCTGTTATTCTGTTAGATCACATTATTCAATCCTGAGAGACATTTACAAACCTGGAAATCTGTAAATGCATTAAGCAAAGCTTGCTTTTTAAGTTAAAGCACTTCTTGCCAGCTGACCTTTTACTGTAACATGGACGCTGCGATGGATCTGTTTCTCAGGATCAACCAGAACGTAGCACGTGTACTCGCCCTCATCTGAGTTTTGCACATTAGACAGCTTCAATGTGCCGTTGTTCTCGAAGGCACGCTGGCGATGGTTAAAGGGGAGTAAGTTGGAATCTTTGTACCACTTGATGGAATAGTAAGGGTAGCCTATGATGCGGCAGTGAATGAACATGTCCCGCCCCGCGATGGCAGTGAGATTTTTCATTGGGCGGATACTGGCAGGACCTGTTAGGGAAAAGACAACATCAGGAATGTCAACATGTTCCGTAACGTTGATCCTTTTGTTGAGTTGTACTGCTGAGCATAACTATATTTCATAGCCATGGAGGGCCAATATATCTCATTTTAATATATTAGCATAAGTGCGCCTATTCGCTAAGCTGATCACGGTTATGAGCCAGTTTACTCAAGACTATATTTATATACAGAAACATCTGAGCAGCCACCTGCTATATTAGGGCTATATATTAAATAAGCTGTATGAATATCATGAGGCTGTGTGCACCTGCACCTCATAAGTTTCATTCCAGTTTGCTGGAGTGCAGAGATAATATTGTGGGCTATTACACAAGATTGCACTGTATGCAACAAGATTTGTTATATATAAAAAACTATTCATATAACAAGCTATTCATAATGCCATATTCTGTATTATTAGCATACAAACCTAATCTTTATGTTATAAAGCAAATCTCAGAAACGGTGTAAAAATACATGTAGCTTGCCATTAGAGCTCGCATATACATAGTGGCCACTTTATTAGACACAATGACATTGTTGGTCCACTGTGTAGGTGTTTGATTATTATAGAACTACCATATAAAGCAGTTATAATATAAAAAAAGCTTTTACTAAATAGCTTTTGTTGGTTTTAAATAATCCAACCTAATTAATTATCTGCTAAGTGGTCCTATGGTGGTCTCTATTCTTTTCTAGTGACTGACAGGATATAGTTTGGTTTTAAACAGTACAGTATGCTACAGTCATTGAGTGTATACTAACAAACAGGGCTGTTTTTAGCTATAAGTGTATTAAACATGCATGCAGGGCCTCTAAACGCCCATTATAATTAGAATGATATATTTAACCATGGTTCTGGCTTTCACATCAACTTCTTTGTGGTCTACAAATTAAGAAGTACACTATAAAATCAAATGTCTGACAATCCAACATATGTGCTTTTCGAACATCTCATTCCAGATTTAGCCCTGTTTGCTATTAATAATAATAATAATAATAATAATAATAATAATAATAATCTTCATTCTTCTGTGCTGGCTGATTGAGCTCTTCCATTTGGGCAAACCATGTATTAATCTGGCTTTGTGCACAGGGGTATTATCCTGTTGGAACTGGATTAGTCTAGACTTAGTTTCAGTGATTAGATATTGTAATGCTACAGTATACAGAAATCATAAGCAATTATGTGCTTCAAACTTTGTGGCAAAGGTTGGAAAAAACCCACATATGCATGTGAAAGTCTGGTACCTTCAAACCCTTTTTTTTATATTTTGTATAATTGTGTTAGCAGAGTAGCATATTTGGAGTCTTCAAATGTTCAGAAATAACCCTGATTACAAAAAAAATATATGGTGGCTTTTTCTGAAAACGCTGGCTGCAACATGAACAATCCGACAGTGTCTCTCAGACGGCAAAAAAATAAACATCTTAAACACAGGTATCATAAAAGTGTAATGTGAGTGCAGTTTTGTTTGTTTTTGTTGGAGGAGCTGATCTGACAAGCACCTCTTACGTTTATTCGCGCCTGGTAGGAGACCGATCCGGCAGAGTTGTTGCAAGTGCAACGGTAAACGCCGCCGTCGGTGACCTGCGTATGTGAAACATTCAGGTAGCTGAGAACGTGGCCCTCAACCGTGATGAAGCGATCCATGCGGTGGTGGCTGTCCTTGATGACCGGCTCATCATCCAGTGTCCAGGTCACGCTGGGGAGTGGGGTGCCTTTGACGTGACACACCAGGGAAATTGGCTCGTTGGGGCTCACCACCTTCTCGCTGAAGGCTGATAGTATCTTTGGAGTGCCATCTGAGGAGAATATATAAACACAGAACGTTAATGCAACTTGATTGTTAGGGAAATCGTAAATACAGCGTATCTGGAAAGTATTCACAGGGCTCCAAATTCTACTAACAATACCCCATAATGAAAACGTGAAAGAAGTTTGTTTTAAATATTTGCTAATTTATTAAGGCTTTGATCAGTACTTTGTTATAGCACCTTTGTGCCTCAGATTTTTTTGAGTAGGATGCTGCAAGCTTGGCACACCTATTTTTGAAAAGTTTCTCCCATTCTTCTTTGCAGAACCTCTCCAGCTTCACTGTTCTGTTATCTTGGCTGTGTGCTTAGGGTTGTTGTCCTGTTGGAAGATGAACCATCGCCCCAGTCCAAAGTCCAGAGTGCTCTGAAGCAGTTTTTCATTAAGGAAGTCTCTGTACATTGCTGCATTCATCTTTCCCTCGATCCTGACTAATCTCCCAGTTCCTGCTACTGAAAAACATCCTCACAGCATGATGCTGCCACCACCATGCTTTACTGTAGAAATGGTATTAGCCTGGTGATGAGTATAATCACCAGGCACCACCTGGTTTCCTCCAAACATGACGCTTGGCATTCAGGCCAAAGAGTTCTTTGTCTCTAATAGTCTGAGAGTCCTTCAGGTGCCTTTTGGCAAAAACAAGCCTAGTTAATGGAGTGCTGCAGGGATAGTTGTTTTTCTGAAAGGTTCTCCTCTCTCAACAGAGAAATGCTGAAGCTCCTTCAGAGTTCTCTTTCCAGAGTTCTCAGTCATCTCTCTGACCAAGGCCCTGCTACCCCAATCACTTAATTTGGCTGGGTGGCCCGCTCTAGGAAGAGTCCTAGTGGTTCCATAGTTCCTCCATTTACGAATGAGGGAGGCCACTGTGCTCATTGGGACATTCAATGTTAATGCAGATCTGTGTCTCGATATATACCTGTCTTGTAGGTCCACAGACAATTCCTTGGTCTATCACATGTGGACTTTAATAAAGTTGCAGAAACATCTCAAGAATCGTAGTTCGTGTTTTATTTTGAATACATTTGCAAAGACAACAAGCTAACTTCTTTCACATTGTCATTATTGGCTAATGTTTGTAAAATTTTGAGGAAAATTAATTTAATCCATTTTGGAATAAGGCTTTAACCTAACAGCCACAAATGTGGAAAAAGTGAAGTGATGCACTTTATATGTATTTTTTATATAGTGTACAGCATAGCCAAGGATAGGATACATTAAGATACATATGAAGCAGCTACCAATGCGATGAGATATGATTCACCCCTATTACAATGCAGTGCATTCCGATTTCTATTTGATTTAACACAATACGCAATACGATGCAATAGAAAAAAAATTATGCTATGAATTCAATATGGTACAGATAGTCGGCTTTTATATCTTTGTTTCCGACAGACAGCAAATCATAAATTTACTTGAGTGCCTTCTGACTTCTAATGTATGGCCCTTTTACAGACAGGTCTTTGTAGTGCAAAAAAGCTGCTCTTTCTCCAGGAAGATGCAGCTCTACCTCTGCCATGTTAGTCTATATTAACATGGCATCTTAATCATTCCGGTTTTCGTAGTGTTGTGAAACGTCATATTCACAAAACAACAGTGGTGCTGAGAGAATGTGAATGAGAAAGAGTTAGGAGAGGAGAAATCAATCTACATACAATATATTGGTCCCAAATTTTTGGTCACTTTCCAAATAAGTATAGTGCATCTACTAATAATTTGAATTAATGTTAAAGCAGTTTTTACCAATGTATATACAGCATGTTCAAAAACAGTGCATCACAGTCCAAATGCTTGTATGCTTGTATTAACCTTTATGCCATTGTATTATGTATGAAATGTATGAAACATTATTAATATTATGCTATACTATTTTACACAATGGCTCGTCACAACCATGCTTCTTGAAATTGTTGTGCAAACTAAAGACCATGAATAGTCAGTGTAGGTTGTCTGTTTGTACTGTAGGTGTAATCCAAACTCAATTTCATCACTTAGAAATAGTTTTGACCTTCAAAATGACTTTTTGTTTTTTTGTTTCTCCTTTATTCCTTTCAGCCAATAAAAAAACAGCTGTAATTTCAAGCTTGGTGCCTTTGAAGTCATAGCTCATCACTGCTCTCTGACTGTGCAGACTCACTTCATTTCATTATAGATGATCAATATCTCTTTACTCAGTTCCACTGCCATTAAACACAGTTGCCACAGAAACCAGGCTCAGGTAAGAATCTGCTGGCTGAAGGTCCATGGTCATCTCAAGGTAAAAATGCTACAGAAAACTCTTCTTTGTCTCAGCATTTGATAAAATGTTATCTTGGCTGTATTTCAAAAGTGTTCTTATCATGGACTGGTCAGCTACACTTGACCCGCTTCATTCATCAGTGGAACTCATGTAGCCATCCAAAGGTCCAAGTGTGAACTAAAGTGAATTGTGTAGATGAGGAAAATTCCTTTTATTTTACCTATACATTTTAGTGTGGGTTTATAGATGGAATTTGATTTATCTACATATGCTTCTGTGGAATCATAACAAACAAAGGTCTTCCAGAAAAGAACCATTTCTGCTTCACATTCAAGCATTTAAGCAGAATACGCCACTTTAAGCAATGTGACAGTGGCATAACATATACAGAATATCCTAAAGAAAGGCTTTAGCTAGATCACATTCAAATGTTTTCTTATGTAACCTACTGTTCTGCTTCCTTATATTCCACAGAGGTTTACTTCAAAATCTACTGACTGCATCTCAAAATCATCTTTGAAGTTTTTAACCTTTCCAGACAATGCTTACATTAATCGTTGATCGAAATTTTTTGTGTAGCATTTACCACTCAAACCATGTATATTGGTCTCTCTTGCTCAGTTAAGCTAATAGTGATTCATTAGCTTTACAGTATATATACTGTTTACAATAATAGTGATTTGAAAATTGGAATCACTGACACTGTTTTGACACTGCTCTCCATTTGTAATGAGAATCTCTCCATAAATTAATTCTGTACTCTGTAACTGATAAGCAGACATCACACAATGCTGAAAAAGATGTATCACACAATCCTTACTGTACCTTACCTTACACTGTTACTGTCTTCTCTTCTAGGTGAGAATCACTCATATCCCCAAGATTCTGATCTTAATTAAAGTACATACTTACTCAAGATCTCATTACTAAACTCTGAAAATGATGATAACTCACACAACCAATGCTTTTTGCAACTGAGGATAAACCTTATTAATGGTCAAATAATGCTCTTGATTATGGATATAAAAAGTAAAAGTACTCCCTTAAAACTTTTTCTTGAGTAAAAGTACAAAAGTATTTGACTTCAAATGTACTTCAATATCAAATGTACAATGATTTATTATGGCTGTAAGGTCCCTATTATAATCTTTGCCAAAAACTCTTGCTTAATCAACTCAGTTTATGTTTAAAGACTCTGTTACTCTTAGCACACAGATTAATTAGTTAAACACTGATGGATATCTATTAAAATGATCATAAGCCAAAAACATTTTTAGGAACTACTGGACTACTTAGGGAGATTATGCAAATAGGGCCACAGGTGTTGTGGCAAGTTACATTCAGGAGTTTCTTCCATCATTTATTCCTCTCGAAATGTACTGCTTGCTGTTGAACTGATGCTGAACTGTATGTTCGTGATAAGTAGATACCACTGAGCAGCAATCAGAACAAGTTCAAAACAAAGCGTTTTTATCCACTCGTAAATGGTGTTCTTTATCCACTAATAAATAAAAAGGAACAACTGATTTTGCAAAATGTATTTGAGTAAAATTAAGCTATTCGACTTTGAAATGTATTTAGTATAGTACAGATACCTAAAACAGCTACATAAATACAGTAATAAATTACATTTAACTGTTCTACTTTCCACCACTAGTGAATGTGGGCAGTACATTTTATGTTAATTGAATATTGTGAATATATATGTCCAGAAAGGTGTTACCAACGATACTGGCTGCATCGTCTGGAGCACTGGAGTTTCATCCCAGCATACGGTCTCACATTTCATAAGTGAATACATCCTGGCCTCGATGGTTAATGTAAAACCACTAAAGTTTTATCCGTCCACAATAGTACCTTAGCTGTTCCTGGTTCTTATGCCAGCACTATCCGTAAGGCCTTAATTTCTAGTATGTTCAATTGCTAATAACGATCTTTGGTTTTCCATTGAGAAAACGTCCGAATAATATAGCTGACACATACATGAAATAAGCATTTGGAATAGAGAAATTCCTTTTTTTGCAGTCATGAAATATCTTCGACAAAAAAATCTCTCCAGATGCTCTGGCTCATGTGAAATCTCTATAGCATTTTAATTTTTTTAATATTGACTCCACTTTTACATTCAGTATGGGCAATTAAATTGGGTGTTGCACTTAACTGAGATGGACGTTGTGTTCGATGGTGGATGCCGAAACTGTAAATGATACTTTGTGGACTTGATCTGATCAAATCAACGTTTAGTGTTTTAATAGCACAGGTTGAAAATTGTCAAATGTGTACTTTCTAACCTCATATTAATGTTGGGTTAGTCTCCTCCTCCATCCTTTGCATCCCAATTGTCGCTATGGTAGCAACGAGGCATGTATTGTAACCTGGATAACTTTTGTCACTAATTCATCTGGTCCCTTATGCATAGTTGTGAGTTTTCAACCATGAAGGAGTGCTTACCCAGTGCCTTTTTAAGCCATGTTTTAGTTTGCAAATGCATATTTTTTTCTCCTTTTTGGCTTTGTAGTCAACAAAAAGAAGCTTTTTGAAAACGCTTTCCGAAATGGATACATTTGAAAATGCGGTTTTCGAGTCACAGTATGGACTGTAAAAAGAGTGAGTCAGCAATGTAAACATGACTGAGAACAGGGATATTCCTGATTACCTGATCATCATCATCTTTGCTCTGCTTGTGTTCTATATGGTGGTTGTTCAGCGTGGACACTTTCATTGGATAACAAAATTTGCAATTTAAACAATACGTAAATAACGTGTTAACGCAAATTCATTTCAACGGCACAAATTTTATTAACGTTTGACCATTTTTATTAGACAAATCATTTTGAATTTTGCTCATTTTCAGAAGTTTCAGTGTGGATGAGCTACTTTTGGGAAAGATTTAAAACGACGTGGAATGTTTTTAGAAAAAAACGTTTTTTTTTTTCTAATTTATCTGGATTAGTGTAGATGTAGCCTTAGCCTGTGCTTTGCAAGATTTACAAACCAGTGTATCGGCTCTTTAACAGGTTTTTCACAGCACCTATCTAACCACAATGCCTGTGGTTTCCACTTCTATCATTATGTATGCTGTTATAACTAGATGCAGATACAGTTTTCTTTGGGATTTTGTACAATATGCTACATTGTATTATGTGAAAGTTGTTTTGCCAAGATGGCATTGAGTTTGCTTGGAATACATTATTGCTACTGTATCATACTGTGGTTTACAATCTCACCCTCAAATGTAACCAATGTGGGACAATCTCTAAGATGAACCTCAAGCTTTGAGTAAAAGAGTGTCACTGAAAATCTGTCTTAACATATTAGGCCACTGTATGGCACTTGATTGCATTGCTGCTAATATTCTGGCAATTGGCCCATGCTCACTGGCTTGAATCATCTCTGCTCTGTGTGCTAACTCAGTAAGGGTATACTTTTTCCCTCTCTATATAGCTGTATATAGTTGAAGCCTTTTTAGGCTTTTGTACACCCTTTGAATGGGCAAAAAAAAAACCTTGCCTGCTTTTTACTATTGTACATTCTGGCCACCCCATTTGCCCATTCCAGTCCACACTACAGTCCTGCGGCTTTAAGAAAGTTGATTCCTGTGTCTTCACTGACATTTTGCTGCAATTTCGTTTAAGGCTATGACTTGAAGTCTTGTATACACTTCTTCTGCTTCTTTAGCAAATACAAGAATGGCCATGAGGTCATAAGGTGGCAACGATAAACAAGCAAATTGGAAAAGTTAACGAATGGCAAGCGGTCTTTCAGGCCGTCTATGTGTAGCTTGTCTGGGAGCAGAGCACTGCTCGCACTGCAGATGCATGTCCCTGCGTATGCTCCGCTTTAGGAGATCGCTCTTCAAGGAGGGCACTCTAGCTAGCATGCCCTTCTTTCCAGATCTGCACACCGAGGTGTCCATATTCTGGGGACAGCCCTTCTCTGGCTTGCCTCTTCAGTCTCAATATTTCTCTCTACTCTAATGTAGTGGGACTGAAACAGTGCGGCTACGGGACGATTCCCCGGGTTGAAGAGGCGCTGGCAGGCTATCTCTCTCCCGGTGCTGCGTCATCCCTAAAAGCCCAGGTACTGCCCACCAGGCCCCTTTGGACCTCTTCGGCTTTGGTTTACCATTGCGGTTTTGCAATCCTATCAGGCTGACCTGCTCAAAAAGCTAGGGAAGAACCCGCTAGTGACACCTAGTTATGAAGGCCCTGTCTAAGCCTTTGCCTGAGCTGCCCTTGAGATTTCAGACAGTCAAGATAGTCTTTTTACTGGCCATCTCATCTCTAAAGAGAGTTGGGGGCCTTCACACCCTTTCCGTGACACCCTCCTGTCTGGAGTTCACGCAAGGCATGGCCAGTGCATTTCTCTACCCCAGGCCGGGGGGTATTTCCCCAAAGTGCTCTCGACTATCCTCCTTAACCAGGTGTGTCCACAGAACTGCCTTGTGAAGAAAGTTGCCCCAGCTGTTTTTTCACTACAGTCCATATTAGAATTGTCTTCCTGTGATTAAGCAGACCCTTAGCAGGTGGACTGTGGATGCTATCTCCTCCTCTTATGAGTCCTCTGCTCTCCCCGCTCCTTTCGGGCTCAGAGCTCACTTAACCTGGAGTGTGGCCGCCTCTGAACTGCAATGCAGTGATGCTCTCTGTTTAGAGGTAACTTAAGTCACGGCAATCAATTTTGATACTGTCATCTTTGCAACACTAAGATTTAACCTAAATTATGAAACTGTCAAAGTGTTCAAACATTTTTATAGATGCACAGCGATAAAATATTACCATTGAAGCGTGAATTTAACTATAGAAAATATTGGATTTTAATTGAATGTCAAAAGAAATGCTTCTTAAGAGATTGGCATACATTGTGTTTGTCTTAGATTAAATCCATCTTAAAAGTCTTTTTAGATTAGGTTAAATTCAACTCACCCTCCAGAATGACTTGCACAAAATCCTGGGTGGACATCTTGCCATTGCGGGCAAAACATTGGTAGGCTCCTCCATCACTCTTGGCCATGCCCTCCATCACCAGGTTCTCATGGCTGAGGCCAGTGATACGGACATTGGGCCCTGGCTGGATCCTTTCTCCATTTCTGTACCAGGTGATTTCATATTCGTCAGAGCCAGTGACACTACAGAACAGAGACACCTGACTGCCCACGCTGCCTCTCACCTTACGAGGACTCACCACTGCTTTCAGGGGCTCTACAAAGAAACAGACAAAGACACAGAATAGCCATTAAGGCTATTTTTTCATAATCTATCTTAAAACATTCACAAGAGAAAAAAATGTGTTGTGTATAGTGTACGGACTTAATATCAATAATAATCCTTAGGTGCTTTGTTAACATTGATATTCCAATACATTTACACCGATCAGGCCTAACATTATGACATTATTACATTGTGACAGGTGAAGCAAATAACACTAAACTTATTATGGCACGTGTTAGTTAGGGTGCGATTTATTAGGCAGCAAGAAAGGAAAAAATAGGCAAGCGTAAAGATTTGAGTGAGTTTGATAAGGGCCAAATTGTGCGGGATAAACGACTGAGTGAGAGCAGCTCTTGTGGTTCGTTCCTGGTCTGCAGTGGTCAGTATTTATCAAAAGTGGTCCATGAAAGGAACATTGGTGAACTGGTGACAGGTTTATGGCTGGTCGGATCCAACAGAAGAGCTCCTGTACCTCAAATTAAATTTAAGATGTTAATGGTAGTTCTAATTGAAAGGTGTCAAAATACATTGTGCATTGCAGTTACCACAGACCAGCCACAGACCAGTTCAAATTAGGCAAATGGTCATAATGCTATGAATCGGTCGTGACCAATTAATGGCTTCAGGATTCTGAAACATTTCACAATTTTCTACTAGAAACTGGGAACTCACGTTTGACCACCAACCGTCCCACCACCTTGGCATTGCCAAAGCTGTTCCAGACTTCACACACATAGTTGCCTCCATCACTGGGTCTGGTGGCCTCAATCAGGAGGCCTGAGACACTCTGGTGATAGCGACTGTCCGACTCTAATGGGCTGTTGTCCTTTAGCCAACGGTAGCGAGGCGGAGGATGACCGGACGCCTTACAGGGCAGCTCTACCCGATGACCAACCATGACCTCCTTTCTCTCAAATCCATCTAGAATCACTGGTGCTGAATCCACGGGCTCTGAAACACAAAGATAAAGCATGTAGACAGAAGTTTAAAGTAATTGCTGTTAATACACCTCTAGATTCTTTTGCACTTAAAATATTAATTGTCAATATTTAATAAAAGTCAAAGAAAACTACTTTGGCATAATATATAACTATGTAACATACAGGGCTCTGTTGGGGCAAGTATAACTAAGCAGCACTGTTAAGTGCTGCTTAATTTCATTTCCATTTGCACTCTATTTATATTTACATGTTTTTTTCCCTGTTAAAGTAAAGAACTGAAAATCTTTTCTATCATCTTACAACCTGTAATGTCACTACTTTTCAACATACAATATACAAATACTGTGCAAATACAGCAAATTTAATTAGCTTATAAGAAACAAATCCATTTCATCTTACACAGAGAACAATGCATAATTAATAGAATTATTTATTTTGATTAAATATATGTAATATATAGGATGTGAAATCTAATGGGAAATGTGCCTGTATACCTATACCTATTTACTTCAATCCATCACATTTTTACAAATATATTGCCTTTTGTCAGGTTCACCTGTGTTGATACTTGTCTTGTATGCTTATAAGGGTCTTGCACAAGTGACCCACAAAGCAAAACCCACCACCCAAGTAAGCCAATTGTGCAAATATAAAAATAAACAAGTATCAACTTTTGGTAATTTTGTTCTTTTACCTCATGACCACTTGATTCATTCAACTTGATAACTATGATCCATGACCACTGACCACATACAATCACCATTGTCCCAGGCACCCTCACAGTCCTCCACTTGGTACTAGAGCAATAGTTACACACATAACCTTATTGTTTACCTCCTTTATTTCATTTAGTGTACTCTGTCCTATTCATTCTCTTGTTTATGTTTTGTATTCAAGACACAAAATATAAGCAATAAAAGCTCATTCTGGCTAAACATCTAAACCAGCAATTAGTATATTGATATGGACCAAATAAATACTGGACAATTACTGTTTTCACCCCAAATGGCTGTCACAAGACATGCACTCAATTGGCTGACTTGGTGTACAGCAGTATGGCCACTGCAGGGAAAAATAAATAATCGTATAATGTCAACAAGTCACACAAAAAATCATTTCTGTCAATTGCTTCAAATCCATCAACTTTTAAATGATGGCGAGCTGTTCATACGCCAATCAGGCATAACATTATGACATTATAACTTTATGTGAAGTAAATAACACTGATTATCTATTCATCATGGGACCTGTTAATGGAACGGATTTATTAGGCAGCAAGTGAACATTTTCTCCTTACAATTAATGTGTTAGAAGCAGGGAAAATGGGCAGGTGTAAGGATTTGAGCAAATTTGACTAAGGCATCTGCAAGAGCATCTCTTGTGGGGTGTTCTTAATCTGCAGTGGTCAATATCTATCAAAAGCGGTCCAAGGAAGACCAGTGGTGAACCGGCGACAGGGTCATGGGTGGGGAGCGAAGGCTGGCCCATGTGGTCTAATCCAACAGGCAATCTCCTGTAGCTGCTAATAACTGCTGAAAAAGTTAATGCTGTTTATGCTCGATGGGTCAGGACTATGCTCCAGCACAATGGAGTTACTGTAAATAACAGACATGACCAACACCCAAACTGTTTGAAAACCTGAATATTTGCAAAAGATACCCTTAACAAACTTTATGTACAGTATGGAAGTACTGCAGGCTTGTTAAGAGGCCACAGTGAAGAAAAAGAAGGTACATTTCTTTACAGGGGCAAAAACTGTCAGTAAGTAAGTGGCAAATGAATCAGCTGTTAAAAGCAATACAAAAATGTATTAAAGTGTAGAGCCTAGAGCAACTTATAGTAGCCATACAGTGACAGACCTACAGCTAGGTCCTCTTTCTCTAATATAGGCCAACTTTGGTGAAAAATGCTGATATTTTTTAGGAACAGCTGCAGCAGGGAATGCCTAAAGAAACAAAGCTTGATCTAACAACTCATGGTACAGTTGCCAAAGTAAAATCCTGGGATACCTAACAATGTATCAGCTACATAAAATACACATAAGAACAGACCCCTTATACTAAAAACATATTTTATACAGAAGGACTGATGTTGAGAAGAATGCCTCTGCAGACACTGTCTCACTAGTGGTATAGGCTGATGAATCCATGATTGTAAACCAGCATGGCATGGAGCCAAAGTGTAAAGCTAGGTTTTCACAAATCTGATCCAAGTTTTTCTCAAGATCTGAAAGATGAATTTCTGTATCTAATTCCTGCATCGTACAGGAGAATTCTGCATTTTCACATTAGCAGAGTTCCAAACCCATATCAGGCTGTTAGCAAATGAAGAGTGTGCAAGCTCATAGTCCTTTATGTGGACAATTGCACATATCTATGTTGTAAAGGCAGTTGTCACTAGTACTGTGCATGCATCATATGCTAGTCCAGCACACTTTTCCCATCCAAAAAGGAAACTGTGGTGTGAGGTAAGGTGTAAACTAGTAAACAATACTGCCTACGTATTGGACACATTGGGCACAAGGATTTCTCAGTCCTGAGCCAGGGGAATGTGCAGTTTTAAAGATACAAAACACCTACAGAATTGCATACTGTATAGTAAATTTGTTGATACCCCAATTGAATTAAAAAATATAATTGTTTCACCTGTTAATATTACTGAAGGGACATCTCTTACTAGCCACTACCCTGTGGTCTCCGAGTCCCAGATACTGGGAATAACCCCAGCATTCCTCACAAGGTGTTTCCCACATATGTATGAGAGGGATTTTTTCTAGGGATTGCCCTAGTCAACTAGCTATTAGTTAATACAACCTATTAGTTTCTCTAGTAAATGCATTGTCGAGTTTACACTCTTCTAAGTGCGGAAAAACTGTTAAATAGAGAGTAAGAAAGTGCTGGCAGATGGCAAACGTGAGAAGTTGAAATCCAGATGAAGCCATTGGGCTCTCTCCTGCAATATAAAAATGACTGGCAGCTATAGTGTGGTATTTGCACTATTGATGAGTGCTGTACTGTATGTACTTTAAAATGTGTCCCAAATATTTTTTAGCAAATTTGATACATAGTTCTCAAGGACATAGCCGTGTTTTTTCGAACTCGGTCAAACTCGGATAAGTACTGTACATAACACTGGTTCTACGATTGAAAGGAGAACCACCAAGACCACTTGGTTGCTCGCATTGATGAGAATGGCCAGAGGATATGCATGCTAAACAGTGGTGGACGAAATACACAAACCATGGTAAAATATTACTCTTAAGACTCTTGTCTAATGAACTCAGTTTATGTGAAAAGACTAATGTTACTCTTAGCACACCAATCTATCAATAGAATGATATTAATAAGTGAAACACTGATTGATATTTATTAAAAGTATCATGAGCCTAAAGCCTTATTTTCAACTACTTAAAAAAATAATCACACAAATAAGGCCACGGGTGTTGTGACGAAATACAGTACAGTCCGGAGTCTCATTTATTTTGAGTAAAAAGTAAGATATTTGACTTTGAAAGGTAGTGACGACAAAATAAAAGTCTCCCCAAAAGGAAATAATTCAGTAAAGTACAGATACCCTAAAAAGCTACTTAAGCTACATTTACTTCGTTACTGTACACCACTGATGTTAAATGAGCAAATGAAGAAAGTTCTCATATGTAACCATATGTAATTTAGTAAGACAAATAAATAATAATAATAATAATAATTATTATTATTATTATTATTATTATAAATCTCTCACCTGATAAAAGTAATCGGGCACTGTTACTTTGTCTGGTCTCTCCTGTGTAGCGATGACGCGTGGTGCAGCGGTAGATGTTCACCGCATCCTCTGACTGCACGTCCAGAATATACAAGGCCCCTGTGGATGTAACAAGAAATCTTGATCCTAAAAGAGAAAAGCAAAGAGAAAAACAAAGAGTGAGACAATCAGTATAATTGTATTCAGTCGGCGTAGTCATAGAAGTAAAATTCATAGAATTTTCACAGTATACCACTGGGCTATTCAATCAAATTCAGTATAAAAGAGAGATGGTTGGATGTGTGTGAAATATTTATTTTATTCTTCTAGTTAAAGGCACGGGCCAACTTGAGGAAGGTGGTAAAGTATCGAGCATGTTGAATGTGACTGTCCTGCTACTGAGTTTATATCCAATGCTGATACCTCAAACTTAAAGTGAAATGAATTGAAACAAAACAGCTTGTGTTTATTCGAACCGCATATAACAATAGGAAAAAAAAATCAAACGTTTGAGACATTTTTTTATTTATTTATTGTGATTTTCCCGCATCACCTCCATTCCCATGCATAAAAGCCTATGCAGCTTGAAATCATTCGTTGATGCATGCAGTCTTCCAAACACAGCTAGTGGCGTATAGGGTGTGAGAGTGAAGGAAGGGGAGGGAAAGTGGGAAAAAGGAGTCTGCAGCTATTGTAAGCAATGACCTACTTAGAAATGGGCGTTTAAGATTTGATATCCTAAGGGTGGGTGTCTGTGTGTGTGTGTGTGTGTGTGTGTGTGTGTGTGTGTGTGTGTGTGTGTGTGTGTGTGTGTGTGTGTGTTGTGGTGGTGGTGGTGGTGGTGATGGTGGTGGGGGGTGTTAATCTCATAGTTCAAAGCTAGGTGTGTGAGAAACCACTACACATACATTGTGTGCATGTGTTTCCATGAAAGAAAGTCAGTAGGAGGAGCGATGATCTTAACCTTCCTCTGACTTCTAGATTCTCAATAACAGTAAACAAAACAGCTATATCTAAGACTAAAATATCTTACTTATACTTTAGTGCTGCACCAACAACAGCAATGAAATGCAGTGCATTTATATATATACTGTATATGACATGCCCAAGGATTTCAACATTGCCTGGTTAAGCACCTAAAAGACATGAACATTTAAACCAATAGTTAGCATTTTTATAATCTATATGAATTTCCAACTTAACATTAGTCTGCACATTTATAGTCAAAACTTATCAAATTTCTGGCTTTTGAATACATTAGATTGCAGAATTAACATTTCACTATTCTCTCAATATTCCAAGTGGGAATTCTTTCTAATTTGCTTGTTTGGTGCTAATCGGAGGTAAATTCTGAAGCCAGACAGCAGTTGTACAGGGGACAGGAAGAATTATCATTGCTAATTTAGATCATTAAACCTGAAACATCCCATCCCCCGAACTCTAGATTAGGCCTTTGTTTGTCCAATAACTCCTTGTCGGGACATTGGACATTACAGTATGTTGGTGTAACAAGCAATCCAAATTTAGTGCACAGCCTCATGTAAGTTCTTTAAAAAGAATAAATACACAATATTGACAAAAGTATTAGGACACCTGACTTTTCTAGCCCTATGTGTTTTTTCCCCAAACTGTTAACACAAAGTTGGAGGCTCACAATTGTATAGTATGTATTTGGTTGTGATAGCATAAATCTTTACCCTCACATGAACTAGAGGCTCCAAACCTCTTTTTTTAGCATGACATTGCCCCTGAGCATAAAGCCAGCTCAATTGAGATATGGTTTAGATGGTTTGGAGTGGAAGATCCTAAAAGGCATGCTGCAGAGCTCTGACCTGGAATTTGTTTTATTATTCCATGTCTGTGGTCAAAAGTTGCACAATTGATCAGTGTGAATTACATTAGAAATAGTTACAAAGATGAATAAATGCATATTACAAAACACAATGCATATTTGTTTTGAATTATGTGTTCACGCTGAACTGCCCAGTAAGTTTTTCGTAATAAATTGTAATAAATACAAATCTTGTACATACTTGAGTCTGTACATAAAAACTGTAATAATCCCCAAATATAGCTTGGTGCTGAGGCCATTTATCGTTATATGTGGCATTTAATGTTATAGTAAATTGCTGTGTCTCACACAAGTATATTTATTTATTTATCGCTTTTTTATTTCAATATAAGGCAGCCGTATATTCAGTTCTGTTTTACTCAGAAGTCAGATATTTCTGAGCCTTAAAATATCTGAGACATGTTTTGAGGCTGATCTAAATGCATTGCAGTGACTCAACCCATTCTACCCCCCCTGAAAGTCTGGAGCATAAAATTCAGGCATGAGGATAGCTTATAAGCTAGTAGGCACGGAAAAATAGATGAATTCAATATTGTAATGCATAAATTAACTAAATCATTAAATATCATTCTGTGCTCACGTTAGCAATTCACACTATGATTAACATTATAATTACAATCCACATTTTGTTTGCATCTATAAACTGTAATGTACATTAATGTCACCCAAAATACAGCGGTTAGGTTTTCTTATGTTTTTCCTCTGTCATCCCGGGCAGTTTTCCTTCTCATTATTTGGCCTTTTTTTTTGCTACAATGTTGCTTTGATTTTGGTCAGTACCTCTGTCATTGACATTGATTAATTATCCTAATGTGTTCACCTGTTCTGTGTCTTGATTAGTTTTCTTACTTGTTTCCCTTCTGTTTCTGTTCATCATTAAGTGTATGCCTTAGTATTCCATGCTTCCTGTTCTTCCTTTCTTGTGGCTCTTCGCATTGTTAAATTAAGAATTAATCTACAGATTTAATTCTTCTAACCTTAATACATTTACATGAATGGCATTTGGCAGACTCCCTTATCCATAATGAATTACAATTTTTATCTCATTCATACAACTGAGCAGCTATTGGGGTCGAGGGCCTTGATCGGGCCCAGTAGGGGACCCATAGTGTGGTTGGGATCTGAACTCATGACCTTTGGATCCAATGCCTTAACCACTATGCCACCACCTCCCAAATTAATAAGACACAAGCTGAGTCTACATACCTGTATCCTGCCCCACAGTTCGGCATGTTACACTGGCTTGGTCATTAAGGATCTACTGATTCAGCCAAAAGCTGATGTTTTGGCCATTTCTATTGTGAAGCAGTGGAAAAATAAAACAACTCAACTTGAGTCAAACTAATCAGTGCACTGCAATTCACATTATTATTTCCAATTTTGAGTTAGATTTAACCAAATATTTCCATTGCAAGTCAAAATAGTGCTTGAGTTGATTGGAACATGAAATTACACGTCGTCCCACAAAGTCCTTAATATTTGTTTAGTGGTTATATCTTTAAAAAAGTAAAAGAAACAAAAACATTAAGAAAAATCAGACTATGGCAAACAACCATGTCACATCTTCTTATATAAGTAAAACTTTCTTTCGGCTTCTCCCATTAGGGGTCGCCACAGCGGACCATCCGCATGTTTGATTTGGCACATGTTTTTACGCTGGATACCCTTCCTAACGCAACCCTCCCCATTTTTCCGGGCTTGGGACCGGCACTAAGGCTTGTGCAACCCTAATGGCTGGGGTTGGTTCCCTGACCAGGGATCGAACCCGGGCCGCAGCGGTGAGAGCGCCGTATCCTAACCACTAGACCACCAGGGAACCCACATCTTTTCATATAAGTAACAGGACATAAAGTAAAGCCTGTAAAGAGTGTCTGTGAGCAGTATGGAGATGCCAGTGAGTGATACGCCTGCCTATAGTGACTGACACTGGATCCAGAGGCCCAGGCTTTTAATAAGGTCTTATGCCAGTAATTACACTGACAATTCGATCAGCTCAGCCTGAGTATCTGCATCCCAGGCTGATAGAGAGGGCAAATTAACGCTGATGTAATGAGTACCATTTGTCACTATTAGAGTGATGTGTTGACAGCAGCCAACATCATCATGGCAACAGTGGGTAACCCGGAACTCCGAACAAATACAGTACAGAACAATCCAACTTTTAACTTAAGCTGATGACATCATCTGGCATGTAACAGCATGCTTCAAAAAGATTTATAATAGTTTATAATATATATAGTTTATAATATATATATATATATATATATATATATATATATATATATATATATATATATATATATATATATATATATATATATATATAAACCATTCAACAAAGTCTCATTTTACATATATTATTTAGCTGCTTCTTTGATAATATGATAATATGTCCAATTCAATTAAAATCTTTGTCTCAAAGCAGCGTTACAGAGATAAATCAGCTATAAAGTTGTATGAAAGAATGTACACTGATCAGGCTCAACATTATGACCATCTGCCTAATATTGTGTTGGTCCCTCTTTTGCTGCCAAAACAGTTCTGACCCATCGAGCATTAACAGCATTAACTTCTTCATCAATTTGAGCTACAGGAGTTCGTCTGTTGGATCGGACCACAAGCACGGGGGCAGCCTTCGCTCCCCAAGTGCATCAATGAGCCTTGGCATGGATCTTTAGACTGTGTCCAGCTGCACAATGTGATAATATGTGAAATTATGTACATAATAAAACATGACAAGGAATACTGCTATAGGAAAACAGTCAGTAATGGCCTAGTGTGATGTAGCTTCATGTGAATTGGCATCACTGTTACTAATCCAAAGTGTTTTTCCCTACTATCCTACAGCAATTTGCCAGTGCAAATATATTTATTAAAGAATGACGTCATAATTTGTAACTGTTCGATTGCAAGTCTGTTCCTATGATTAATTACATTATAACAGCTGTAAACAGTCCCTTACTAGACTCTATTTCTTTTAAACTGGAGCTTCGTTCCTTAAATAAAAAAAATATATATTATTTAAAGATCATGAATGTGGTTTGATCTAGAGGTATAGCCGAATAATTGCCATTGATAGTTGATTACTATACTATTACTATGGATGGTTTTTCCGGGTTGCATTGTACAGTATGAGAATGGCCTCTAGAAAGAAATAACTGATGCCACATGTTTTTATTTTAAACCATCATTCTTATTTATTTGGTTTTTAATACATTTGGTGTGTTACTTTTTGTTTCAGTTGGATGCATGTCTTGTCCTCAATATTTATTAACATTATTAATATATTCATATTTGTTTCATTTAGAACATTTCAAAGATTCAGTACTTTTTATTAATTTTTTTAATAAGGTTTATTCCTTTTTATGTGGAGTGTTATTTTTTGAAAAAATTTTTTAATCCAGTATCCATCGGTTGATTAATCAGTTATCGAGTAGAATACAACCAAGCTATCCGTATCAGTAAAATCCACTATCGGTTGTCCTTATTTTTGATGTATTTAAAATAAATGTTTGCTAAACATCAACATCAACTTACAAGCAATTAGAATTTTCAGCATTCAATTCAATGTACAGAGGCAATACTGTTGTTGAATATTAAACGTTTACCTTCTCCATGTAAAATTATATTTGTACACAAATCACAATATTATTCATTACAAATGTTAAAATCATTTGTAATGAATAATATTGTGATATGTGTCGAAATATAATTGACATGTCTTGAGTAGCACAAGCTTTATCTTTCATGTACCATTAGTTTCTTTAACACACAAGATGAATCCCAAATAGCTTTAAATTCATTATATAATGATCACTAAATTAACAATGGTTTTTATCAGAGACATTATTTCAAACAAAACATGATTAGAACATGCTAATACCACTGTTAAAATTGTTTAGGTTTTTGTGTATATTATTATAAGTGTAGACAATTATTTATACTAAATACAATAGCATTTTTAACGAAGCTGCATCACTACAACAGGCTACAGAGTTGTCTGGACGATTTTTGAACATATTTAATCTATAGATAAATGTTATAAATATTGCAATAGTATTCCACATAGTGAAATTAGATTTTTTTTCCTTTTCCTTAGCCCAGGGTGCATATAAGGCTGAAAAAGTTTGGCTTGCCTGAGATGGAGGCAGCATGACAGGAGGAACAAGGATTGAAGGAAAATGGAGGGGGAAAATGTGAAAAAAGCCAGTGAGTACAAGGGCATGAGATAAAATGAGAGAGAGTAATCAAACGGCACATAAGACTTCGTTATGCTGGAACTCGTTAAACTATACCACTGCCTGGGGGCCATGTCAATCTTACCAGCACTTTTTCTGTCTGTCTGACAAGAGCTGGGTTATTTTCAGCTTGGCCATGCACCTCAATACCTGATTGGTGCAATCATCTGCCTGGGCACTTTATCTGCCTCTTGTTGCGCTCCTGTCCTCTGAATGCTATCTCACAAAACCATGCGTGCTAGACGAAAACTGGGGTCACCCTGGAGGCAACTTGCATCATCAGTACTGTATAATAGTCTGATAGAGGCTCTGTGTGCAAATGAATCTAAATCTAAATTTTTTTCTTAAAATGTCATTAAATGAACTCATCCGGTTTCAGTTCCGTATAAAGATAAATTAATAGTAAAAACATGACCATAAAGTCATCCAGGATCCAAACATAAATAAGAAAATGATCATCTTTAACCATACTTCTTTTTGTAAAAAATTAATAAAATAAAAAGAGCCAAAAAAGAGGGAAACCGAAAATTCCTGCCTGGTCACATGATCCACAAGAGATGTAAAACTGTATGCTGTTTGACATTAACAAAAGGTCAGATAAATAATTAGGTATAAAACAAAAATGAGAGTAATCTGTCTGGGATATAAAAAAAAACAAAAACAAAGATGCATTTATATTAGCAGTGAGTTATTTAATCATTCCAAAGCTTTACTGTAGTAAGATATTGACATTTCATGAAGCACAGATAATTAAGATTAGAGCAGCATTAAGGAATTAACCATCTTATTAACAAAGGTATGTTCGCTTTTAGCTGAGGCTTCAGGAGTCTGATTTATTTACCTTTTTAATGTGGAAAATGTATACTGTGTAATATGTATACTGTGTAGTCTGAATATTATGTAATCTGTATAATGTGTGATCTGTTTATTGTGTAGTCTGAATAATGTGTAATCTGTATAATGTTTAATCTGGTTATTGTGTGATCTGTATAGTGTGTAATCTAAATAGTTTGTAGTCTGTATAATGTGTGATCTGCATTAAACGTAATCTGTATAGTGTGAAATCTGTATAGTGTGTAGACTGTATAATTGTGTAATCTGTATGATGTGTAATCCATCTAGTGCGAAGCCTGTATAATGTGTAGTCTGTATAATGTGTGATCTGTATAGTGTGTAATCTGTATAGTGTGTAATCTGTATGGTGTGTGATTTGTATAGTGTGTGATCTGTATAATGTGTAATCTGGATAGTGTGTAATCTATATAGTGCGTAAACTGTATAGTACCTGATCTGTATAGTGTGTGATCTGTATAATGTAAAATCTATATAGTGTGTGATCTGGATAGTGTAAAATCTATATAGTGTGTAATCTGTATAGTGTGTAATCTATATAGTGTGCAATCTGCATAGTGTGTAGTTTGTATAATGTGTTATCTGTATAATGTGTAATCTGTATAGTGTGTTATCTGCATAGTGTGAATTCTGTATAATGTATAGTCTGTATAATGTGTGATCTGTATAGTATGTAGTCTGTATAATATGTGATCTGTATAGTGTGTAATCTGTAGAGTGTAATCTGCATAGTGTGTAATCTGTATAATATGTGATCTGTACAATGTGTAATCTATATAATGTATAATCTGTATAGTGTGTAATCTGCATAGTGTGTAATCTGTATAATATGTGATCTGTATAATGTGTGGTCTGTATAGTGTGTGATCTGTATAGTGTGTAATCTGTATAGAGTGTGATCTGTATGGTGTGTAGTCTTTACAATGTGTAATCTATATATTGTATAATCTTAATAGCGTGTAATCTGTATAGTGTGTAGTCTGTATTATGTGTTATCTGTATAGTGTGTAATCTGTATAGTGTATTGTGCAGTCTGTATACAATGTATATAAAGCCTTTATAGTATATAGTGTAAATTTTTATATACCACTACATAGTTTTTGCAGTCTGTACAGGCTTTATAGTTTAGAGTGCATGAAGTGTAGAGTGGCTGGTAGAGTCCATATGGTGTGTAGATCATTCTGTTTATAGTGCAGTAAAGTGTGTACCACAGTGCATAGAATGTAGAGTGTGTGGCACAGTCGATATAGTGTACAGAATGTATAGTGTCTATATAGTGTATTTTATGTAACACTATACATGTATCATATAATGTATGTGCTGTGCTATACATGTGTACAGTATATAGTCTACTGTGTGTGTGTGTGTGTGTGTGTGTGTGTGTGTGTGTGTGTGTGTGTGTGTGTGTGTAAATATATGTATGTATGCAATACAGACACATATACAGTGTACAGACATATAGTATACACATACAGTTGTATGCAAAATTTTAGGAACCCCTGACAATGTCCATGATTTTCATTTATAAATATTTGGGTGTTTGGATCAGCAATTTCATTTTGATCTATCAAATAACTGAAGGACACAGTAATATTTCAGTAGTGAAATGAGGTTTATTGGAATTAATAGAAAATGTGCAATATGCATCAAAAACGAAAATAGACAGGTGCATAAATTTGGGCACCCTTGTCATTTTGTTGATTTAAATACCTCTAACTACTTAGCACTGATTCATTGTAAAACCCAATTGGATTAGTGAGCTCATTAATCCTTGAACTTCATAGGCAGGTGCCTCCCAACATGAGAAAAGGTATTTGAAGTGGCCAATTGCAAGTTGTTGTACTCTTTGACTCTCCTTTGAAGGGTGGCAACATTGGGGTCTCAAAACAACTCTCAAATGACCTGATAACAAAGATTGTTCAACATTATGGTTTAGGGGAATGCTACAAAAAGTTATCGCAGAGATATAAACTGTCAGTGTCCACTGTGAGGAACATAGTGAGGAAATGGAAGACCACAGGCACAGTTCTTGTTATAGCCAGAAGTGGTAGGCCACATAAAATTTTTCAGAGGCAAAGACGAAGAATGGTGAGAACGGTCAAAAACATCCCACAGACCACCACCTCCAAAGACCTACAACATCAACTCGCTGCAGATGGTGTCACTGTGCATCGTTCAACAATTCAGTGCACTTTGCACAAGGAGAAGCTGTATGGGAGAGTGATGCGAAAGAAGTCTTTTCTGGACACACGCCTCAAACGGAGTCGTTTGAGGTATGCAAACGCACATTTGGACATGCCAGCTTCATTTTGGAATAAGGTGCTGTGGACTGATTAAACAAAGATTGAGTTATTTGGTCATAACAAGGGGCGTTATGCATGGCGGCAAAAAAACACAGCGTTCCAACAAAAACACTTGCTACCCACAGTGAAATTTGGGCGAGGTTCCATCATGCTTTGGGGCTGTGTGGCTAGTGTGTGGCCTGTACTGGAAATCTGGTTAAAGTTGAGGGTCACATGGATTCCACTCAATATCAGCAGATTCTTGAGAATAATGTTGAGGAATCAGTCACAAAGTTGAAGTTACGCCGGGGCTGGATATTTCAACAAGACAACAACCCAAAAACTACTCAGGCATTTATGCAGAGTAACAAGTACAATGTTCTGGAATATCAATCCCAGTCCCCAGACCTGAATGTCATTAAACATCTGTGGGGTGATTTGAAGCGAGCTGTCCGTGCTCGGCAACCATCAAACCTAACTGAACTGGAGATGTTTTGTAAGAAAGAATGGTCCAAAAAACACACATTACAGGCTAATGGAAGCATCTAGAAGCTGTTATTTCTGCTAAAGGAGGCTCTACTAAATATTGATGTGATTTTTCTGTTGGGGTGCCCAAATTTATTCACCTGTCTAATTTCGTTTCGATGTGCATTGCGCATTTTCTGTTAATCCAATAAACCTCATTTCACTACTAAAAATATTACTGTGTCCTTCAGTTATTTGATAGATCAAAATGAAATTGCTGATCCAAACACCCAAATATATATAAATGAAAATCATGGACATTGTCGGGGGTTCCTAAACTTTTGCATACAACTGTATATGCAGACACACTGCACAGCTAGTCTTTGCATTTTGACTCTAAGCATGCAATGCTAAAGAGAGAGAGAGAAAGAGAGAGAGAGAGAGAGAGAGAGAGAGAGAGAGAGAGAGAGAGAGAGAGAGAGAGAGAGAGTGAGAGCTATACACCCAGCTATGACAGAATGCCATGCTTGCTTTTCCTGACGTATTTTTGTGTCTAAATTATGCTGAATGAAGCTTTGATAACGCCTACACATAGCATTTTTCAAATCGGCTCGTATGAAAGTTCAAACAGCTCCAGTGCTTTAATTTCCGTTAATCTGCAATAACCGAGCCTTCGTTCACCTGACGAGACAGACAGAGGGAGATGGTGCGAGGGTGTGAAGGAGCCGAGAGAGGACTATAGTTCCGGGCATCACAGCAGTTTGGAAGGGTGCTGAAGGCAGCCTTTAAGTGTGCACTCCAGGGATTCGGAATGGTGGAAGAAAATTACCGAAAAAACACATAGTGAAATCATGCGAAAACAGCCGTAGGCCTGTAAACCTGTGCCGACCTATATTCAGAAAAAAAGCAAAATCTTAAGCAAATCCTGCACCTTAATTACTATTTGATGGATTTGATTACATGATGCAAAGACTTGTATATCGTTATGTGCAGTCATGTGATATGCTGGAGCATGAGAGCTATTTTCCCTCACACAGCCGGGTGAGTTGATTAAGATTTAGTGAGTTAATGGCATAGAAATGAACACAGATTCCTCGTAATTGATCCTGCCGGGTGTAACTAAGCACTAACAACCTAAATTAGAATGTAAGTCTGCACGGTCGACAGAAACACATGCAGGACTTTAAAAATAACTCTGCAAACCAAAAACATAATGCTGTGTGTGTGTGTGTGTGTGTGTGTGTGTGTGTGTGTGTGTGTGTGTGTGTGTGTGTGGCATTAGTAGATAGAAATGGAGTAAGCATGCAGTATGGAGTATTTGCTCTATTTTAAGAGTGGGGCATTGGTAAAATGTATGTATGAAATATTTCAAAGGAATCATAGCATTGAAGCTGATACACATTGCATTTCAGATGCTTGGCTGAAATATGTGTGTGTGTGTGTGTGTGTGTGTGTGTGTGTGTGTGTGTGTGTGTGTGTGTGTGTGTGTGTTTATAAGTACATATATACGTATGTACGTATGTACGTATGTATGTATGTGTATATATATATATATATACTTATAATACCTGTTCATAAGTATCAAAACGTTCAAAAGTATGTGCTTTTGGAGCATTGCATTCCCCATTTAGTCCTAATTTTCCCTCCACTCTTCTGGGAAATTTCACTTATCACTTATTACTCTATTGAGCAGTAATACATATACAGTAAATATTTTGCCAGGGGACAGAAAAACTTTCTCTTTTGCATATATTTGACTCACAAGTCGAAAACATTCCCGCATTTTAAGTTTATCTCAGAAGTAAAAAAAAATAAAATAAAGATAAAATTATATTTAAAGGGTTTTTTTTTAAGCCAGGATCCGATTACAGATTAAATTGTCATGCATATTTCTGCTTTCCTACAGCACACAGATATTCAACAAAGCGTATTTTAAAAGTCATGAGGGAAATCACATTGTTTAAAGTTGTAATATCCACATTTTATAGGCAAAACCTGATAGATTTCTTTTTCTGCTCTTTGGTTGTTTGCTTAAAATACCTGGTACCACACATATACATACTCACATTGAATTGTAATAAATATTTTCTACTTTTCTCTAGTTTTTTTTATTGCTTCACATGATTGGTGTCAGGATGTAAAGTCAGTTCTTACTCTACTTGCTGGTCTCAAGTCAAATAAAAGCCAATCTGATCATCGCAGCCGTGTCAAGACCAGTAATTTAGTGGCGTGAATCTAACAAACACAGGCCAATTAAGAGACAGAAGTAGTATATGGTGGTGTTTTGAGGTATGTACTTTATGAGCGAGCAGTATTTGTTTGTCTGTGTGTGTTAAGGGGTTCCATTCACATTAGGAAATTAAGGTTAAAAATTATGTGCCACGTGGGCCAAGCTTGAGCAAATAGCTGCCTTTATCAGCTGCATCCCTGCCACAAGCAGACACACACACACACACAGAGGGAGGGGAAGATGAGGAAAAAAAAACAATGCGAGGCAGAATTGACATTCATGAGGAAAAAGATATGAAGAGCGAGACAGCACATTTATTAAGAAGGAGGTTTGGTGCATTTTCAGTTTTTTTGCCTGGATGTAGGCAGGATATGCTTCACTTCGCTAACACTGACATAATCTCATCAAGAAACACACGCTTGGGAAAAAGAAATAATTGCAAATAAAAATACAGGAAGAAAAGAAAGGGGATGAGAAATGTGCATGGAAATTGAAAGCATGCGTTTCTCTCAACTGTCCTTCATGAGAATTTATTTCACGCAGAAATATAATTCAAGGGCTTCTCATCGGCTTGTTTATTAGCTTCGTCAAGATACGATCGTTTTGATTTCAGTTGTAATATCATTTAAAATATTTTTGGATCCCATAATGCTGGATCCTGAAATAATACCATGGCAAAAGACATAACTATTAACTATTTTCAAGTCCGGGTTCGATTTTAAATTTGTTGTTTCCGTTTTTTTTAGAGCCTTGTGTCCCAGTTTGTTCGGCATCGGTTCCGCTTTTGTTCAAACTTAATACCAAGTCTTGTTCCGTAAAAGCGAAGAATGAGTTGCATGGAAATTAATGAGAATGATTTGTTCGCATCAACGCTTTGTTTTCGAAAACTTGGATTTTTTCACAAAAAAATGAAAGGGAAAAAGTGGTAATTTGTTAGTTTCGACATTTTATACTCCGCTATAAGTTCCAATTTAGACTAATTTTCTCAGTTGTACGCCTCTCACAGGTCATTTTTCCGTCTCTACAGACAGAAAGAACGAGACGCTTCAATCTCTGTATGGCTTCTAATTTGATCTACTTGAGAGTGCTACTTTCTATACTTCATGTAATTAACATCAGATGTGACTAATTAAGCTGATGCAAGAAATGAATAAAAAAAGGAAAGTGCTTGACTCTCCATGTTAACATTACAGTACAGGCAACTGTACATATTGTCTCTATTTAGTGATTGCATTACCAAGTCTAACTACTGTATTTGTTTTGCTTGTATATATGAAGGATCAAGGGTGTGTCCTATTGTGTAGAATGAAAAACTTCTGATCTGTATCCAGATTTCACTCTTTGTACAATTTGTAAAGGCATTTTTCATTGTTTTTACACAAGGAGAGCTAATTACAGTAGGGTAGGATACTATCCAGCCTGTACTTGCTTTTTCCTATGTCACACAGGGGGCCAACATTAACAGTTGTCTGTTAGGGGACAACATAACATAAATGACAAGCCATTTTCCAACTACTGTATAATGACAGGGTAAATGTCCCTATTTGACATTGCTTGTATCACATGAATAAATATTTCTGTATAACTGATCTAAAATCTTCAAGATCAAATAAAATGAACAAATAAAATTTTCAAGTCATCTCATTCACTATCACCAATAAATATTTTAATTCTTTCTTTTTAAATACAGGAAATAACAATGAATGATGCACTGATATTTTAAACTAAAGTTCGAACCAATTCATCGGTTTTGCCGACTAATTGACTCCGATTGTTAATTGTTGGACAAAAAAGAGCAAATATCTTCAGCAAAAAATCCATACTGATAGTTTTTCCGGGCTGCTAGTGTTGCTGAGCAGGTCCACTGTCATTATACAGTACAAGAGAAAATCATTGTTTACTGTCTTCCTCCTTCCTTTCAAAACAATTTCTCTCGAGAGTTTTTCTTTTGGCATCGTCGTGCGTTTAAAAATCACCATCTGTGACGCTTTTCTCCCGATGCCGTACCGCTCAGAACACAGGTGAAATGCGTTTTTTCATGCCTTGTTGTTTTCAGCGAGACGAATCATAAATTGTTCATAAATTGATTCGTTTCAATTGATTGATTGTCTACAGTTTTTTCCTGTAGACAGTCCTGATGAGTGGCAGGTCAAACGTCAGAGGAACCTCATCCATATTTATGATGTGGTGCGGCCTGATTCAATGGGAGTGTGAGTTAATATAAAGAGTTTCATTGGTTCACCTGAACCCGTTCAGCAATTTCGTTGGTCTAATGTTATGGGGCTCAGTTTTTTAGCTTAAAGTTTGTGAAACCGGGAAAACCCCCGCAAAAATCCATACATTAGCCGCTTTGTTGTTTAAGCTGCGGGGTTCAAAGAAAAAAGTAGCGGCTTTAGTTCGGAAAATGCGGTAACTGTTTGAATTGATTTGGAGGGTTACATTTTGTTTCAATTAAAATGTATTTAATTCCTCTTATCTGTACGATAAAAAAAGACAAAGTAATTTAAGCTTGTTTTGGCCTTATGAGGGCACGGTTTTCGACGCCAGAGGGTTAAGATGTGTTCATAAAGGCGGGTTTTGGTGCTAAGACTTGGCGCATCAGTAAAATCTATGTTTAGTAAATAAGAAAATATAATTTTCAGTGGAGTTTTTTTAATGTAAGTTATAAAAAACTGAGAATAAATGTGTTGCGTTGAATGTTTTAATTTCTCCCCTTTGATATTTAATAATTTATACTTTTGATAAAAATGGTCAAACAGAAATGCGCGCTGCATTAATCACGTGTTAATAAAATTCGTGCCGTTACAATGAATTTTGACAGCCCTGGTTTTTACCGAACCCAGTATATAATCAAAATATGGCATACTCCCATCTTGTCTGATCATTAATCGATGATAAAAAACATAACTGGGATGATGTAGACTATATGAGTTGTGGCACAATATTTGTAAAGTGTATTCAGAGAATAGTCTGCTCCATATAAGCGTTTTATTTTAATACATTAAAGTATTAATTAGACAGAAATTAATCTTTGGTTCAGCCAGGTATCACCATTTGGCAGGCAGCTTTAGCCTGCTCAGGGTTACTGTGGATTCAGAGTCTGACCCGGGAACACAGAGTGTGTGGCAGGAACAAACCCTGCATGGTCCTAGTGTTTGTTAATAAAATAAGTTGCACTTGCATCCATTTCCTTCTGCCATCAGTGACAAAAAGGTTCTTTATGATTATTTTAATGAAAATGTAATATAGAAGGCTGTGTAAAAGAACTGGCTTTTAATTATACTTATATATGAAGGACATTTTATCTCTGCATCATTTAAGTGGTTGGTTTACAGCAATAATTATCATCTGCATTCTGCATCTCAACAGAATTTTTGACTCAAATCATATAAACAGCTGCTTCCTAATATAGATAATATGGATATAGTTATATTTATAGATTTTCGTGCCACACTTATATGTGTTAATGTCTTGGGCAAGTATGTGCAATTTTATTAATAAAATAATAATAATAATAAGTTGTACTTTTGCAATAACTTATAAAATATTTATGGTAGTCACTGCTGCTACAAATTAAATATTATGTTGCTATACATTTAATTTAATATATACCTTAATATGTATATATTTTTTTATTTACTTATTTTTATTTTCATCTTTACTTTGATCTTTTACTGTAAGCAACTGCAACCAAACAATTTCACTATGGGATTAATAAAGAATTCTGATATAAAATATTAATTATATACACTATATTAACAAAAGGACTCTTAACTTTTACAGCCATATGTGGTTCGTCGCCAAACTGTTTCCCTCCACATAGACAGAGGTACACAATTTTATAGGATGTCTCTGGATGCGGTAACATGTACCCTTCAATTCAACTAGGAGAACCAAACCTGTTCCAGCATGACAATACCCCTGTGCACAAAGCCAGATCCATGAAGACATAAAGCCTGCTATAGAGCTCTGAGCTCAACCCAATGAACATGTTTGGGATGAGTTGGAACTCTGAGTGCCTTGAGTAGCCTGCTACAGAGCTTTGACTGCAACCCTACTGAACACCTTTGGGATGAATTGGAATGCTGACTGCACCCCAGGGGCTAACGTGGATGAGACAGTGGGAGTCAGCCATGTAAACATGACTGAGAAAAGAGATATTCCTGATCACCTGATCATCATCATATTTTCTCTGTTTGTGTTCTATATGGTGGTTGTTCATCCTGGAACCTGGAAAACAGGTAGTTCTAATGGCTTCTTTACATGGTAAAGTACATGTCAGAGCTCATACTTCTTTACTTTAACTTAAGGGAAAAAGTATAGTCAGTACTTTAACTTTTACCAGAGTCTTTTAAAACATAAGCAATTGTACTTTTACTTGACTGAAGGATGTGTGTACTTTTGCCATCTCTGGCTTCACCTAGCACAAGTACCTGCCTGAACTTTACAACACCCTTGTAACTGAATGTTCAAAATCTCTACACGTACACTCCAAGATCCAGTGGAACATCTTTCCAATTTGTTTTTTATTATATTATTAATATTGTAACAGCAAATGGGGATTAAATGTGGAATATGGTGTCCACAAACTTTTGTCCATATCGCATATCTCCATCAGATTTCTTCATGCTCGTATTTCCTCTTAACATCGGAATTGCTCAGCTGTGTGGTTTTTTTCCAGCCTTTCAGACTGACGCACGCTGCAGCCAATCAGCAGTGAGGACACAATGTTCAAAAAGGACCTACCCTTAACAATGATTCTGCTTTGCTTTTTTTCTGCTTCGCTGCCACATTTATAGTTAGTTAATGTCTTCAGAATCATATACATGCCTATACATATATATGTAATAGCATCCTGAAAGCTAAAAAGACAGGGAATAAAAATCCCTACAGTCAAGACTACATTATAAAAAAAGAAAAAAAGAAGGTGAGGCAATGGTTAAACCTGCTTTGTACAATATTACATCACTAACAGTGTCTGGTGGCTGTTTTGCTTGGAGATAAGGACGGGATTTTATTCAACCCGGTCAGGTCTCAACAGATGAAAAGAAATATTTATTATTATTATTATTAAGCCATATCTATTATAATTATTTAGGATAATCGTTAAGCATATGCTGCTTCTTGAAATACTTGAATCATGGAGCCATTCAATTGCTTTATAAAGTATTGAATGGTATATACACAAAACCAGCACCACCACCACCACCATCACCACCACACAATAAGGAGCACAAGGTGAATTTGAATTTTATGGCAATTTTTGGTCATCATCATAACTGTTTGAGTGCTGGGTGATTAACTGTTAATGATTATGTTATTGCGTTTGAGTGAAAGGCAATTACGGCAAGTAGAGATAAAGCATATGAGCTGCAGTGCTTTCCTTTTGTCTGAAGGCAGGCTGCTGGTTAGAAAATAGCCACAGAGTGTAGAAGGCGCTGACAGACACATAAGGGTGTGTGTGTGTGTGTGTGTGTGTGTGTGTGTGTGTGTGTGTGTGTGTGTGTGTGTGTGTGTGCGTGGGAGGAAAAAACAGAGCTCTGTGAGGGTTTTCTAGACTGAATAACAACACCATAAAGATGACAAGACCACAGATGCTAAGTCACTGACTGTCTTGTTCCTCTCTTCCCTCTCCCTTCATTTCTCTCTCCTTTCTCTTTCCTTTGCATGGTTTCACTCGCTTATCCTTTTTGTCTATTCTCTGCCTCACACAAGAGGCAGGAGACATGAAGAATAGGTGACAGCACTGTGTTTTCCCCCCTCTTATAAAAAAAAAAAAAACATGCAATATGTGCAGGAGAAAAGGGGAGAGACAGTGAGAGAAGGAGAGAGAAGGGGGGGGGGGGGTAGATACACAGAAAACATATATTTGGCATCGTCTCAATAAACAATGTTTTTTTTTTCCGTTCATGTTAACACCTTCTAGCTTTTCTTTTTCTCTTTTGCCTGCTTTCTCTCTCTCTCTCTCTCTCTCTCTCTCTCTCTCTCTCTCTCTCTCTCTCTCTCTCTATCTCTCACACCACACTCACCTCATTATGTGTGACTGGAGAGAGAAGGTGAGATGGTTACTGTGACAACCAAAAAAGGGGGATATAGAGAGAGAGTGAGAGACAGGGAGAGAGAGAGTGAGAGAGAGAGAGAAGGAAGGAAAGGAAAGGCTGGTGAATCTGTGGCACATAAGAGTGATGCGGCAAGTGTGTGACTAGTGTATATCCTATTCATGTGGCAGGAATAAAGGGAAGGAAACGTAACAAAGACGTCAGCCCTGGAAAAATGGAGCCTGAGCGATCAATCCTCTGTGCTGTCACAGCAACCGCCATGAAAGCAAAACTGCTCGAAATGCACCCCCTCCTCAACCAACAACCCCCCCCCCTTCACAACACACACACACACACACACACACACACACACACACACATCACACATCACACACCAAACCCCATCATATATTCCATCATCCTGAGCAAGATGGAAAATCCTATATTTGAGCCGACTCACTTTTCCCCACCGACACACACAATTTCAGCTTTTGCCCCAGCATTTAGCATCTAAACAAGCTCTTCATTAGCAAATTGAAAATCCTCGCACTCTTTAAACGTGCATTTTGTCATTCTTTAAAGGTGCTAATGGGCCAGTAATAATCCTAGAATATCAAATACAGTTAAGACAGAGTTCAAGCTGTAATGCTGCAAGTAAATCTTTCCTGCTAGTTATTTCATTTAAAACTTCGGTTTACATGCCTGGAAATGAGTTCCAACCCCAAATGTCTGTCTGTATGTATGTATGTATGTATGTATGTATGTATGTATGTATTTATGTATGTATGTATCTATCTATCTTCTATCTGTCTGCCTGCCTGCCCGCCCACCCGCCCGCCCATCCATCCATCCATCCATCCATCCATCCATCCATCTATCTGTTTATGATGTAATTTAAGTATGGGAATTTAATTATTAATCATCAGTAGGAAGTTCTGTCTTATAACAGTGGAACATATGAATCACATATTATTATCCAGGATAGCAGCCAGTAAAACATAATTATAAACAAACACCAAAAAAAAAAACCATTGTTGTAGATCTTCCCAGGAACAGCAAAGTGCTCAAAACCTCTTGAAGTCCACATTACAAATATAACATAATTGTAACCTATTTCTAAACATTATTACTCATTTCAAGCTTGTAGTTTCCTTACTGTATTGGCAGATCCTTTTGCTTCTTTCTAGAAATAAATGAGCAACATAAGCTGCCAATAGAACACGACTATTTCAAGAAACAGCTTGAAATAGGTTTCATTTAATTTTTGCTTTATTGCAGTTTTATAATTGGAAATACTAAATTAATTTGAGTATATTTACTTGCTAGGATGCATTTTTTTGCAGTGTAATTTTCTATTTTTTCCCAACCAAAGCATATTGAACATTATCTATTTAAATCTCCCCATGTAGGGTTGTATCACTTGCATTACTCTATACAATCAAAGTCAAGCTCATTTCTAGATACGTAAAGTTATTTCAATCTATGGTGCCATAGATGACTGATTCCTGCTCATTCGGTTGGTCACTAGCATTGTGTTTCGTTTATAAAGCTACATTATACTGTACATCTAATATTTCTGTATTAATTTTTCCTGAACCATGTGAGTTTTCTCAGATTTCAACTTGTCTAACATCCACATAATCACACACCGGTCTTAAAGCCAGACACTTAATATACTGCTTTAGTTGCACATTAAGATTAAGTTCTTATGCATATGAATACTGCTGTGTAGAAATAGTACATGTATACAGAACATACTAATTGACAGACTGATTAGTGGGAACATAACAAAGGAAAATGGAAAAACTAAGTGACAAACAGTGAAATTCTTTCTCATGGACTGAGACTACTTCTGTTTATGATGTAATTTAAGTAGAAAATTCTGTCTTATAACAGTGGAATAATATAAATCACATATTATTGTCCAGGATAGCAGCCAGTAAAAAGTAATTATAAACAAACAAAAAATTAAATAAAACATTGTTGTAGATCTCTCTCTCTCTCTCTCTCTCTCTCTCTCTCTCTCTCTCTCTCTCTCTATATATATATATATATATATATATATATATATATATATATATATATATATATATATATATATACTGTACAGCTAGCAAGGAAAGATGGGAGTGTATTGGGTTTTTGATGTCTATGATGGATTAAATAAAAATGTCTGAAACAATACACCGTTCCTATGGTGTGGTTTGAGGTTACATTTCAGAGTAACCACTGAACTATATTTTATTAGGTGAAATATGAGCCATCACGTCATCTCAAACTCAGACATTAACCACAGGTCTTCTTTAGTTTAACCCTGCAATTTGAAGTGCCATTAGCATCTAGACTTGGGATAATGTGTCTCTCTTACAGAGATGTACTTCAGTCCTAAAGTGCACTTGGCAAGATGTACAGGAAATCAGAATTATTGCAGAAGGAAATGCATTTACTGTACATAACTCATTTCTATTTAGTAGTAACAGTAGCTAAGCTGGTAAAATAACTGTTCGTAAAGAAGGCAGTTTTTTTTTTGTTTTGGTTTTTTTTCAGTATTTTTGACCGTTTGTATTCTTATATTGTCAGAAATTCATTTACCGGTAACCAAACAGGCCAAATTCAAAGTTAACAATCAAGTTTAGATAGTTATTTTTAGCTTTACACGTGTTCTGTAGCTAATCGTGGCAGGGTACTATGCCTTCTTCTTTCGGCCTCTCCCATTAGGGGTCGCCAGCGGATTATCCGTCTCCATACCCCCTGGCCTCTACATCTGCCTCTTTCAAACCAACTACCTGCATGTTTTCCCTCACCACATCCATAAACTTCCCCCCTGTCCATCACCACTGCAAACAGGAAAGGGCTCAGAGCCGATTCTTGATGCAGTCCAACCTCCACCTTAAACCAGTCTGTCGGTCCTACTGCACACTTCACTGCTGTCACACTGTCCTCATACATGTCCTGCACCACCCTCACTTACTTTTTTGCCCCACCTGACTTCCTCATACAATACCACAACTCCTCTCTTGCCACCCTGTTGTACGCTTTCTCTAAATGCAACTCCTTCTGACCTTCACTATACTTCTCCATTAACATTCTCAAAGCAAATAATGCATCTGTGGTACCGTCCATCTGTATTTATCAGGCATGACAAAGAGACCCTATTTTGTTGCACTACTTTCTGAACTAATACACATTTCATCATTGCATTTCATTAAATCATTAAGACAGAAGCTCACCAACACCTCCCAGATATCATGAATTCTTCTAAGGTAGGTTATGCATACAAACATATGATGACCATCTAGCATTAAATGCTAACCAAGTTAGAATCTGTCGCTCTTCAATCACACCATCATACCCGACACATTTTTCCTCTGGTAATGTCTCCCTGATTGAATATGTATTTTGTCTATCTTTTCCTGTCTAACTTCTTTCATACAAAACATGACCTACTATTTCTATAGTATATAGTGGTATAAAGTATGCTGATATTCACTGACAGTAAGGCTGCAATTAGATCTTATTTCCATATGCTGCAAACCCTCAAAGTTGGTATCAGTGGTCGAAAGATGGAGGTACTTTTTTTGTCTCCACACTGTCACAATGAAGATAATAAATGGTCCATTGTTATTTCAAAAAGCACAAAAAATTTAAATTTACCCTTAAAGGTAAAAACAGTGATACAAAACGTCTAATTAAGTAGCTTGAAGGGAGAATAACATCAACAAGGGGAACAAAGCATGGTTATTTCTAGTTGATGACATTTAGTGTACTGCAAATTTACACATTTTTATTTATTTATTTGCATATTTATTTATTTTGTACAAAGTGACTACTGTAGTTAGTGGCAAGAACTACCTTTTTTTTATATATATATTTATATTTTTTTGTATGTACCTCAGTGGGAACATCTCAGGTTTATACGTTTTTTGTCTTCATTAGTCTCTAAAATAAAAGGGAACGACTAACCATAAAGAAAACTTTTGTTCGTTTTGCAGATTTTTTGTTTCACATTTTACAATTATAGTTCGCTTTTTTCCAGTTTACTTTAAAAAATCTCTTTTTTACATATATGAAAGGAACTTAAACACAATGTATTTTGCACAATATTAACAGTATGTTTGTTATTTAAGGGTCTATGCTACCTCTGTTTGTCCTTCGGACGCCGTGACAAAAGGGCACGTGACACCCACTGGGTAAGCAGAAGGACGGAATATGGCTCGGCAGGTAGCACGAAATGGAGATGCTGCCCCCTGCCGCGCGGATGACCTTCATGCTGTGTGAACAATCTAAAGACGTGTCAGGTGTGCTCGTAGAGTGAATTATCCAAGCTGTCTATTACCTTAAAGGTCACCTTTAATTGTTAGATTTTTGTTTTTATAGATATAAAAGATTTTATTGAATGCAGTGCTTATAGAGTTTTATTACATGATCCATGTGTTGATGATGAACTTGCATGTTGCTTGTGTAAAAGTGTGCACTGAATTTCATTGAATGTTGCTGCTAAAAGTGTCCTTTTCAAGTCTAATTACAGTCAAAGCCCCAAAACAACTAACAGATGTGGGAAGGGCAAAGAGAAGGCAGATATAGAGATAGAGATAGAGAGAGAGAGAGAGAGAGAGAGAGAGAGAGAGAGAGAGAGAGAGAGAGAGAGAGAGAGAGAGAGGATAATGGGACACTGCACAAAGACAGATGTTAGGTAATCTCAGTATCAGGCTCAAAAATCTCCCATGGTGCTTCTGCCATGTATTATGGTTAATTTTATGAAGTAATGTGGCGTCATGTCTTCTACAGAATGAAATAAATCACTAAATGTACATTTTTGCATCGACATCGAATGATTTTCTTTTAACAAAAGATTTAACGCAGATTTATTTTTTGTGAACGAAGAACAACAGCACCACTAGTGGTTATAAGGAAAATGGCATAATGGAGACACTGGAGCTGATTTCTTTCTAGCACAGACTGTAGATTCATGCATCTTGTACATACAGTACAGAGATTGCACAGTGAGTGTAATCCAGAGGAGTGAAGCATTTTCCTAGATTGTATCTTTATTTGGGCTGATGTAAGTCACATGTGAAACATAGTCTTAGGAGTACAAAATGTGAACGTAGTGGATTATATATTCTGTCATCTGTTTATTTTTATCACACTATTATAAAGGAGTCGATAAAATACATATGGTAGCACATACATACAAACAATAAACAAACAAGACAAGCAAAAAATAAATAAATAAAAAAAAGAACGCACAAAAGCGTATCAGTGGTAGCTCAGTGTGTAAGATGTTGGAATTCTGATCAAACTGTTGTAAGTTCAAATCCCAGCCCAGCCAAGCAGTTGCTCCTGAACATTGACATGGTCTTTAACCCTCAGGAACTCAGCTGTATAAGTAAGATAATTGTATGGTGGTCTAGATAAAGGTGTTTTCCAAATGCTGTAAATATTAATGAGCAAATTAAGTGCGTTTGTTTGAGCACTCATTATATTTGGTATTTGAAGGAAACCCGACTAAGCAAATCATGTATCTTGTTAAATATGTTATTGCTGGCAACCAGGGCTAGAAAACAAGAAATCAGAAATGCAGCATCTGTCTTCAAGTGTGTGCATAATAGTTTACCGCACATTACCATTATAAAATGGCCTTATAATAAAAATAAGGCGTTGCTCAACCTAAACTGTTTAACTCTTGAGTTGATAGACTTTAGCGTTTCTATTAAATCCGATAAGCGATCATTTCCGGTCCAGGTAATTTTTTTCTTGTCCTGATTCCACGCATTAACAAATAACCAGTTTAACATGATGCATGGTTTGCTGTGGAAAACAAATACTGGCATGCAGTGTATGTAGTACGTTTCCTCATTTCAGGCTTCAGCCTTGCCACCAGCAAGAACAGAGATGCTCAGCCCAGCCCCTTTTTTCTTCAAAAGGCAACTCCTGTAGCAGAGTGGGTGGGGGCAGATAGAAGAGAAAAAGCTTCTCAATGTTTTTCACAGCAGTTGCGGAGCACCTCGCAAGCACCAGAGGGCACTATACATAACAAACCGCACCTTTAAATAGCTCTGCAAATCCTTTTTTTTTTTTCAGAATGAGGCAGCGAGAAGAAAAGATAAGCCTTGCTCCCCAGAATCTCACTACCAAAGCTTATGTGAGATGTGGGATCTGAGGTAATATTGGATGAGATACCAAAAAGAAAAAAAATATGGACGAGGAAGCAGCAAAAAATATGTGTTATAGTCATACACCTCAACACACTGCATTATAGTATCTTACTTTAGTTAGTTCCCATGTCCCTATAGCAGAGAGAAGAATGTTTTTTAATGTAGTACAAGCCATTCATATGCTTAACTATCCACCTTTTTTTTTCCTTCTAAAAGTGTCATTTTGGTCTAGATGATTCTTTTAATATATTAAGGAATTCAGATCTTTTACGTAACCAAAAAATGATTCTTCATAGGTGACCTCTAACATATTCGCTCCGTCTTTAAAGGTGCTTTATACTTGTCACATGTACTTTACAGCACAGTTGAATTCTTTCCTTGCATATCCTAGTGATGTTAAGAAGCTATTGTCAGGGATGATACAGCACCCCTGGAACACAGTGGGTTAATGGCCTTGCTCAAGGACCCCAAGTGTAGCAGCTTGGCAATTCTGGTTCTTGACCCCCAACCTTCTAAACAGAAACGCAAAGCCGTAACCACTGAGCTACCAACTCTCTATAACACACCTTATAACCTTACACTGACTCACCGAAATAAATGAGATTGAAGCGCTATGTGAGTACAGTGGTCCCCCAGAAAAGTTCCGAAAATGTGCATACTTTGGACGCACCCTCGCAGCCCCTTTTGGTACCTCAGTGAATTCATCTAGACATTATGTCACTATATTACAATAATGTGTTTTAAAAGATTTTATGAAATTCCTTAGTAAAACATAGTTTAAAATGTCATTCCTTACGTTCCTGAACATTCGGTCCCGCTGCGGATTCCTGCATATTTTAAAATAATCCGCAACTTCTTGTTAGTTAGGTTCCAAATGAGAACCCGAGAATTTTCCGAGCTGTGAGTTCTGAAGCGCGAATTATCGTGGGTTGACTGTAACACAGTGACACTCTCTAAACCTGACATGATTTGTGCTCCAAATATCTATATCTGGGTATTTTTAAACAAACAAGAAGTGGGTCAAACTACAACACATTATTTAAACATTCTGTATTACGCACTCATGTACTACATGCACAGGAAGCCAATGTTGACCAGACAAGCTTCTTAGCTCTGTGTGAGTCTTTGAAGGAGCATGGCTCCTCCACATGGCTCGGGTTCTGTAGAGCGAGCAAGCTGGGTCAGGCCCAGGAGTAAGCCATAAGTCTCTTCAGACCAAATAAGAGATAATCAGATTAAGTAGCAGCTGCCAGAGAAGGCCCACACAACCATGCTTTATGAGACTTTCCATGCACGTGCATGCGTACTGCCAGATGAATGTCTGCACAACCCACTCTTTATGTTCCAGTACACTATTAGCATTCATTAGCGTTTGCCAGCAAAAGGGTGAGAAGTGGTCAGGAGGGAAGGATAGATTTTTTGGCAATATTGATACAATATACTTCTTTCATTCTATACTGCACAAAAACCTACTGCACAGATATCAAGCTGAGTGTCCTACATGAATGCAAGTTCTTTGCATAAATGCTTAAAAAAATTGACACGTCCTTGTCCAAGCTTCCTTGCAGATGCTAATGTCTCCTAACTGATTGGAAATAATTATACAGAGTTATAAAGCACCATGTTATGGCATGAGACGAAGGGATTCCCCCTGGTGGAGTCTCTGAGGCTGCTTAAGGTGCCTGCTAGCATGTGCCATGCTTCCCAGCCTTACGGTATCGTCGCATTCCTCTATTATGCAACAAATGAAAGTGAACGCAGGGATTCCGCTCGGATCACAGATGGCAAATCGCAAAATCACACGGCAGAGCGGAGCAGGCGATGCTTTCATCCGTGCCGCCTGTCACTTTGCTCGAGGGATCGTCCCTTTGTAGAGACGTGCCACCAATCGCTAGTGAAGTAGCATGCCAGCAGCGTGTAGGGAGGTTGGGGGTGGTTGTTCCAACAAACAGCATGGCATATGGTTCCTTGCATTTTTGGCGATTACAAGTGACAAGTTAACAGAGCAGTCGACAGTGGGTGCGCACGCAAGGGAGGGGTGGGTAAGGCAGGGAGGGAGGGTGCTTTGCTAACTGCTCTCATTTGTTCATGCCCTCAGGCACTACTGTAGTCCTTTATGTAGATGAATTAGTAACAGGGTTTTCTTTTTAGTCATGATGTATATATACATGAGAATAATGGTGGGCGCTGAGCAGCGCTGCAGCTTGTAATGCAATGTCAACTGTTGCCTTGGGGCAATAAAGCCTGTTTCCTTTTCCAGAATTACAATCGCAAGATATAAAAAATAATAAATGCTGCCAGAAAAGCCCCCCTCCCGCTACTGCTGTAAATTGCTGTAACCCAATGGGACTCTAATTCACCCTCTGAGAGTCATCTCCTCAGCTGGCATCTCTGGTAAACAAAGCTAGGCTTATTAAGGAACTCATTTCCCACTGACTATCATCAGTGGGCAAAATGAAAACGCACAAGTCGTGGGTCAGACAGGATGATGGAAAGCTTCCTAAATCATGAAAAAATTTGCAAGAATGGCTGTGTGCAATGATATGTAAAATTTATTTAATTGTCTGTTAATGTAAGGGTTGGCACAGCTGGTAGCACTTCCAGATCACATCTCTAGGGTTCAGTTTGCTGTCTGGGTCAAGTTACTTTCAATGTCTCCATGATTTCCCTCCAGGTTCTCTGGTTTCATCCCATTTCATGGTTGTAGATAAACTGTTGTGTGAGACTGTGTGTACTGATGGATTGTCTGTAATGGATTTAAATGTCTTGCGCAAAGTGTTCACAAAGTATGATCCAGATGCCACAAGGACCAGGAGAAAGTACTGTACCTAAATGAAACAATTACCAAAATGACTGCACTGCACTTAGAGAAACTTACTTAGACGTGTTATGTACTGTGTTCTGTGAAACTGAAATAAATGAATATAGTCTAATGGAGTAAGGTAAAATAATTTAATTGTTATGTCATACTTCTACAGTTTAAAGAAATGTATACCTCAGATATGCAACCACTGGTATCTAGTCTCTGAAACAGGCAAACACTTGTTTCAGGACCATGGCCAGGGACATGGCCTACTATAGCATGTATCACTTTTCCACATCCGAAAGTATATTCGAAAAAAACCTCTATTGCATCACATAAAGCTAAACTGTTCCCTAATGATCCAGTACCTGTTAGATGAATAGATTTTTAATCTAAATTATGTAAAGCTCCATTCATATCATTATAAAATTTGTTTATAAACTGTAAATGCTTACAAAAGTATTTATTAGAGATCGCAGACTCTCACAGTATGGACATGATCACTGCAGTCCTATTGACACATACCGCTTAAAAGTCATTATATACAATGCTATGCATGAAGCATTAAATGTGACAAAATGTCACCTGACCTTTTATTAATCTTCAACTGTCCATCTGTCCATCTGGCACCAACATCCATGCCACGGTTAAATCATCAAATTTTGTCTCCCCATTCCCCATACTTGACATGAATACTAACTGAAACCTTTGAGTTATATTCACTTGATTTCTTGCACGTTGCTTGTTTATGCATGCTGCTGCCACACGATTGCCGACTGGATCAATGGATATATGGCTGTTGAGTATATACAGTAGAATATGGAAAGATATAATCTAATATTTCTTTTATTATGATTACACAAAGCTTAAAACAAATGAATATACATAGAAAGCCCATTTCACTCAATTGCACTGATCTCTCTGATTAACCACATCTGTCCAGATTTCTGCTGCTAGAGACATCAAGATCATGTGTACCTTACAGAACAACAACAAAAAAAATACAGATGAGATCGAACGTTTATAAAACCTCTCTCTACATTTCCTGTAAATTAGCCACTATTGTTTCTCCGGAGGGCAATGCGTTAGTGAGGAGAAATGTGCGTATGAGACGGCTATTGTAATTTCTGCACAGCATGCTTGCTATACTGATTGCTGACACACTCTACCGAGCGTTCAGGATAATGGGGGGCTATTTTTAGCATTTCTAATATAAAGAGAGGGAGAGAAAAAGAGAGAGAGAAAATTTCATTCACAATCATGCCCACAATACGGAAGTACTAAGGGAGGAATGAAATGTTATGGGCAGCCAAGCAACTAATAGGCTTGAACCCAGGCACTCTCCATAATATGACCGCTCATTAGATCCTAATTAGGCATTAAAAAAGCCGCTGTTCACCAATGCAAATTAGGTTGGAAAAGATATATTGTTGTCAAAAGAGCAAGCTAAATGACTTGGCTGATAGGAATCACTGTCATCAGTGGATAAATTTAGATACAAAGGATTTCCGAAAATATGAATTCATTCGTTCCACTCACGGATTACAAACAAATTGTTTACATAATTACTCTCATCGGCATTCTGTTGCAAGGTGCATGACATCCATACCCTGTAAATGTATTGTCCTTCAAATATCCAAGTTCCAAAAAAAGCTGATGAGAATGTCGAAACTATTCGTTTTTTAAGGATATGATTGTACCTATCAGTCCTAATTGTCTTGTATAGACTGCAATGGTGTATATATTTCTGTAGACTGTCAACATTCATTTTATTAGCAGCCGCTGTACAGTCATGAAATTATCTAATCAGCTAATCATGTGGCAGAAGAAAATGCATAAAATTAAAACGATACAGTCAGTGAAGAAGGACCAGACTGGTTTGAGGTGAAAGGAATGCTAAAGTAACTCCAATTACAATCCCTTTTGAGTCTGGTTCATCTCAAAGTTTCTTCCATACACATACCTTACTACAGTATTCCATACGTCCCATTGAGTTTTCCCTTCCCATCGATGCCTATGGATTGCTTATAAAGAATGAATTTATGAATTAAAAATGTATATGTTCAATCTATTTATTTAAAGCTGTCTTGTGACAGTGCTATTGTACAAACCTAGAAGTAGATATTTCTACAACTGCAAAAAAAACAAAAAAAAAACACATCGGGTTCCACTCTTCAGCCAAGAACATGAATCGGAGGATACAGGTTTCTTGGGTGAACACAGACTTTGGTACCCAAACTAGACATAGACAGTAATTTTTTTATTTTTTTATTCTTAGCTAGCAGGTTTATTAAAAAATGTTAAATGTTGGCCTTAGCGGTGTGGTATTTCAATGTAATTGAGACATTCTTAAATATTCCTATATATATATATTTAACAAATTTAACCAACCAGACTTTGGCATATGTGCTATAAATGTACTGTAGAACTCAGGAACCAGATGGTGTTCTACAAAATGCTGATCTAGGACCATTAACATTTTATTTATTTCTAATAGTTTGTAAATCTTGCATTTTTTTTAAATATAAAAAAATACAATAGTGTATGTAAGATTCTTAAGGACATTGTCTTGTCTCTTTTTTCTTGCAGAATCGTAGTGCAGGTCCAGATCTCTGCAAAGCTATTTTTGATGCTGTATATTATGAAATCTGTTATACACATAAGAAAAAATATCTGGACTTTTTTCAACATTTACGCTCAGGCAAAACGCAAAATGAGATATTACTATGAATTTCTCTGATCGCAGAAGATATCTGGCTTTCTTTAAAAAAAAAACATGTTTCCAGTTGTGATCATTTTCATATCTCCATATGCTACGCAGCTTATCATGAACCAGTGGCTGCAGTGTGGATAAGGCCGAGCTCAACACGAGAGTGGCAGCCTGCATCTTTTTAATGGGCCAATCGTGTAACCTGATAAAGGGCAATCCATCTGCACTCCCCCAGTCAACCCTGACATGGTTTCCAAGGAAACAGCACCCACGGGAAAGGGCGGTAGACCTTGGTGATGGTGTTGAAGGGTGGGGTGGGGGGTGGGCGCTTATCGTCCTACCATGCTGCCTGAAACTCATAAGCTGAGAGAAAAGGAAAGGGAGAGGAGCAAAGACAAGGAGTGACGCAAATACCAGCCGCTGTCTATGGGGCTAAACCTAATCAGACCTGACAAATACCTTTTCTAAGTTAGGTGTCAATGCTAAACTAAGTTCAGAGCATTTAATACCGACATATATTTTGCTTAGCTTTTGCTCATCCCAATTGTAGGAATAGAAATCATGATATACTTGAACAATTTACAGGAGTAGGAGGCCTGGTTTTTCTGAGAAAAGGGTACCAATTTCAATATATACCCTAGCAGTCTTTAAAAAGAAAATCCACATTAGTCTTGAGAGGGATATTCAATGAAAAGGTCCAGTTCTGAAAAATAAAATTGCTTATAAAGGTCAAGATAAACAATAAATATGACTGAGAATGAACAAGAGTTACCTTAGAAAAGACAATCTGAAGATGTTTTATTTTGTTTCTCTGACTAGCCATCATTTATATATTTTTTCCTTTTTTTTTTTTTTTAAGTAAGACCAGAAGGAGGAAACAACATGAAAAATCTACAACAGCCTTCAACTAAATGATTTGTATTAATCCACATGGTTAGATTAACTCTAACAAATCTCTGCTACATAAACTGTTCTGCTTTGTATTTAGCTAAACTACTGTACATCCAGCTATTTCACTCATTCGATGCTTCTTCAAGGACAGTCCCCTGAATCTTTTGCTAGTTCACATGTGGAATGCATTCCATAAATTGTGTTTTTCAGATTGAAGAAACCTTTTGCCATTTTTTGCCATTAAGAGAGCTGCCTTGTAGAAGACAGAACAATGTGCATTAATCTGTTCAATAAAAAGCCAGTTGGAAACCAAACAGTTAATCACTAAATCTAATTTTGTGGTGTAGCTCACATCTTTTCCCGACCCTATCCCAGAGCTGCATTGGTAATCTGAAGATTTGTTGTAATAGACCCTTAGTCTGGTTTGCTATAGTTCAATCATTGCACATTTTGCAGGATCAAGGGTGCAAAAAACAATGGAGAAATGTACTATTATTAAAGTTGCACATAGGCCTAGCTACTGTTTTCCTTATAAAAGTCTAGTCAGGAGCTGCATATCAGGTTGACCAAGAAAGTATATTGTCTTTGAATGTTTTTAATTTATTGTCCTATGTTTTGGTTTTAATTACCTGCAATGCGTTCTATTTTTTTCCCTTATTGTATTTATACATTGTACTGTGTATATACTGTATATTATAGTATGTGTAAATAATTTTTATATATTTGCATTTATTTTTATTTCTTTCCATTGCTGCTGTAACAAAGAAATTTCCCCACTGTGGGACGAATAAAGGTATATCTTATCTTATCTTAATTCTATAGCAGCTATAAAACTCTACAATATTATTAGCCTAGGTTAGCCTTCCCATCTAATGCTATAGCCAGTGATGTGTTCTCTTTGTTAAAGCCAATGTTTTTGTGATCAAACCCCCCCAATTTTTTGTGTCATTTGTGTCTAATTGTGAGTTTGGTGATAACTCATTTTTCCTTAGAAGCACACAAAGCTAGCCAACTGCATGTTTTCTGAAGTGCTATCTACCTTCTTCCACATACTGTACATGAGCTCAGAGATGCCCACAAATGACTAGTGTTGCTCTGATTGTCAGCTAAGATAGCCCACCACGAAATCAGTTTCCAGGATAATAGGCTGACAGCATTTCCCACTTGGCAGTCTGTAGTTTTATAAAAAATTTGGTGTAGCTCTAAAAAATCTATACCATCATTTAATTGTTAGTTCGTTTAATCAATAGATAATTCTATTTGATTCATGTTTATGTTCTTAGGTTTAAACTTCCTTTTCCTTAAGCCGTTAGGTTACACGCCTGCATCAGTTAAAGTGATGAAAAATATGTATGTGTTCTGTGTTAAATTTTTCTCACACATGCTAATTTTTCTCACTTACATTATATCCAGAGAAAATGAAGCTACAGTGCCCTCCACAATTATTGGCACCCCTGTTTAAGATGTGGTCGTGGACTTCTAAAAATTCTCCTTTTTTTTAAAACAACATAGAACCCAAATGCAAAAAAAGAGAAAAATCCAACCTTTCATTTAAGTACATAACTTTGGTGGTAAAAAAATCACACATTTAGAAAAAAAAAAAAAACTTGAAATCATGTGTGCCACAATTATTGGCACCCCTAACAATTCCTCTGAAACATTTAATTGTTTTTTTTTAAATATATTTTTCTGTAGTTGCTAAGGTTGGTCAGGGTATCTAGGGACTTTTAATTAGTAATTCATGATTTCCTGTTTCCCTGGGGTATAAATATGACGTGACACAGAGGCCTAATTCTCTTACCCATTTGTCAACATGGCAAAGACAAGAGAACACACCATTCAAGTAAGGCAGATGTGTGTCGACCTTCATAAGTCAGGCAATGGCTACAAGAAAATAGCCACTCGCCTTAACTTGTCGGTATCTACAGTCAGAGGAATCATTAAGAAGTTTAAAACAACTGGAACAGTGACAAACAAGGCTGAAAGAGCTCCCATGTTTATCTTGCCACAACGCACAGTGAGGAGGATGGTAAGAGAAGTAAAAAAATTTCCCAAGCTCACCGTCACAGAATTGCATCAAAGAGTGGCATCTTGGGGTCACAGAGTCTCCAAAACAACCATCAGACGCTCTCTACATGCCAACAAGCTGTTTGGGAGGCATGCAAGGAAAAAGCCTTTTCTCACTAACACTCACAAACATAAACGTCTGGAGTTTGCTAAGCGGTACTGGGACTTCAACTGGGATCGTGTGCTTTGGTCAGATGAGACTAAGATTGAGCTTTTTGACAACAAACACTCTAAGTGGGTCTGGCGAATGAGTATGCCGAAAAGCACCTCATGCCCACCGTGAAGTATGGTGGAGGATCTGTGATGCTGTGGGCCTGTTTCTCTTCCAAAGGCCCTGGGAACCTTGTTAGGGTGCATGGCATTATGAACGCTTTGAAGTACCAGGATATTTTAAATAAAAACCTGATGGCCTCTGCCAGAAAGCTGAAGATGGGTCGTCATTGGGTCTTTCAGCAGGATAATGATCCAAAACATGTGGCAAAATCTACACAAAAGTGGTTCAGCAGTCACAAACTCAAGGTCCTCCCATGGCCATCTCAGTCCCCAGACCTCAACCCAATCAAAAACCTGTGGGGCGAGCTAAAGAGAAGAGTGCATAAGAGAGGACCCAGGACACTGGATGATCTAGAAAGATGAATGGTCAAAAATCCCTCTCTCTGTGTTCTCCAATCTTGTGAAATGTTATAGGAGGAGATTAAGTGCTGTCTTGTTGGCAAAAGGAGGTTGTACAAAGTATTAACATCAGGGGTGCCAATAATTGTGGCACACATGATTTCAAGTTTTTTTTTTTTTTCTAAATGTGTGATTTTTTTACCACCAAAGTAATGTACTTAAATGAAAGGTTGGATTTTTCTCTTTTTTTGCATTTGGGTTCTATGTTGTTTTAAAAAAAAGGAGAATTTTTAGAAGTCCATGACCACATCTTAAACAGGGGTGCCAATAATTGTGGAGGGCACTGTATTTGGATGATCAACATTGCGGCTACTTATCATTAATATTTTGTCACTGCAATACTGGCCACTGTAATAAATCAAATTTGTACTGTGTAAAAAAAAAAAAATTACATGATTAATTATTATTTTATTGCTGGCCAAATCCTAATCACAATTTGTACCAATGTGATGTACCAGTATAATGTTTTTCCTTTACTGTATTTTTCCTTGTTGCTGAGGTGGCACAATCAAGGGTGAAACTTTTGCACTTTTAATGTTCATATTTCACCTGGAAATATTGCTAAAGTCTACCTTCAGGAATGTTTTCACACTTCACCAGTTTTAGGTTTAATTTGCTTTTATTGTTTTTTTATTTTAATCTTTTTTTTTAAACATTTTTTAATTTAATTAAAAAGAAATTTTTGTGTGTGTGTGTGTGTGTGTGTGTGTGTGGGGGGGGGGTTTTAGTAGGGCATTTAGTGCATTTTTTATGCACTTAGTGATGTCTAGATTTTCTATCCCAGAACACAAGCCAAAAGGCAGCAGAAGGGTCCATATTGTTGTTATATTGATGTCTTCAATTTACAGGATACTGCAGTGCACAAACACAGCCTCTCTCACACTTACCCTCACACACAAACACACACACACACACACACACACACACACATACACACACACACACACACACACACACACACACACACACACACACACACACACACACGTATGCATACAGACCAAGGACAAGCAGCATATACACATAGATGCAGACTTCACAGCCTACGATGATGGCAGTTTATCAGGAGGAATAAATGCATGACTTTCAGTCAGTTCTTTCAGGACCTAAGCAACACACAAGACAGAGTGAATTTCCTAAGTATTAGCTCGCAATTTCCATTAAATAATTTTTTTTAATCACATGCCTGTTCCCAATGAGAAAATTCAATGAGAGATTTTTTTTAAGATGAGCAAAAAAACAATTGAAACGGTCCATGCAAACACCAGCATAAAAAACAACAGCAAAAAAAAAAACAGAACCAGTTTTATGGGTCCACGGCAGCAGGAACAACAATAGCTGTTGTGGCGAGTGCCCTTTTTTCTGCAGTAGTCCTTCTCACAGAGCCTAGCAACAGACCTGCCTCCCCTTTAAAAATAGGATGGGCCTCGCTGAGACCGTCTCAATGCTGAGGTTACACCAGACACACTTCTCTTCATTGATTATGCAGCGCAGCTCTGGAGACAGCCGCTTACAAGACATCCCTTCTCGACTCTACCTACACACCTCGCGTTTACCTTTTTCCTTTCTTTTCCTTTTCCCACCCCCACGTTCGCTTTTCAAATTTTCTTTCCCTCACGCACATTAATGTTTCAACACCATCCACTCTACAATTGTCTTCATCCATCGATCACCGGAACGAAATGAAATGTTAATGTCGGGTAATGCTGGCCCACAGAAAAAAAATACAAAGAAAGAAGCACAAAACAGGAAATAATTAAATAATACAATAAAAGAGTAGTATTAGTTAAATGTAAAATGGAATCTTTTCAGAGAGACACAGGGTAAGACTGTGCACTCGTATCCTCCTCCTATCCTTGCTAAGATACAGTCATGGCCTGGACTCCATTTGCAGTCGGGTACTGCCTTTTCGCTCGTCGTCCAATAAGAGTGTCAGACACACTCCTCCCCCTAAAACGTCACTAATGGCACTACCGAGGCCGTATTGATCAAGAGCTCAAACCAGACGCACACTTAAATCAACAATATCCGTCTTGAGAAAAGAATTCGAAATAAAGGCAGGTAGCATTCGATTCTCTTTTTTTTCTCTGGGTGCATTATGAATAAAATAAATAAAAAGGCACTTCTGGTCAAAATGCTTTATATTATTCTCAACAGAACACACACATACATATTCCAGTGATATTTTCTAAGAGCTCAGATTATGGATTAGCCTGGATTATGCAAAGGACCCTGCACATGCATGCTTATCGCTTTCATTTCTTTGTCCTCACAATGATATTTGTGCAAAAAAAAAAGAAAAAAAAAGAAAACACACGCTGCACCATATCTTTGCTCACAGCTGGCAAGTGTAACTAAAGGATTATGCAAGCTGCTTCCACAAGCAAATAGATTTCTTCCACTTCAGAAGAATTGCTAGTTATGCACCCCTCTATCTGTCTGCCGGGCATTTCACAAAAGTTGGTTCCGAAAAATTCTGGCTTGCTTGTTTCAGAGGTGAAGGAAGTAATGAGCTGGTGTGTGTGTGTGTGTGTGTGTGTGTGTGTGTGTGTGTGTGTGTGTGTGTGTGTGTGTGTGTGTGTGTGTGTGTGTGTGTTTTAAAATGGTGCTCTGCTTGAGTAAGGTGAACCGTTTAAATGGCTAAATATTGGCTTGCACATTTTTGCTCAGCCGTTTACATGCTATTCCAAGAGCAGTATATTGACAATATACATTGCATTTAATAACATATTGCAAAAGCGCATAAATGGGAAATGAAATGTGGAGAATACCGCACAATATTTTGTTCTTATCCTGAATGTTTTAATAATGTTGAAAAAACATGACATCATTCTGTTGCTCAGACTAAATACAACTTCCCTTCTATATGGACTGATAATTTTAAGAAATGCTTCAGCTCACACATAAAGGATCTATTCAGAATTAGTATTAAAATACAAAATAAGTAATAAGTATGACCAATAAAGGGTATAGAGTGTAGTGTCAGTGGCATGGATTCCCCCCTATGTGTAGAGCATAGGAATTTCAGTGAGTGGGTGTAGGAATTTCAACGAGGGGCAACAGTATGGTTTTCCTTCAATATAGCCATCATATACTGCACAGAATGTTATTAGGGCCAGTTGTGGGGTTTATTTTAAATGTGAGCATTAGCCTAAGTTGTACCTATGTGTAAAATGGTACACTTTATTCACTAAGACAACAGTATGGTTTTCTCTTGTGAACACTATAGCAGCACTATGGTTTCTCTTATAGTTTATGTACAGATATTATAGTTTACACACAGAGCAGTGGTATGGTTTCTCTTAAACAAAAATGGAAAATTAGGGCTAAAGCCATGGTCACACTACAATTTTTGCTCTACTGCCTCCCATTCAACACAGTGAATACCAAAAGTGCATGTTCTAAAATTCAAGTTTGGGGAACCTGTGACCTGTAAAGTCCTATCACGGATTTAGTTTTAAGTGGCAGGACAGATTGGGTGTGAATATCATGTGAATGGGTGTAGACTGTAGTCATTAAAGTGGATTACCTGTAGTTATACAAAGGTGAAGCAGTATGATTTTTGTTCTAATGCAGGGTCTAGAAATTGGGTATGAAATGTTGTTTTCACTCACCTGAGTAGGCAAAAGTATGCTTTTTGTTTTGTCTGAATAGTAGAGTGTTGGGTAGCATCTGTCAGTAGTCTGGTGTACTACATTAACACAAGGGTTTAGGGTGTAGACTGTTAAAGGCAGCAATTTAGTCTTTGTACCATTTGGATGTTAGTGTGTAAAGCATAGTGTTTATTGTAAAGCATTGCGTACCGGTCACCGTTTAGGTTTTGGTGCAAGAATTGAGGTATATGGTGTTAAATCCTTTCATTATTTCACCTCAGGAGCATTGCTATTGTTTCTACCTGGGGTGAACATTAGAGCTTAGGGTGTAGTCTGTGGAATTTATGGTGGCATGACATACAGGCATACCAAGAGCAGCAATATGATTTCTTTTTCATGTGAAAATGTGTTTGTGGTGTAAAGTATATGGTTTCTCTCCATAGGATGTAGAAATGATATATAATATCTTTCTTCCACAAAGTGCGGTTAGCCAGTGTTTTTATAGCATTAGGTGCTGCCTAGCACAAACTGGCTCAAATTGCTAAAGGACTTCCACATTCCTGTCTTTGTGTTCATTCCCATATGTATTTTTGTTTTCTGCCTCTGTCATCACTCATGTGTTGTTTTATTCACAGCTGATCTTACTTTTTTTATTTATTTGTGTCCGAATCTTCATGTCTCTTTTGTTTTAGTCCTGTCCTCTTTCCTTTTAAGGCCCAACATGACCTGCTGTTGGCCTCCTATGACAGCCCCTATGGATTAGCAGATCTTGATAGGAGGTTGAAGCGGGCAATGGCTCAACCTCCTATCAAGATGTGCCAATCCATCAACGATGCGGCCTCCCTCCATGATCGACAGCCTTATCTTCTCACAAGACCTGCTCAGGCCAGAAGGCAAAGGCATGGCCATCTCCCACAATTTGCTCATCCCTGGGGCCATGTGGCACAGCATCCCATAATTTGTTTTAGCAACCTGAAATCCATCCCAGCTCCACAGTATGAACTATATCTGACTTGAGACCCAGAATTCAATATAGCTGCTTGACCAAGAGAAGCCTGATTGCTGGGGATGGACCTCAGGAAAGGCACTCTAGGAATGTCCTGTGTAATGCAAAGTGTGCCAAGGCGGTGTTAATGAGGTTTTTTTTCCCAGTTGTTTTTGCAAAGTAAATCATTCAGTTTACTGCCTATTACCGAGCTATTTGTTCTGTGTTTCCTGTATTACATTCCCAGATCCTGATCGTGTTGGTTTTTTCTTGTTCATGTCCTTGCATAGCCCCTTCCACATTGTTTGCCAATCGACTATAGCCCGTTTCACGTTTATGAGTTTGGCTGCAATTTTGGATTTGTTTGCTAATATTATAATAAACACTCTTACAAAAAATAAGTAATGTAATGTCATGTGCTCTTACCCAGCACTCGTAGCAACTTCCACTATTGTGCATATGTGCATTACATAACATAATGTGAATGTGTCATACAAGAACCAGCACACAAGGGATATGTCAGGGTCTCACAGAAGGGACATCTCAGCATGTGAGATGGTGTAAGGTCTTATCTTTACTCTGTCACATGTGAATATTTAGTGTAAAGTGTTTCAATCATTTTTAAGTAAGACAAAACATTGCTTTTAAGGCTGAGTATTATATATAGTCAGACAAGATGCAATAGCATTTCTCTCCTGCACGTGTAGATTATAGGTTATAGCATATTCCAATTTTTGCAAGACCTGAGTTTTAGTGTTCAGACAAAGTCTTTGTGTACATACATCAGTTTTTCTCTTCAGTATACATACTTGTAGAAATTTAATATAAAAAATAAGTAGCATATTTTGTTAAATATTTGTCTGGATATTTCTTTGGCACTGAGTCACATTAAAAACGTAACCTCTCTCCGGTCCCTTGTTTCTGAGAATTAACAATGCCTGAAAATAGCTGCATGTTTCCTGCAAAATTCACTACATTGTCAATGATGTACTCCAGACATTAACAGGAGTGAATGCAAAAGGCTGATGAGGGTGATTACAGGCCTTTCTCTGTGTGTGTGTGTGTGTGTGTGTGTGTGTGTGTGTGTGTGTGTGTGTGTGTGTGTGTGTGTGTGTGTGTGTGTGTGTGTGTGTGTGTGTGTGTGAATAGGCTCATGTGGAATAGCACTGAACCAGTAACCTCACAATTAGTCCAGGAATGAGCACTAATCACTGCTGCCTCACACTTAGAAAGGGAACATTTGGACCTTCTCAGTGCCAAGCTGACACAGCGAATTTATCGGTCTGTTTATCTACTGTATGTCTTTGGAAATTTCACCACTGTTTAGAAATGTATCTTACTGTGAGACAAATAAAGGTATATCTTATCTTATATCTGCTTAAATGTTGCCACAATTGACTTTTAAAACATTTGATCAAACCTATAAATGTAACAATAATATTTAGGTAGTGTTATATATAAGAAATAAGACACAACAAGGTGTGGAGGAATGATGCAGTCTGGCGCATTACAGTTACAAACAGCAGATCCCCAAGTTTTTTATTCCTCTTAGATCACAGAAATATTAGTTAACATCTGTTATCACAGACATTATAACAGCTACAAGATGACATTCCCTTACCATCCTTTCTGTTTCTTTTACTGAGTGATTGCACCAGAGCTTCCTTTCATGAACTTGAAATAGACTTTTAATTACAGGAAGTCTCACCATGTTCATAATAATCTCTTTTCTTTCCATTTTCGTTATAATTACAGGTATTCCCCGAGTTATGATTATTCGACTTACGATTTTTCAAACTTACGATGATGATAGCGATACGGAAACAATTTTTTTAATATTAGAATTTGTATGTGTTACAATACACAGGGACTCTGCCAGGATGTACGCATCTCTCACCTTGTGAGATGCCTCACTCTCACCTGCGGTCAACAGAGTTTATTTGTCTCTGTGTAAGAGCGCATATTCTTTTCTGTGTTTTCGGTTTCCACGCCCAATTTTAGCTCTTGTTTCTCTCCTTTTTTCGCCGTCGCCGGTCACTGAAACAGAGTGTGTCCGGCTCTGCCCTCCAATCTCAAACCGCCGCTCGTCCACGCATTTGCTGCCACTTACATACAGAATCTCACAAAGTAAATACACCCCTCACATTTCAGCAAAAATGTTAGTATATCTTCTCAAAGAACAATACTATGTAAGTACAATACAGTAAGAACAAATACTGCTGGATGTTAGACACATGGCGCTTCTCCAACTTCCGCTTTAGGTCTGAAGACTTCATCACCTGTAGCTTTCTCAGCAAGGCAGTTGTAATCTTGGCGGTCTGTCTTTAGGTCTTTTTCATGTTGGAAAACTGCCGCATTGACCAATTTCTGTATTGAGAGCATTGTGTTCTGCTTTAGAATGTCATGGTGCATCTTGAAATGCATCTTTCCCTCAATGAACCGCAGTTCCACAGTACCAGCAGCACTCATGCAGCCCCAGACCATGATGCTACCAGGCTTGACTGTAGTCAAGACACAATTATCTTGGTACTCCTCATCAGTTCTAAACACTGACAAGCAAACCGTCTGCACCTTCTTAAGCAATGCTGGCAGCTGTCATGCATCTGTTTTTTGAAGCCAGGTTCTGCACCTGACACACAAAACAAGGACTAAACTTCTTTGATTGATCATTGCGAGGCCTGTTCCGAATGAAACCTGAGGTGGAAAACCTCTGTATAACTCTGGCCACTGCACTGTAACCCAGTTTCAGGGTGCTACTAATCTTCTTATAAGAAGGCCATCTTTGTGGAGAGCAGCAAGTTTAATTCTGAAATCCTCAGAAGATTCTTTGCCATGAGGTGCCATGTTTAGCTTCCAGTGATCAGTTTGAGAAAAGCATCAAATTATAACTGCTAGTACACAAGATACAGTACAGAAATATGGATCCTGTCAAGTAGACAAAAACATGAACATGATGAACACGACTTGGCTTTCCATGGTTGAACAACGTACAGCTGTAATCACTTAGGGTGTACTCACTTTTGGTGCCAGCTATTTTGACAATAATGGCTGAATGTTGAGTTATTTTTAAAGGACAGTTAATCTGTACTGCTATACAAGCTGCACACTGAATACTCTAAAATATAGCCACGTTTCAATTCTATAGTATTGTCCCTTAAGAAGATATACTAAAATGGTTGCTCAAATGTGAGGGGTGTACTCACTTTTGTGTGAAGTTTAAACATTAGGGTAGTGTATATTGCTCTGTTTTGCTTGATTCTTAACAAATTACAGTATACTACAGTGCCCTCCACAATTATTGGCACCCCTGTTTAAGATGTGGTCGTGGACTTCTAAAAATTCTCCTTTTTTTTAAAACAACATAGAACCCAAATGCAAAAAAAGAGAAAAATCCAACCTTTCATTTAAGTACATTACTTTGGTGGTAAAAAAAATCATACATTTAGAAAAAAAAAAAAACTTGAAATCATGTGTCCCACAATTATTGGCACCCCTAACAATTCCTCTGAAAAATTTTATTGTTTTTTTTTTATATATTTTTCTGTAGTTGCTAAGGTTGGTCAGGGTATCTAGGGACTTTTAATTAGTAATTCATGATTTCCTGTTTCCCTGGGGTATAAATATGACGTGACACAGAGGCCTAATTCTCTTACCCATTTGTCAACATGGCAAAGACAAGAGAACACACCATTCAAGTAAGGCAGATGTGTGTCGACCTTCATAAGTCAGGCAATGGCTACAAGAAAATAGCCACTCGCCTTAACTTGCCGGTATCTACAGTCAGAGAAATCATTAAGAAGTTTAAAACAACTGGAACAGTGACAAACAAGGCTGGAAGAGGTCCCAAGTTTATCTTGCCACAACGCACAGTGAGGAGGATGGTAAGAGAAGTAAAAAAATTTCCCAAGCTCACCGTCACAGAATTGCATCAAAGAGTGGCATCTTGGGGTCACAGAGTCTCCAAAACAACCATCAGACGCTCTCTACATGCCAACAAGCTGTTTGGGAGGCATGCAAGGAAAAAGCCTTTTCTCACTAACACTCACAAACATAAACGTCTGGATTTTGCTAAGCGGTACTGGGACTTCAACTGGGATCGTGTGCTTTGGTCAGATGAGACTAAGATTGAGCTTTTTGGCAACAAACACTCTAAGTGGGTCTGGCGTAAAACAAAAGATGAGTATGCCGAAAAGCACCTCATGCCCACCATGAAGTATGGTGGAGGATCTGTGATGCTGTGGGCCTGTTTCTCTTCCAAAGGCCCTGGGAACCTTGTTAGGGTGCATGGCATTATGAACGCTTTGAAGTACCAGGATATTTTAAATAAAAACCTGATGGCCTCTGCCAGAAAGCTGAAGATGGGTCGTCATTGGGTCTTTCAGCAGGATAATGATCAAAAACATGTGGCAAAATCTACACAAAAGTGGTTCAGCAGTCACAAACTCAAGGTCCTCCCATGGCCATCTCAGTCCCCAGACCTCAACCCAATCGAAAACCTGTGGGGCGAGCTAAAGAGAAGAGTGCATAAGAGAGGACCCAGGACACTGGATGATCTAGAAAGATTGTGCAAAGAAGAATGGTCAAAAATCCCTCTCTCTGTGTTCTCCAATCTTGTGAAATGTTATAGGAGGAGATTAAGTGCTGTCTTGTTGGCAAAAGGAGGTTGTACAAAGTATTAACATCAGGGGTGCCAATAATTGTGGCACACATGATTTCAAGTTTTTTTTTTTTCTTCTAAATGTGTGATTTTTTTTACCACCAAAGTAATGTACTTAAATAAAAGGTTGGATTTTTCTCTTTTTTTGCATTTGGGTTCTATGTTGTTTAAAAAAAAAGGAGAATTTTTTGAAGTCCACGACCACATCTTAAACAGGGGTGCCAATAATTGTGGCGGGCACTGTATACCCATACTGTTCACCATTCTTTAAGACACCTGGGTAGACTAGGCCATTAAAGCTGGTGCTACTTTCAAAGTAAATAACATGATTTCATAATTTAAAACATCAGACCTTCAATCAGTGAAAGTTATCCGTTTTTAGTTATAACGATGCTGAGCTACTTCATCAACATGCTCCACTTATTTTCCGCCACGCAAATGTTATTGTCAGCCCTAACGGTAATTTGAAATTCACCTTGTATCAGAGTTGATACATTATTTAAGGTAAGAGTTCCCAAAATAGAAGCGCTGTTTTTCCCTGTTTTAAGACAAATGGAATGTGCATGTATGCGGTTCATGACCAAGCAGCAGAAAAGCAATTGTGGAGAACATGACCAGGGTCCCTATAAACCCCATAAAAAATTTTAAGTCTCAATTTAAAAAGGTATCCTCTTTGTCCAACCACAGCAAATCACAATTCCATTTAAGGATTGAAAAATTCATCTTTTTCTGCAGTAGAAATATGTTTACAGATAATATTTATTACTTGTCTTGTAGCTAATAGTTATATTGGTTTTTAATTTGTTTGTTTCTTTGTCAGAAGTCATTCTGCGTTTAAAATGAAAGCTCTACCTCACATAACTTTTCATCACTGAATTTTGGGAATTTTAGTGGAAATTATAAAAAATATGCCAAGGCTAGAGAGTTGAAATGCCTCATAGCTAGAATGCACACCGCTACTACAGCTATTTCTATTCCCCATTTTTATCGCCAATTTGAACACCTGCCATTTCCCTTTTCCCCGTTAACATACCCCTGTATTTCGACAGCTACCGACCAAAGAGGCTGAAGGCTTGCTAGAAGACACATGAACCCATGTGACAACACCATTTTTTCCCCCATACTCTTGCTCAAGCGGCATCACACAGCAATGTAATACCACTGCGAAAAATTCCTATCTGCCTTTATCAGCCTACACGGTGAACACAATATATGCCGGATATTCCTGTGGTCATCATTTCACATGCCGCTGAGAGCTGTGTGTCTGGTGACACTATCTGTTTTATATGTCCCAAGTCAGGTAGGGAGGTGGAATAAAACAAGGAAAAAAAAATTAATAGGCGTCGGTCCACAAGAAGGAGCTTGGATATGATTCCCTGGTATAGAATGTAACAATTAAGAGATTGGGAACAAGACGTGCTGGGAATCTGAGGAGCGCTACAATGCTGAATACTGAGAAATCATACATTAGCCAGAGGACTATTTGATTTGAAAAGAGCTTCTTCAAGAGGCTGGTTTATTGCTGAGCTAGTGCACGCTCAGGACAAGCTGCCTGCCACACTTCCACTTAATTACTCCAGAAGGAAAACGGGAGCCCCTGCTCTCCCTCCCACCCTTCTCCTCTCTCTCTCTCTCTCTCTCTCTCTCTCTCTCTCTCTCTCTCTCTCTCTCTCTCTCTTCTGCTCTCCCTATTCTGTTTATTGTCATGTTTTTTTCCTGCAAGCTTCACTGCAGGACAAACTGACATTCTGTTTTTAATGACAGCCATACTTCAGCAGCAAGTGAGTACAAAATAAGAGGCCTGTTTAAAAGAAAAACTACAACCTATAAGCGAAATGTTAACTTTGCACATGATTTAGCTTTTGCATACACTTACAAATTAGCTGGGAGTCGAACAACACTAATATGTTATTATTAACACACACTGTTTTCTGGCCTAAAACTGCTAACCAAATCAGAACAAATGGTATTAGCAATATGTCCATGGAAACATGATGCTGAATTGTGTCTTAGGGAAACACATATCACTCACGCCTGCCTTAGGAGTGAGTAACTGACACAAGATTCAGAAAGGTCTCTCTATCTTTTTTTATTACAGCACCTTTTCTTCAAACACAAAAAAACCCTGAAGTTTTTACAACGGCGCATTATGGCAATTATAAAACCCGCTGTAATGGTTATAGCAACATTCGTATTCGGCTGAATAAAGTTAACCATCACTGGGAAGTCCTTTCATTTCAAAGCTTCCACAATGGTGTCGAATTTGAGCTTATGATATCTGATTTTTCATATTTTAATTTGGATTTTTTGCTAATGAAACACTTTTTTTTCATTGCACAAGCATAAAAGCTACACTTTATCATATATAAACACCAATAGATGCTTTATAATGAATCTTTGCATCATTACATTAATCAATTATTATTCATATCGTTCCTTATGAATCCTTCATATTTAGAAACTTGCATTGAATTTCCTTTTTTTTTTGGTTCTAGCTTTTCTTGCTCATTTTTGGATCAACATTTTTTGTTATTAAAAGCTTGATATTTTGCTTGATATTTTGTCCATTTTGCATGGGTCTATTTGGATGCTCATTACTCCATGAATAGGCCCCTTTGGGCAGTTGGTTCATCTGCACATGTCTTTAGATATATCTTTGTGTTAAAAAATGCTCTGAGCAATAAAGACAGAAAATATAATTCAATTTATGTACACTTCCTCAGCTTTGCACAGGCAACAATAATGTAGCAAGGTGCTATCACATAGAGCATCAACATGCAATTTGCAATTATATTTAACAAAAATTTGCCTCCAAAGATTCCCATTTAAATAACACACACCTTTTTTGCTAGGTACGCTTAACCACCAATAGAAAATGAGCATAAAGACTATGCCAAATATGTTTTAATGTTATCTCCACTTCCATTCATCTATGTTTTCTGGTTATACTTTAATGTTTTATTATTTTATTTTATTTTTTAATAAAATTTTTAGCTTAAATACCTATTTGCTCTGAAGCAAAACAGTCTCAAAGAAATAAGAAAATTGTTAACAAAATATTCGCAACATTTTATACTGTATACACTGAAAATCAACATTCTGCCACTAATGTACATTGCATAGCAACATTTCAAACAATTTATTTAAACACTTTGTATTTTTCATGCACCAATGTAAGTTTACCAAGTTAAGTTCTTCGTACGATTAGTACAGATATATTTTTTATTTATTTTCCAAAGAGAAAGTGTAAAATGTTGATTGAGACAAAAAAAATTGGTTAGGGGATTGGTAGCTCGATTTCTGATAGTTTTTCTGGAAGTTTAACTGATCAGTTGTATAAATGCGATAATTGTAAGTCGCTCTGGATAAGGGCGACTGGGGGAAGGGAAAGGAAGTCAAACTATGCAATGCAGAGATTAAATTCAAAGAGGTTAAAATACATTGGTCAGTAACTTGAAACCGAAACCATAAGGGGAAAATTCTTTCTGCCTGTATTTTATTCACTGGTATTGTATGGTAATGGATGCCTTTTTCCAGCAATGTGCATTTATTGTATAACACAAAATGGAGCCCTGATAAAGCATCCTGAATTCACACGATGATAGAGGGGTGGTGGTGGGGGGGGGTTATGTGGGGGCAGTTGTTGAGTGGCCTCAGGATAACACCAGCATCGAAAGGAAAGTAAAAGAGGGAGCAAGAGGAGGTGATAAGGTCACTAAGGTTGATGACTAATATTGCGTATGAAAGAGACGGAAGGTCATTTCTGACAGGAAATTGTTATTGCAGTGTGGTTATGAAAACAGGAACCAAAAAGGACCTGAAATTGTGACACATGTACCATTTGACAACAGAACAAATGAGGCAAATGCTTCATTTTTAAGTATGATGTGGTAGAATGTGGTAAGGGTCACTTTCTAAAAGCATAATAATGCTGACTAGAACATTTATGTCTATTAAGACCTTTCTACAGGAAACACATGGAATAAAATAAAAGCAAAACCATATTAATACATTTCATTAGGATTTTCCTTATGAAATCAGGAATTCATAACAACGTTAAATATGAGCATTTCATAGTGAGGTTATATCAGTTTCTATTCATAAGAACATGCAAAGGATCAAACAAGAATTCATGTAACATGTTATGATGCAATAACTTAAAATATTTTTTTTAATGCAAGAAATTCATTATTAATTCATTTAATTGCATTATGATTACTAGATTCACAACAGCCTCTCTTATTTCTATATGAATCCAGTATGAAATATAAACTCATCCTGAATTACAGCATTTAATAACTAGAATGCTTTAGTAAGGAAAGTCTGCATGTTCATACCCTCATGGGCAAAAAAAAAAAAAAAAGCCAAAATATTAAGCTTTTAATGGTCTTAACAATTAATTATAGAAAATTAATTGTTAAATCTTCCATACTATATTATACATAATATAGTATGGAAGATTGCATATAACCATGTTTTTGCCTTTTGCCAAGACTATATATATTTGTGAATTTCCCTTTTTTAAGCTTTTTTCCCAAAGCAGCAAAGTAAATGAGCAAATGGTGGCACTGGAATTAATAGTACATTTGTTTAAATCTTGCAAATTTTTTTAGCAACATTTTGTTGTTATTAAAAGCTAAATTTTTCCCCCTTTTTGCTTATTTTTATAAAGGACTTTTTTAATGTCTGGCTCTGAGCAATTCATTCATCCGTTCATCTTCACTTTGTTTTTAGATATATCTTTAAGTGCTTAAACATGCTTAGAGCAATGATAGAAACAAAGTTATTCAATTAAGATACCTCAACTTTGATTTTTCAAGCTTGGCACAGGCTTAGATACTGTAGCGAGGTGCTATCAAATAGAGCATCAATACTAATCTCTGTAGACTCCCATTTGAATAACACACAAGGTCTAAAAAGAACAGAGCTCATGCCTAAAACACTTTCCTGACTGAACCTCGTTTTACACCGTTCGCTTTCAAGGTTACATCAGAAGCCTCTTTTGAACATGCACCAGGACCACCAGTGCGTTTTTCCCCCCCCATCTTTCCCTTCATGTTAGAAACAACATATGGAATGATTCCACCTTGGCCCAGAACACCTGTCACTTACCCTTATTCCATTTGCAGAGGTGAGCACAGCTGACCCCAGCCCAGAGGTAAACACAAGCCCAAAATTTACAGGAGTATATAAACCTAAATTAATTGGTTGTTCAGGCCATAATTACCTTGTGCCACACTTATTGCTAATCTGACTGTTGGATTGCTGCCATGTTGGGCTCTGGACTGTGTCCAGTGCACCGGTGGGGTGTAATCCATAAGCCAGGAAAGTCCTGCTTTGACATGCACTGCCAAACAGCAAGATTCCATAAACCCATCAGTGCTTATTAAAGATTAACGTGGAGTTCCTTGTGGCCCTACACACAGTGCCCTTTAATTATTTTCATCCTTACTGCCAACACAAAGCAATGTAAAGAAGCTTCTGTTTTCTTTTGTATATATATATATATATATATATATATATATATATATATATATATATATATATATATATATATATATACATATATCTCCATGCACCTGACTTTTCCAACCATATGTGGTTCTTTCCCAAACTGCTACCACAAAGTTGGAGGCGCAAAATTTATATGTCGAAACGAGAAGTTAGGAGACCCAAATATTGTCCAGCAGGACAATGCCCCTGTGCACAAAGCCAACTCCATGAACATTAGGATTAGAAGGGGCCTTCAATAGAGCTCTGACCTCAACCCTATCGAACACCTTGAATGACTGCAATGCTGACTGCACCCCAGGCCTCCTCCCTCTACATCAGTATCTGACTTTACTGAATGAGCACAATTCTCCACATTCACACTCCAAAATCTAGTGGAACTTCTTCCCAAAAGAGCTGAGGATATTATAGGAGCAAATGTGGAATGGGATGTTTAAAAATCACACAAATCTTATTGTCAGGAAATGGGTATGAAACATGATGTTGATCAATTATGGCTCCTTGAGATACAGCTTCTTTGAGGGCAACATCCAAATTTTAATATTTTTTCTCTCACACTTACTCTCACTTCCTTTGTTTCTTTCTCTGACGGTTTCTCTCACTTCTGTTCTTCATTTCTAATGATGCACAGGACTGATTTTTTGAGTCAAACCTTACATTCTTCTTGCCTTTCACATAATTATTTTTCCTACTTTTTGCTAGTGCAATGCTCTATACCTTTTTCATTTCACTGAGCATGTAGTGATTGATATACACCAACAGTTCTAAAATGTTCTAAACCATTTTTCTGTGGTTGCAGAGGTTAAACTTTATCTGACTATTCCTTTTCACTTTAAAAAAAAAAATATATATATAGGATTTTACACATTTGTTCAATTGCAATTATAGCCCAGTAGTCAGACATAAATATTGAGAATAAACAATATAAAAGATTATCTTTTTTTTATGCAGTATCTCCCAAAAGTGAGTACACCCCTCACATTTCTGCAACTATTTTAGAATATCTTGTCAAGAGGCAATACTGTAGAAATGAAACATGGATATATTTCAGATCAGTCAATGTACAGCTTATATAGCTGTACATAACACAACATACAGCTATTATTGTCTAAATAACTGGCAACAAAAGTGAGTACACCCTAAGTGAACATGTCAAAACTGTGTCCAAAGTGTCAATATTTTGTGTGAAAACATCACTGTTATCCAGCACTGCCTTAATCCTGCTGGGCATGGAATTCACCAGAGCTGCACAGGTTGTTGCTGGGATCCTCTTCCACTCCTCCATAATGACATCACAGAGCTGCTGGATGTCAAACACATGGCGCTTCTCTACTTTCCGCTTGTGGATGCCCCACAGGTGCTCAATAGGGTTCAGGTTTGGAGAAATACTTGGCCACTCCATTACTTTCACCTTTAACTTCTTCTGCAAAGCATATATTATATTATATATACAATATCATATTGGTGGTGTGTTTGGGGTCATTGCTATGTTGAAAAACTGTTGTTTGGCCCAGTTTTCTGACAACAGAATATCCTTGGTACTTCTCACCAGGGTGTCACCAAACATGCTGGATGCCATCTGATCCAAACAAGTTTATCTTAGTCTCATCAAACCACAAAACATGGTTCCAGTAAATCATGCTCTTAGACAGGTTGTCTACAGCTTCAGAGCCAGCTTCAGAGGAAGCTTCCTTGTGGGATGATGCCCTGCAAACCGACTTGTTGCAGTGTGCAGCGTACGGTCTGAGCACAAGTGGACCTTCCGCTTCTGCAAACTCTACAAAAATGCTGCAGCTCTCATGCGTCTGTTTTTCGAAGCAGCCTGATGCACAGCACGAGGACTCAACTTCTTTGATGGACCCTTGCGAGGTCTGTTCCAAATGGAACCCGTCTTGGAAAACCTCTGTATGACCCTGGCCACTGTACTGTAACTCGGTTTCAGGGTGTTACCGATCTTCTTATAGCTTTGGTCATCTTTGTGGAGAGCAACAATTCTAATTTTTAAATCCTCAGTCTTTGCCATGAGGTGCCATGTTGAACATCCAGTGGTCAGTTTTTGCACCAAATTTTAACTGCTTTAATACAAGATACACAAATTTGTATGGTCCTGATAAGCAGACAAAAACATGAACATAATGAATAGGACATGTGGCTCTGCACGGTTCCATGACACACAACTGTTATCACTTGGGGTGTACTCACTTTTGTTAAAAGCTATTTTGACAAAAATTGCTGTCTGATGAGTTATTTTCAAAGAAGAGTAAATCCTAATTGCTATATAAGATGCACATGGAGACTACTCTAAAATATATCTGAGTATAGTATAGTCTCTTGAGAAGATATACTAAAATGGTTGCTGAAATTTAGAGGCGTACTCACTTTTGTGAAATACTGACCCTAACCCTAACCCTAACCCAATATATTTTAGTATGTCTCTGACAAAAGAATTATACTGGGTGTAATTAGTAGTATAATATTACTACAATTTATAGTATTATACTCTAATACTGTAGGAATATACTATAAAATTGGCAGCTTAGCAGATCATCACTTTTATGCAATATACTTCTAAGCCTATATATTTGTATAGTACATGTTAATCTGATTGTTTTTAAAGCGTGCACTGTTTAGTGAATCACTGACTCTTGGCTGGTGGCTGCAGCGCTGCTGTTTACAAGGAGATCACACTTTCTCCTTGAGCCCTGACCTAATTTACTTCCAAGCCTGCCAGCACAGGGAGGCACAGAGGTTGGGAGGAAAGGAGAGCGAAAGTGAGAAAGAGAGCGAGCGAGGGAGAGAAAGAGCACGAGAGAGATGAAATGAGAATGTACAAGTAACACTGGTGCCTGTATGGTGCAGTCGATGGTGTGTCTTATTTACAACAGAAATATTCTGGACTCACGCACTCACTCTGCACAGCATCCAGTTGCTGAGTGCCGCCTTGTCTGCCGCGCGCGCGCGCGCGTGTGTGTGTGTGTGTGTGTGTGTGTGTGTGTGTGTGTGTGTGTGTGTGTCACTCTTGGCTGAGCAAGGAGCAATAAAGAGCTTATTTCTGTGGCTTCTTTTTCTCTCGCTCTCTGTTCAAGGTTGTGCTGACTTTGGTCTAGCGAGTGCACAAATCCACTGTCTCTCACACAGTGATGAAAACATTTGTGTTAAGACTTCTCACTTGCCTATTTCCTGTAACAAACAAAGCTGCCAGTACCTGTGTTCTAAGTTTCATATCCAGTATCTTTGTCGTCCAAATGCCAAAGCTGGGGTTGTGCAATCGGCTAGGTAACAGTTGAGCCTTAATGCAGACAACATCAGCTAAAATAATATACTATAAAATTTACTATATAATATATTAAAAATTGTACTATAGACTATAGATAAGAGAGTTGCTTAAGTAAAGATGAGATCAAACACCTTTTCATGATTAACCATAAGGTTGTTTATTTATTACTATAAATAAGGCAGTGACTGTTTTTTTTTTGTTGTTGTTGTAAATAATGATTATCAGTTTGCTAATCCGACTAGACTTAATAAATGGAACCATTGGCGAATACGTGAACAATCCTCCCATTCCAACCTAATGTCTTAAGCTCTGTAGCCAGTCTCTGGTCTGATAAACTGCCTTCAGCAAAATTATGAATGCATGTCATTGGATAAAATGCAAAAGACGATCTGCCACAGAAGGTGAGCTGGGTCCAGTTTAGAAAACTGCAGTCCCTGTACTATGTCCTGATTTTTTTCTTGTTTTTCTGTACTTGGTTCAGGCTGTGGGTTCGCATGCAGACAATCTGATCGAGACGATACAAAAAAACTAAATGATCAGTTCTAATAATGGTTAATGGGGTAATTTATTCTTTAAAACAATGTGAATGTATATAAAGGGAATAATTAAAAAGCTAGGGAATTTAAGAGAGTTTAAAAACTTTTTTTTTCTGCAGGCATTTTATCATCAGGCAATGTGGTCAGAGTCTTTTTTGTAGACTAATATAGAAAGCTACTTTGCTGAAACAGTGATAAGGCCAAAGAAAAAAAGTGTGTTGTTAATTAACACATTGATGTTGAAACAGCAACACATCCAGATGGCTCTCTGATTTCAGAAATCTTGCAGAACTAACAAAAACCAATGTGTAGCCTGTGCCTGCTATGACACTGCAAAAGGGATGAAGACTTCAGTCACTGCTTAATATATTTTCAATGACTGTTTAGTTTTGCTGTCTAATTATCTACTTAAAAACAAGAAACCTGGAAAACATAGAAATTGTAATCGCTTTAATGGTTATAATGGGAATTGTATAGGTTTTAATAGATACTCTAATGGCTTCTGTGGTTTTCTAGTAGTTTGATACCTTCAATAAGTGGCATGTTATGGGTACTGGATAACATTAAGGGCCAGAAGTACACCCTAGACAAGTTGTAAATGATATTTTGGTATCTACTGGACACCAAGAGAGACCACTAGGATGTCATTAAGCATCCAAATTATAATAAGGTTATACTGGCTCATTGATGATAGTGCTTTAATGAAGAACATAAACAAATTATGTAAAGAAAACCACTTGGGTAACAGCTGCTGGTTTTAATGGTGTTTGTAGTGGAAACCATTTCTGTCATAATTTCTATTTCTTTTACTATTTTTAGTAGCAAAAAGCATGCCCATATATAATTCAGATATATTAGATTGGATATTGGATCTATTCTAAAAGAACAGGATGCAAAATGATTATTTCATTTAAACTTTAATTATATATATATATATATATATATATATATATATATATATATATATATATATATATATATATATATATATATATATATATATATGATATTGTGCAGGGCACTTCCTTTTTATTTTCTCTTATAGTGGTCCACCATTTAAAACACAAAAAGAAAGATAAAAACAAAAACAAACAAACAAAAAAACAACAACAACAATACTCATGTTGCATCATTCAACCTGGGACAATGAACCAGATCAAAAGGATGAGTCGAAGAACAAAAGGCATAAAGAGCAGCAAATAAAATTGAGAGAAATTGAGAGAGAGAGACAGAGAGAAAGAGAGAATGAGAGAGAGAGAGAGAGAGAGAGAGAGAGAGAGAGAGAGAGAGAGAGAGAGAGAAAGAGAGAGCCTCCATCATATACTTTTCTATGCCACTTTCTACATGAAATAAAAGCTCTGTGAGGTGCATCAGACTGCATACAACACACAGGAAACTCCAAACAGAAAGAGCACACATCCCTTTCACCTGCAGGCCCTTTCATCTCTTCATTAGCATGGTCAATTGTTTATCAAAAGCCCGAGAGGGGCGGGAGACAGGCGCATGGCCGTGAATTCGAAAGTGCCCATCGCGCTCGGGTTTTTAAATGCATGACAGGTTAATGGTAAGTTAGTGGCATCATTAGATTCCGTTCATTCACATTTAAAGCAGGGCCTCCGCTTCAAATGACTACTAAGCAGTCCTTATTTTGAGAGGTAATTCATATTGTAATTATATTTTCAATCACATTTCATTAATTAAGACAAGCCCGGCCATGTAATTATGCATTTCATCTTCTCCATGATTTGCTGGAAAATCACCAGCGTCAGAGGGATTGTACGGCTGGATAATTTGTGTCGTCCATTCTAAATGCTGATTTATGCCAGCGGAAAGAAGAAGATGAATATTTTATCCTGTCTATGCATCTGAGTAAGAAATATTGTCTGTTCTTGAAGCAGAAATTCAAATGGTAGGTTTAGATTGCTTATTTGAACAGTGGCAAACAGGTCAATGCATGGCACTGAAATCCAGCATTTTGTATATACTGTGGGGTAAATAAGTATTTGATACACTTGCGGTTTTTCAAGTTTTCCCACTTAAAAAAAACCCACGCCTCAACTGTGAAAGACAAAATCTAAAAAAGAAAAATCCAGAAAATAACATTGTATGACTTTTAAATAATTAATTTCAATTTTATTGCATTAAATAAGTATTTGATACAATAGAAAAATAGAACTTAATATTTGGTACAGAGACTTTTGTTTACAATATACAGAGGTCAGACATTTCCTATAGTTTTTGACTAGGTTTACACACGCTGCAACAGGGATTTTGGCCCACTCCTTAATACAGGTCTTCTCCAGATCTTTCAGGATTTGGGGCTACAGCGAGTGATATGCAGCACGGAGTTTCAGCTTCCTCCATATATTTTCTACTGGGTTCAGGTCTGGAGACTGGCTAGGCCACTCCAGGACCTTGAAATGCTTTTTACGGAGCCACTCCTAGTGTGTTTGGGGTCATTGTCATGCTGGAAGACCCAGCCACGACCCATCTTCAATGGTCTGGGAAGAAGGTTGTTGCTCCAATTTATGCGATACATGGCCCCATTCATCCTCCCCTCAATACGTCCTGTCCCCTTTGCAGAAAAGCACCCCCAAAGCATGATGTTTCCACCCCCATGCTTCACGGTTGCGATGGTGTTCTTGGGATTGTACTAATCCTTGTTCTTCCTTTAAACATGGTGAGTGGAGTTTATATCAAAAAGTTCTATTTTGGTCTCATTTGACCACATGACCTTCTCCCATGCCTCCTCTGGATCATCCAGATGGTCTATGGCAAACCTGGACATGTGCTGGCTTGAGCAGTGGTCCCAGCTCTCTTCAGGTCATTAACCAAGTCCTTCCGTGTAGTTCTAGGCTGATCCCTCACCTTTCTTACAAACATTAATACTCCACGAGGTGAGATCTTGCATGGAGCCCCAGTCTGAGGGAGATTGACAGTCATCTTGAATTTCTTCCATTTTCTAATAATTGTGCCAACAGTTGTTGCCTTTTTACCAAGCCGTTTGCCTATTGTCCTGTAGCCCCATCCCAGCCTTGTGCAGCTCTACATTTCTGTCCCTAGTGTCCTTAGACAGCTCTTTGCTCTTGCCCATAGTGGAGAGGTTGCCGTCTGATTGACTGAGTTTGTGGACAGGTGTCTTTTATACAGGTAACGAATTCAAACAGGTGCAATTAATACAGGTAATGACAGAAGGATAGGAGGACTTCGTAAAGACAAACTAACAGGTCTGTGAGAGACCTAGGTGAATCATTTGATACCAGTGTATCAAATACTTATTTGCCCCACTATATATATATGTGTGTGGTCTTTTCAGAGAATTTATACCAAGCAAACTGAATGCACTTTCTTTCTTTCGGCTTCTCCCATTAGGGGTCACCACAGCGGATCATCCACATGTTTGATTTGGCACAAGTTTTTACACTGGATGCCCTTCCTAACGCAACCCTCCCATTTATCCGGGCTTGGGACTGGCACTAAGAGTGGCTGGGGTTTGGTCCCTGACCAGGGATCGAACCCGGGCCCTGGATGCGGTGAGAGCGCCGCATCCTAACCACTAGACCACCAGGGAACCACTATCAGGGGACCTCAGGGGAATGCACTAATAATAAGCAACTTGGAATTCAATCTACACTTTCATTTTCATAGTCCTGGCTTTGTCATTATTAAAATTTAGAAGATCCTGCTTGCTTTGTAAGTAATCCAATAACTTTGCTTGATTAGTTACTGGCCAGCTGAACTTATAATCAGTGACTGATATATGAATCAAATATAGACCGTTGTTATCCCATAAACCTGAGACTGAAACAAATGACACAGTACATACAGGCATACGGTATCTCTTGCATCAGATTCCTGGTTTATACATTTGGTGGCTGAAATATTTTCCAATTTCCATGTATTCTGAAGCAATATTAACAATATAGCAGGATCCAACATCTACCCAGTATCTGTATGAAGTACATAGTGGTCAAAAAGTGATTCCTGGATATGTCACAGGGAGTATGATTTGTGTTGTTTGCAAAAAAGAGTCTGTGAGGTAAAGACATCTCCAAAAAATTATTTAGGTTGACTGTAATGACCTTGACATTTTGTACACAATGAATAGTATGGTGCAGAAGGAAAAGAAGAAGAAATGTTATCAAATTATTAATTTCAGAAATTATTCATTCAGAAATTAATTTGTTCAGACAGGAATAATCATGGCACATCTTGACCATAAACAGTGAAACAGTTTTTTATGATTTTGTCCTACTTTTGACACTTTGTTGATTTTTAACTGAATAGACAGCTCTTCTGTATCACGACATTTACTATAGCTACAAGAGATGGTAAAGTCTGCATTATTTTAGACTGCTGCCCTTTATAAGACTTTTGAAGAAACTATCTGCCCTTTTTTACATATAGGGAATTCCAGATTACATATGGCTACATCATCATGATGTTTTAAAACCCATGACCTTGATGAGCGCTATTGCTGCTGCACCACTCAAAACAACAACAACAACAACAGTTCTGCCAAAGGCTGGTTTCAAACTGAGAACCAACAGAACATAATTTAATATCTGTGTCTGTGTGTCTTACTGACCACTTAATCTGTAAACCACAGAAAAACCCTCACTATCACTTTCTCACTACGCAACAAAATGCACAAAGAAATCATGTGAAAACCCGACAGCTGCCCAAATGTATGCAAACTAATCTAAACTACCTATTACTTAAGGAAATCAGCAAAATGACCCCAAACTGAAAATGAATTTCCAGTGATATTTGTACTGCTTAACAATCAGTGAGGAAAAAAAAAGCACAACAAGAAGCAGAATTTATTTTTAGAGCATAATAGAAAGGTGTTTAGGTACACAGGACATTTTCTCTCTCATTGTATGCTACCACTGCCATTGTTTCCATTGGGTAAAGGAATTTAAGGAGCTTTAGATCCTTTCATAGATAATCTGGTTCTTAGCTTCTATCATAGTTAGATAGATAGATAGCGATTATTCTTATTCATGTAGACTGATGCAATTACATATTAAGATTACGCACTGAATTATAAAGACATTATTGCTGGATATAAACATTTTTCTTTGAGTAAAACTATATTACCTTTTTATTTCATTTGTATTGGCAAATACAAGCACTCAAACTCGTTTTTAATCTCACTTTTAAATAAGTATAAGACTCATTATAAGACTGAGATATAAATGCATTGCGAATACAATTCTCTAGGCCATATTTCGTGGTTTTTGCTGCATCTTTTCCATCAGAAAACCAAAACTAGACTTGGCCTACTGTATACCACAGAGTAAAAACCAATAAACAGTAATATTAATCTTATTAAACATAAAGTGAGATGTAAAGCAATGTACTACAGTCATGGATTTGTGGTAATTATGGCATATTAAAGCATTAAACTGATGAGAGCCGAATCACTGAAATGACTGGAACTAAAAAGAACTAAGTAGATTTATAAATAATAGCTATCACTAGTCTTGATTTAGAAGTAGGGGTAAGAATTCGGAATCCTGTACAGTCTGTTTATGTTTAACAGGCCAAAAGATAAATGATCAAGATTTCTAAAAATCCAGTGAGAGACTTTTCTTCCCATTATCCCTTTATTTCCTATAAACAGAACCGAAACTCCTGATTTAAACTATGCATAAAATGTTACATTCATTTCACTTTTTTTTTTTTTTTTTATTATACAACACTTAAAACACCTTTTTTTTTTTCCATATTTACACCCTAAAGCTTAGGGTCTTCAGAAGTTCAGGATCAAAAAATGACAATATGAGTAGGTGGGTATGGCTATTAATTTATGAAATATGGCAATTTTTAACTGCATTCTTTATTCAGTATAAACATAATACATCAAATATTTCTTCTAGTTCCACTCATGCACTAGGATCTCAGATGTGTAATTTCCATATGTGTGAATAATAATAAAATACAGTAAATAAAACAGTACTTGCCACTTTTACATTCAATATCCCAACTTTCAGTTCATTGAAACCTCATGCAGTACATATATAACAAATCAGGTTTAATGTGTGCACTTTCCCTTAATTCATTTCATACAGTCTATTATCCACTATATTTCATACAGTCTATTATCCACTATATTTCATACAGTCTATTATCCACTATATTTCATACAGTCTATTATCATGCATACAATATTACAATGTGTAGGAGTTACACATTCTATTATCTATAATATTCAATTATATTAGCTTAATAATGTATTTATTGCGATTAAATTGCTTGGTTTCAATCGTTTTGCTTATATTTTAATTAAGGACACAGTAAATACAGTATTTGAAATGTGTAACAACTTACTATAGCATTTATATTTACACTTGCATAAAAAAAAAAAAAAAAAAAAAAAAATATATATATATATATATATATATATATATATATATATATATATACACATAAATATTTGTTTTGTGTGTGTGTGTATATGTGTGTGTGTGTGTGTGTGTGTGTGTGTGTGTGTGTGTGTGTGTGTGTGTGTGTTTTCAATAAACAGATTTACCATTTTAACCTAGAGAGAATTATTGCTATAAAATAAACTGCTCAGACAATGTACAGTATATTAAGAATTGACTTAATAATCTAAAAACACTGTAATAATAATTGACCAACTGGCCATTTTTATTGTTTATGATATTTATTTTTAGTTCGATACACATGCCCATGCTCTATTATATTTAATATAGTCATGTGTGCAGGTGTAATATTTTAAGGTTTGTTTACTTTTCTTTTTAAAAAATGAGCTCTCCACCCATTAACGCTACTTCTTAATTCAAATGATAATCTCTCAGTCTAGTATTGAAAGCATTCTAAAACCAAACAAACAATAATGCTATTATATTAAGACTGTAAGACTCAACTTGAATGTAAGTTCTTACCTGAGACAAGTGAGACGGTGTCTTTCTCCCATGATACAACAGTGACATACTCCTCTACCGAGGCTGGAATAATGCACTTGAAGACCACTGTATTGCCTCTCATGACTCTTTGGTCCGCCACACGGACCGTGTACGGTTCCCGAAATACTGAAACAAAGACGCAATTGCCATTTTATTATTATTATTATTATTATTAATATTATTATTATTATTATTATTATTTAGATTTATTCAAATTTTTTGCTTTATTGTTTTGGTTGTGAACATACTGTACATTTGCAAGAAACAACATATGAATGTATTATTAAATATAAAATGTATTATTAATTATTATTTATTTAATATTAATAATAAATATCATAACATTTAAGACTTTTGTATTATGAATGAACAAAGTAAAACATCACACTGTTCAGGGAGTCTTGTCTGGTCTAGTTCTCTTCTAATTATAAACTCTAAATTATGAAAAAATTTTGTGTACAAAATATAAAATATTTTAGTTTTCAACTAAAGTATTAAACTGTATCAAAATTCAGGCATTTAATTATGAAGCATGACAAAAGAAAAGGGCAATGGCTCTTGTTAATTATCATAAGTAATGATCAGTAGATGCCCCAGCACTACCAAGCTGCCACTGTTGGGCCACTGAGCAAGGCAGGTAACCCTATCTGCACCAGGGGCTCTGTAACATGGCTGACCCTTGCTCTCTGACCTCAGCTTCATGACAAGTTACATAAAAAATTGGCAAGTGTTATTGCAGTGTTTAAGTGTTCTAGCAGGGCCAGTTCTAGGCATGTAGAGGCCTTAGGCAAATTTGTATCGGAAGCCCCCCGGCCTCCTTCTTTCTACCTTTCAGAATAAATACAAAAAACTCAAAACAAATTAATCCTAAACCTTTTTTATTTATACAAAACCTGTTATCAGTACTTTTTTGTTATCAGAGATGTACTAAAATTCAAACGTATATTCATTTAAAAAAAAAGAAAACAAAGTTTTAAGACTATAATTGTATTATAAATAACTCACACAGACACTGACTAAATCACCTAAGACTTTAATTTGTTTAATAATTTATTTACAGTAACACACACACACACACACACACACACACACACACACACACACACACACACACACACACACACACACAGACTATTTGGAATAATTAACATTTTTGTCTACCCTATACAGTAAACCAAGGGTAAAATTTAATTATCTAGCATTTGTGATTGCTGTTTTTATTTACAAACTTTTGTTTTTTCTTTAGTATTTTTAAAGTCGTTACTCCCGCTGTTTTGAATAAACCGGCTGCAAATAGTATGCATCTTTAAATGGCTCCGTTTGTTTCAGTAGCTTTTGATAATTAAAACTACATGATGACAGCTTACATAGCTGCATCACAAGCTGCGGTTTCTTTGCGTGCATGTTTAGATTCTCACTGAGCAACCTCTTAGGGATGCATTTGTTTCGGCAGTGTCAAAATGCATTCAGATGATGGGAACTCACATTAAACGGTGATATTAACTGGTTCCACTTCAGGTGAGTGACAGTTATTTATATCCAATGGATAAAGAGCCTTGTCTTACGCCTTGTTTAGGTTTGTTAGGGTTATGGAGGCACCCCATGCAAACCCAAGGCTCTAGGCAATTTCCTGCTCTGCCTATAGCTAGCGCTGGCACTGTGTACTTGGTTACTGATTGGAAGGTTAAGGGTTCAAGCCCCAAAAATCCAGCAAGCTGTCACTGTAGGGCACTTGAGCAAGGCCCTTAACCCTTTCTGTTCCAAGAGTAGAAGGATAAATACATCTAAAAAGAATGCATAATAGAATCCTGCATATAAAACTGAGAGCAGATCAACTGTTTTTGTAAAATGAATACATGTTATAGAATTTTTGTCTATAGATAGAACTTTAATGTCATTGCTCATTAGAGGATCTAAATGCAGTTTATCATCTGCCAAAAATCCACATAGTAGCATTGTACAAATTCAGTGAATATGGCTGTAGCTATAGATTTAATAAATACAAATATTAAATTACACTGTCACAATAAAGAATATATAGGTATAATATTTCAATATATAACATTACTGTAATCAGAAATATATGTAAGAGATATGCACCTTGTATTTGCAACAAAAGCTTGTCCTCAAGATATTTTTTCCTTGTTCATTTTATATTCTTACACATTTTTTTTACTTGTATTGTTTTTTTATGTCACAAAGTTATTAAATGTTTAATAATTAACAATGTAAACAGTGATAATGTGTTTATTATTTTCTTAGATGCATAATATACAAATAATTACAACCGGTTCATGTTAGATACCAATAGTACAGCATAATATATACAATGTTTAAAAAAAACACAAGTAATGCAATAGAATTTCTCTTTCAGGAACTCGAGCTGCGTTGCTACCCTTTGGCAACGCTTCTGTGTTGTTCACGCTCTGAATCACGTGTGTAATCCGGCCAACGGCAAGACGCCACGGCACATGTAACAACCAGGAAGGCACATGCAGTGGAGCCAACGCTAGCTTCTGTTTGTTTAGGTAAGCACTTTGTGTATGAATCTGTGCAGGCATGAGCACTAAAAGCAAGCATGTATAAAGGAGCTGGGTTTAAGACTAAACACCAAGAAGAGTGTGCTTTCTCCAGTAAAGAGAACCAATTTCTTAGGAGTGGTGTGGGACTCGACCATTATGCAGGCACAGCTGTCTCCCGCTCGGATCAAAGCTATCCTCACAACAGTCAAGAAAATGAGAGAAGGCCAGTCACTCACTGTGAAGTTCATGGCAGCAGCTTCCAGTGTGATTCCACTGGTCTCCTGCACATGAGACCCCTCCAGTGGTGGCTCAGAGACAGAGGCTTCTCCCACAAGGGCAATCCAGTCAGCACTCTCAAGGTCTCGTGGCAAGCCTTAGATATGTGGAAAGAGCCTGTGTTCCTGTCCTAAGGCCCCGTCTTGGAAGCTCCTTGTCATCCCGTAATGCTAGCGACAGATGCATCCCTCACTGGGTGGGGTGCTCCTGGGAGATTTCGCAGAGATGGAGTCCGTCTCCTTCTGGTGGCACCTCCATGGCTGGGCAAACCATGGTCACGGACTTGGTGTCCCTCCTCAAGGAACCTCTTTGGGAAATTCCTCCCAGGAGGCATCTTCTCTCCCACGTGGTGGGTAACTTGGTTCACCCCGCCCAGAGTAACGGAGGCTGTGGCCCCTGAGGGAGCACAGTTCTTAGCAGCTGGTCTCTCTACTGAGGTAGTAAAGACCATCCTCCAATCCAGAGCTCCCTCTACGAGGAGGATGTATGGCGCTAAATGGCGCTTGTTCTTTACATGGTGCGAGCACTTCCAATTGGACCCAGTTAACTGCCCACTTGGTTTAGTGCTGGAGTTACTGCAGAAACAGTTTGCCGCAGGGTTGGTTCCTTCGACCCTAAATAGGTTACGTGTTCGCTATCACGGCCTAATTGTGCTCCGCCTGCTTGGCAGTCATTGGGTAGACACCCTTTGTTGATACGCTTACTTCGTGGCACCCGGAGGCTGAGGCCCGGAACGTGACCCAGAGTGCTTGTGTGGGACTTTGCCGTCATCCTGGCAGGCTCTGTCAGAGCCCCCTCTTCAAAGCCATTGGCCGAGGTACCTAAGTGTGCCTGCGGTTCCCCAACAACCTGTCGTACTGCAGGCATTCTACCCTCCTCCTTTTCAAGCCCCTGACCAGGAGAAACAAAACAGGGGCCAATTCGTGGAGGAAGTCGGAGCAGCTGTTTGTCTGGTATGGCCCTTATAGGAAAGGGTTTCCTGCTATCAAGCAGACTCTCAGTAGGAGGATTGTGGATGCTATTTTAATTTCTTAGCTTTGCAGCTCGAGATCCTGAAAGGGAACGTCTCTAGGTTTTGTATGGAACTCCTAGTTTCCTGAAGGAACAAGATTCTGCATCTCCGAGCCACACTCCCTGCATCCCTGCCACGCTTCCCTTCTCATTTGCAGAAGCTAGTGTCGGCTCCTTTGCATGTGCATTTTGTAGGTTCCTGGTCGTGACGTCACCCCACTGATGACCCCACCACCTTTCAGAGCTTAGACGTATGCTTTGAGACATTGTTTTTGTATGGTGAAGTTCAACGTTTTTTTAACACACCTTCTCCTTTAGTGTTTTTTGTTTTGTTTTGTTTTACATTGTACATTAATACTAAAGACTTTTAAACTATGAAAAAATAGGCATGAAATTATATAGAATATGTTTTATATTTTTTAAGTCACCAACAGTGTCACCAGCAAAGCACCACCATCACACCTTGTCCTCCATGATTTACAGGGGTCACCACACCTCCCGAACCCATCCATTCACCCCCTGTACGTCTTAGAAAGGCATGACGGTTAGAACTAAAAAACTCATATTTGACTCATCAGACCAAAGGACAGTTTTTCACTGATCCAATTATTATCCCTTTTGTATCTTGCCAGGAGCAAATCTCTTCTGCTTGTTGTTCTTTCGAAGTAATGGTTTCTTTGCTGCTAATCGACCATGACGGCCTGACTCACGCAGCCTCAGCTGAATAGACGATGTTAAACCTGAACTCTGAGAAGCATTTACGTAAATGGGCAGTTTCTGATGCTGGCAATTAAAAAAAAACTAATCCTCTGCAGCAGAGGTAGCTCTTGGTCTTCCTTTCCTGGAACAGTCCTCATGAGAGCCTGTTTCATAGTGTTGGATGGTTTGGAGACTGCACGTGTGGATACATTTAAAGTTCTTTAAATTGTTCGGATTGACTGACCTTCATATTCTGGATCTTTTCCCTTTGCTTAAATGAGTATTTCTAAATTGGATTTGCACAAGTCATCTTTAAAAGGCAAGAACTGTCACAAATGAATTTGTAACAGGGCACATCTGTAAATTGAAAACCATTCCAGGTGTTTCCTTATTAATCTGTTGAGAGAATGCTATGAGTTTGCCAAGCTGTCATCAAAACTAAATGTAGCTGCTTTTATATAATATAATAAATATATCTACTTTTATCAAATATCAAACATATCCTGCGTTATTAACTCTATTAATTAATTGCATATGTGTAGCTTAATAGTTTAAATGTATGCGCTATTAATGTACAATGTTGTAAATAATAAAAATAAAGTAAAAACACTGTAAAATAAAGTAAAAAAACACAGTAAAAAACGAAGGAGAAACAGAGCACCTGCAGCTCATTCCTCTCAGATGACAGCATATTAAAACCCTGTTCTTTCAGCCGTTCATTATCAAATTGTTACAGCCCTCACTGTGATACCTTTCGTGCTTACTTTTCCCTATTCTAATTCACATTTTTCTGTGCCTAGGATGCATCACCAGTTTTGCCCACTTGTAGATTCTCTGTCTCGCTCAGTCCCCTTCTTCTTTTTCACTCTGGGAATTACTGTGAACAGGTCCAGCTGAACCTGATCCCCTCACTGGCCCTTTGTGCTGTAACACTCCTGGCTTGCTAAACACAATCCCCACATTGACTGGATAGAGGGGAGAATTGTCAAGTGGAGGCTCTTTTGCCAGTCCACCTGCCTGAAGTGAGTCTGGTATAAATGGGACCCCTGCAGATCTTCAACATGTCTACTGTCCCTTGCAAATACCATGATTTTTGCAAGGTGTTCAGCAAAGCACAAGCTCTCTTTTTGCCACCACACCACCTGTATGATAGTGCCACCAATCTGCTTCCTACGACTCCCATGTCCTTCAATAGACTGTTTAACCTTTTACATTTTACGAGGGAGGTTAAAGAAAAGTTACATTACCTTGCTGCTGGCATAATACATACCACCTCGACTTCAGAAATGCCTAACATCTAGTTTGCATAAGGGCTGAGGAAAACCGTGAAAAACCACGTGCAACCAACTGCTTCAGAACTGGTTGTTTTCAAATGGTGAAAATGTGAGTTGGTAAACTGGGAGAGATATGGTCCAGAGGAAGAATCCCAGGTCCCCCACTCCTTCATTTTTGATTTCTCTCTCATCCAGGAGTTTAATCAAATCCACCCTTACAAGCCAGCTAGGTCGGCAAGAGGTTCCCATTGCAGAGGGGGTACTGTCACGGGCTGGACTCACCTCCCATGTTTCCTACTCTGTGTGTATGTGTTTGTGTGTGGCTTGTCCACCCCGATCAGCAGTGCACCTGCAGCTCATTCCTCAACTCGAGTTCGAGCCCCAGCCTTGGCACTTCCCAGGTCTGTGTCTCACCTTCTCACCACCCCGTAGTGCTCACATAACTAACTTACTATCTCCCACTATAGACTCAAGTTTGATTCCCAACAAGACTACTTTACACATTTTACCTTCCTTAATCTTAACACTGGTCACTGTAGTCATTTAACTTTTTCTTGTGTGTATCTGGCTGTAGGTCCTCTACTTGTGTACATGTCACACTTCAATGAATTCACTAAAGCAAATTTTTGGTTTTTATGCTTACTAAAGAAATTATTTAAAGTTTTAGTTTTTTAAACCAAAAATGGCCCTTTTATCCCCAAAATAAAGAAAATTTATTATATCAACATTATTAACATATTACCTATCAATCTCAGTATCTATGTATCAATAAATGTATAGATATCAGTAAATGTTATAAACTGATTATTCTGACCAACAAGGGAAATTATCAAGTTAATGATTTAAAATGGTTTTATAAAAACTCACCAGCCTTGATGTGCAAGTCTTGGCTCCTGATCTTCCCTGACGGATTCTCGGCTGTGCAATAGTAAGTGTTGTCATTGATTAGGTTACTAAAGCTGGAGGGGAGGAAGCCGTAGATTTGCAGCGTGCCATTCGGGTGCACGTGTCGGATGCCTGGCACATCGTAGATCTCCTCCCCAGTGGCCAGGTACCAGCGCAGCGTAGCGGGGGGCACGGCCGCTGCCGGACACGGCACCAGTGCCCCTGTAGTGCTGGAGAACACTACCTCTTGCAGAGATGCATTGACAAAATATAAGCTGGAATGTAGATCTTCACCAAAAACTGAAAGACAAAGTAAACAAAATGCAAAGTATATAAATGTACAGTGAATCAAATCAAAGCTAATTTCAAGACAAGTTTTATATTTCAAATTCAAATCTAGAGGTATGACCAAATCTTCAGAACTGTGTGTTTTTGTAGTGACATTAGGTTACGAACAATTTTGCACTCTGTGGGCTATGTGTATAAGTATAATCTCTGAAGTATAAATCATACTATACATAATATTACTGTGTGAAAAAATATTTGTTAATATTAGTCAACATGCCTGAACAACAATTTATTTGAAAACATTTTGTTTTCGTTTTTTATGTCCACAGACAATTACTCTCATTTTTTCTTCCTTACGCTTCCTAACTGTAAAAATTAGTTTGTTGTCACGATTTATAGCATGATGCATTAATTGCAACCCACTCAGTTTGCACAGGCAATGCTGTTGAAAGGAGGTATGGAGTGTCGATGAGAACAGTTTTAAGAGCATGAAGGAGATACCGGGAGATGGGCCATTGCACAAGGAGTCCTGGATGGGCTCATAGAAGAGCAACAACCCAGCCGCATGATCAGTCTCTGCTCCTTTTGTGCAAAAAGGAGCAGAAGGAGCAAAATACTTCTAGTAGGATATTAGTCTACATGTTTCTGACTGGGGCATATAGGCACAATGTTTTCTAGTGGAACCAGCACCATGATTGGCATTTTTCAGAGAACACCAAAATTAGCAGGCTCACAATTATCTCACTGAAGTCCTCAAGGATGAGAGTCTGGAGATGCCAAGGGGAAAGTTATCCTGCCTGCAACATCATCCAGTATGACCGTTGTTGGCAGTGGGTGAGTAAGAGTCCTGGGAGGAATATGCATTTCAAGGTCGCACAGACCTCCACACACTAGCCAATAGTACCCATACTGCTGTTACATACTGGGATGAAATTCTATGAGCCATTGTCAGACAATTGGTACAGTGGGCTCTGGATTTCTCCTGGCCTCCCTCATGTAGCCAAAGTGTATAGGCAGTTTTAAATGACAAAGGAATTGATGCTATTGACTGGCCCCTATGTTCCACAGACATGAATCCAACTGAGTACATATGAGATGTTATGTAACACAGCATCCAAGGCCATCAAGTAGCACCACAGCCTGTCTGGGAGCTCACTAATGCCCTGTTGCATGTCTTAAAGGATATACCCAGAACACCACCTGACATTTCATTAGGAGCATGCATACATACATTGTCGGGTATGCATACAGGCATGTAGGGATCATACACACTACTGACTGTAATTAATGCAAGTTGGATAACCTGTAATTCCTTCTTTTTATTTTTAACCTTGATTTTTAGTGTGATTTTGAATACAGTCTATCAATGGGTGTATACAATTATTTTTAGTAAAGATAGACCTTTAGCTAGTGATGGTCCTGCAACCACCTAGCTAAATATTTCCTATCTTCATACATGTTTTTTCTGTAATTTATACCACAGCCTCACCAAATACTCAATTCTGATTGGTTGGAAGGAAGGCGTGCATTGAAATTATTAAATGCACAAATGGTTTCAGTTTTATCACCAGTGTATATTAGTGTACTGTCTTTTAAACAGCTGTAACCATAGTAACATACAGTCAGTTTTTTGATAAAGAAAAGCTGAATTTGACAAACTAGAGATAATAAAGTTACATTGTGAAATATAACACAAGCAAATAACACACACATGTTTGCTCATTTGCTCAAATAGCTATTTATTGCTTATTCTAATAAATGTAATATTTTCGTGTAACTTTATCTGTGTATGATTTTTAGATGGAGTAATTTTAGAGCCATATAAAAAATAACTAACAAACTATTCTTTTTTTTACCCTTTTTTTTTTTTTTTACCCTAGCCACTGATTATCTATAAGATATTTAAACATAGTAGATGTGAAATTGACCAGTGATATGTTCATATTAAAATTTAAAATCCCTGATTTTACTTTTTTTGTTCAAATTGTAATACAATGCTCAAGAAATTAAACCATATGTGTAAATAGCACAGTAAAATCTAATTACCAATTGAGCGCAGAATCAAATAAGTTTTAGTTTTTTCACATTACATAATCACATTATCAATATACAGTAGAAGCAAGAATTTAATTGTCACATTATTGTGCTACCAAAAAAATATAATATATTTTTATATATACAGTACATGAAATTATATTTATTGTTATTAATGCTTCTACTCAACATTATCTGTTGTCACATTCTATAACACCTGGATATGCAAAAGCTATTTTACAATAGGAGATATGTCTATTTGGGTTTTCTCATGCAGCAAAAAAATTATAGGATTGTCTTAAGTCTCTTCAATCATCATGACATGCTTTAGTTGAACTCAGGGCTCTTCTAATGTATTATTTTATTAAAAGGAATTTGCTAATTGAATGTAAAACTTGTTTGTAGTGTGGCATGTGACAAACAATAAACAATTACACTTTTGTGAATTATGATTTCAATAAAATAGTTAACAATGAATGGATGGTACATTTTTTACGTTCATTAAACACCAGAAACCCATTCCCTATTCATTTACAACAGACATGTCACATGTAAAGGACTCAAAAAGCATTCATTAGGTATAGCAAAAGCATGCGAATCCTGTTGTGCTTGAGGTTCCATTTCCAGTCTCAATACAAAAATGGAACACTGCTTTATTTCTGTACAATGTATTCTCACAATCTAAAGCACACAGTTGCTCTCAGCTTTGCAGATGTTTGTTTTGCAAAACCTTTCACACAGACACAGTCACCTTCTTTTCAAGTCTCCCAACCAACATTCAAGACCAATCTGCATCCAAGCAGTAGCACTACAAACACTTCATAGACGACATTATCATTACTAACACGTTTTCGTACAACATTGTCTCAGTGTCATAGCCCAAAGTTTCCTACAATGCACTGCAAGCTAGCAAGGTTTTGAGCAAAATTTGAGGCACACAATTTTATAAGATATATACGATATGCATTTGGATGCGGTAGCATTCAATTTCTCCTTTATTTGAACTAGTAGCCGCAAAACTGTACCAGCATGACATGCTCCATGAAGCGATGATTTATGAGTTGGAGTGGAATATTTTTACTGACCCGGTATAGATCTCTGACATCAACCCTATTGAACATTTTTGGGTTTGTGTCCACAAAACTTTGTCCATATAATTGTACGTACAGTACTGTCACAACTATTTGTTTGCTAGGAATCCGCTAGGTAAACTAATAGCTAGCAGCTCTACAACTTATTTTACCTTGTAGCTTGTGTTTGTGGTTTTGACCTGCATTGTATTTGCAATTAAAATGAGCTGAACAATTCACAGCACATCTGAAATGAAACTTGCAAAGGTTTCGGAAGTTTGTAAAAGAAAATTAAAATTGAAACTGAAACCCTAAAAAAAGAAATTGATGCAGGTGACAAGTCATTATCAGAGCCCTGGTCCATGGAACTTGTCCTAATTCAACTCTTTTGCTCTAATCTTTGATTCTATTCTATCAGCAGGGGAAAAATTGGGGAACGAATATTTTCCAAGCTGCTAATTGTTTAGCTTGTTCACTGTTCAAAAGGCACTCGGCAGAGATGCCACAGTGCAGCCATCAGAGCTTTCCTCTCAGCTTGGCAGTAAACGTCTCGCCAGTGACATCTGGCAGCACTCTCTCTGGGGATGGAGCATTTTAGCACTTCATAAATTTCTAACAAGGTTTCAAATTGCAGCGGTTTCCCATCCATTTTTTCCTCTCAGCCGCATTCACTTATAAAGTAATGTACACCAAAGTGTATATGCACATGGCTGAATATTGGCAGATACACACATGAGACTTCTACATTCGAAAGTTCCAAAACACCTTCAGACTTCTGGCAATTGGACTTTAAAATACATGTTTCATAATGCTTACGCTACACTTATTTAAGGACTAAATATAAATATTTTTATGAACTTCATTTGTTTATGAGCTAATAGCTCATAGCTCATATTAATTTTATAGTAAAAGTAATAATTATTTCATTAAGCCCCATGATGCAGTGGGTGTCAAAAAGAACTTTGAGAGCATCTCCTAATCTGTGTGTAATAATGTAAATGATGAATTTACACATTATGTGTTAATCAAATTGAAATGATTTTAAACATAAATAAACCAATAGTTTTTGCAAAAAGAAAAATAAAGAAAGAAATACAACACAGTACATATAACGGCCAGGCATAACATTAGGACATTATAACATTATGACTGGTGAAGTGAATAACACTGATTATCTCTTCATCACGGCACCTGTTAGTGGGTGGGATTTATTAGGCAACAAGTGAACATTTTGTCTTCAAAGTCGAAAAATGGGGGAGCATAAGGATTTGTGTGAGTTTGGCAAGGTCCAAATTGATGCACGTGGTGAGCGAAAGCTGGCCTGTGTGGTCTGATCGAACAGACGAGCTCATGTAGCTCAAACTGCTGAAAAAGTTAATGCTGTTGATGTTTGACAGGTCAGGGCTGTTTTTGCAGCAAAAAAGGGACCACCACAATATTAGGCAGGTGGTCTTAATGTTATGCTTGAATCCTGAACACTGTTAAACCAGTCAAAATGCCACACAGATAATTCATCAAATCAATTAATTGATCGTATTTTGTATTGTTTACAGGTAGATCACATGGGATTTTTTATCTGAATTCATGCCTGGGTTTTTTTTTTGTTTTCAAAATTTGGCACTGTGCTTCAGATTTCCCACCATGCAAAACATTAATAGTCTAGCTTTTGTCTTCCGTGTTCGTTTTTGTCTGTCATTCAAGTCTTGGTCATGTTGTTTGTAGCCTTGTTAATGTGTTTTGTTTCTTAGTGTTCATATTTGCTTGTTGTCACTATTATTAAAGAAAATCTGTATACCTTCGTCTGTATTTTATGACAATTCACAAATTTGGTGCACGATCATGTATTATGCACAGAATCATATGTAAAATTGATGTGATTGTACTTTAAAGGAAGTCAAACATTAATAGTGATCACTTTAAATACAGCAGGTCACACGTCACCAGTGAACTACATCAACCAAAGGTCCAACAGCAACCACACAGTGGTCCTTATGATCTTTCTATAAAACCACAGCCCTGTCCCAACCCAACATCTTGCTGCTGCGCCCTGAGGAGAAATTCAAAATTGGCATCATTTTTCATGTGCTGAACCATAAAGACACTAAAGTGACACTGTTCAATAATTCATCATCTGCATCTATAATTAAATAAGATTTCCCAACTATTTTTCAGTTCAACTTGCCGATAAAACCCGTCTTTACAATAGGAAGGTTGTCTACGGACAACTATAATTTTGCACTGGGTGAATAAAAGTCGGACTATTACAGCAGGTGATTTTAACAGTATCTGCTATTGTGACTGTACACACACCCAGATATGGGAATACACAGAGATCTTGGCTCGGCAGGGGTAGCATATACAGTACTTTGAGAACACTAAAGCAAACTTAGAGAGAAGGTCCCTGAATCGTTTGCTAATTGTTACTGATACTAATTGTTTATTAATTGTTAATCAGATCATAACATCAATGCACTCGCTAGTTAATAAGGATCATTGCTGATTAGCCAAATCAACAACTTGCAAAACAAAACTGCTCAGCTGTGTTAGTTGGGGGATCAGGCGGCAGCTTGCTAATGCAGTCTTAAAAGTCTGAGATGGAGTAGCTGCTCATGTCAGGACCAACAAAATGGTGAGATGGGTCGCTTTCTTCCATGGGGCAGACGTTCAGAGGAGCAGAAGCAAACACCAGAATTACACCAGAGTCTCTTTATGAGTGTTGGATGTAGGAATTGTAGCATTGTAATAGTGCAATATCAGTTGATCAGTAGTAGAGAAGTAACAGAAAACAGTGATTGGAGTCCATATTTAAGGTTCTTTAACATCCACTTCTTCAAAGCTACAAATGTTGCAACTTCACACTGTTTGCCGACTGGTGCATATTAGGAAGGGACAAATGTTGAAAATAGAAGTAGGTTTTCATTAAATTATTTGCAGTTCTTTAATAGTACTTTAATAAGCTCGGTGAAAGATGATGAGGTGGAGAACCAGTGCTCAGGCTGAAAGAATATTGCTGCCAGAAAAGCTGTTCTTCAGCACTGATGTAATATTCTGACTGCAGAAATCAAAGAGCTTTTCGCTCCATGGATGGTAAAAGAGAGCAAAGTTTGTTTATCCCAGGAGCCTGCCCGTCCATATCTAGCCAACCTTGAAAGTGAATATTCAGCCATTGTTTAAGTCCAGAATTCTAAAAGCAAAGCAACCATCAATACAGTATATAAGAAATATGTACAAACATGCGTTCTAAACTAATTTCAAATACCACATTGCGTTCAGAGTTTATGCAAATATTGCTATAGTAGAAATAATAAAAACATCAAATATTTATGGTAACAAAAATGCAGACAATAAGACAAAAAAAAAGAAAAAGACACATAGACAAATACATTTTACATTTGAAAGCCTGTTCTTCATCCACACATAATACATACCCAGGCATTTCATACTGCTTTTACTAACATGTTACTAGGACAAAGCTAAAAACAGCTTGTCCATTTTTTCTTTCGATTCCACCCTAAAATATATCGTTAACTCTGTAACTGTGGCTCTGCGACTAGACATTGGACAGCCTGGGTAGCTTCTTTTAGAACTTTCTTGAGTTCTCCTGTTGGCTAATAGTAATAGTACTAATAGAAAAGTCATCATGTGGTGACTGTTACCTCAATGTGAAGCATTTAAAAGGCCAGGGCTATGTCAAGATCGATATTTTGACCTTCTTGTCAACCTAAGTAAACCAGGTGAAAGGTGTAGAACCATAATTACAAATATTACTGTTCTACGTCATTTAGTTTCCTTTAGTTTAATTAACTAGTCTTGTTTCAAAGTCATGATAAAGGCCCCTTCACCATGGTGAAAATACCATGATTGTCTACTGGGTTTCCACACCTCTAAAGATCTTCCCTGTCACTAGAACACTTCAATTCTAGTCAATTCAACAGCATCTATACTTCCTGAGGAATAACTTAGAAATGTAGGTAATTCATATATCCCACAGATTCTAAAATAAGCTTCTATTGTATAACCTTTTATTGCTGCATCATTAAGAGCACCATGGCCAACTCTATCTATCTATCTATCTATCTATCTATCTATCTATCTATCTATCTATCTATCTATCTATCTATCTATCTATCTATCTATCTATCTATCTATCTATCTATCTATCTATCTATCTATCTATCTATCTATCTAGCACCATGGCCAACTCTATCTATCTATCTATCTATCTATCTATCTATCTATCTATCTATCTATCTATCTATGCCTGCCTGCCTGCCTGTCTGTCTGTCTGTCTGTCTGTCTGTCTGTCTGTCTGTCTGTCTGTCCAGTTGTGCTCTAAAAAACACAAATCACTCAGTGTGTTGAAATTCAACTTGGCTAATCTAAATCACTATGGTGTTGTCAGCCTTCACAAATATTTAATTCTTTTAAGGGTCCTAAAATAGTTGCCGTACCAGCTACTGTAGTTGATCTCTTTATTCTGTTATTTGAGAAGCTTTGCCATATTTGTTAATTGCTGTTAGGATTGTCCACATAGAAACCAGTCACCAGATATACATATACTTTGCCCTGGAGTTGCAAGGGCGATAAAAAGATGGGCCCTGAACTAACAGGTCACTTCACTAATGCATATCAGTTGGATTGTAAAAAATATGCATCTTTTTTTCATGTTTGTTCACTGATTGCAACACATCTTTTATGCCTAGCAATCATTTAAAAAAAAGGCTTTTTAATAATTAAGAAAGGGCAAATTCTGCTCAATCTTAAAACTCCTTTTTGCATCCTGTACTCTTTCTATTGACTGTTTTTCTTGTAACTATTGCACTTCTGTAGTTAGTGCAGCCTACTGATCTGGGTCTTGCACATCTGAAGCACATACCTGTGTTTCGTTGTGATCACTGGTCTGTTGTTAAAAAGCTCCAATGCTGTAGTTGCAGATGTGAAAACCACCCAACCATCATGCCCTTTTAGGGCACGAAACCAGCTTTGCTTTCTAGGCTACTGTGGCAGCAACAATGTGGTCATGCTCTATAGCTTCTTCCATCTGCTGTTGTGGTCTTTGAATAATGTGTTGGTGCAGAAACTGGCTTTACATATTTTGCTCTTGCTTAGACAGAGGAGGTGATCATTTAATACTCACTCAGACCAGTTTAAGTACCAAAGGCATCCATTTTAATTCTATGCCAAGGACATAGAAGTTGCAGATTCAACTTTATAAAGTAGCAGAAAAGTGGTAGATCAGTGGTTAAGGCTTTGAGTTACTGATCGGAAGTTTGGGGGTTTAAGCCTTGATATTGCCAAGCGGCCATTCTTGACTTACATTTTCTTCAATTTGTTTTTGGGTCCGTGCTTTTCACATTGAGCTCTGTAACGTTTTCTGTTCATTTCTGTCCTTTGGGTGCACAGTGCCAGAAGAAGGTCATGAATAGAAGGCTGTATTTTCATATCCTGCATGGTGCGCTTTGCACATGGCTAATGGCAATTTGCTGCAGTTAGAGCAGGGCTTTGTAAATGCCTGGCACAGATGTATGGGTCCCAAACAGTTTTGACATTGATCATGGCAGGCAGCATGGAAGAGTGTGTAGGGTAGAGGCACGGTGTAAAATTTTGCATGTTGTACCCAAATTTGCACGAGTACTCTGGGTTCTCCGGTATTCTCTAGATGCATATAGATGGATTGGTTGTGTCAAATTATCCCATGTGTATATGCTGTAAGTGTGTAAATGTAAATCTTTTTCTTGCCCTGTAAAGACCTGGCTTTTGGGGTTAATTTTTCTTGGGATCCACTGCAACCCCAGAATCAAGAGGTTACTAAAGATAAAAAATTAATGACTCCTGTCATCACCCTTCATTGGGGATCTTAATGGGTTGGAGTGTAAGATCTTGAGGGGCCTCCTATAGAGCTCTGACCTCAACCCTTATGAACACCTTTAGAATAAATGAAACACTGACTGCACCACAGGCCTCCTCACCCTACATCAGTACTGAGTTCACAACCACACTCCAAAATCTATTTGAGCATCTTCCCAGAAGAGTAGAAGTGAATATAAGAGCAAACAGGTTCTAAATGTAGAATGGGATGTTCAAAAAACACATACTAATCTTACGGTCAGGTGTCCAAAAACGTATAGTCCATATAGTCAATATGACCAGGCTTCCAACAGTATAATATGACAACATTACAATATTAGTACGGTAATCAAAGAGATCAACTATAAGCTATCACAGAAAAACCATGGAATGTAATTGAATTGATGAAAAATCCCTGTGAATTGCAGTATATTTCACAAATCTGTCATTCTTTGCTTTATTTTATTGCTGGGATGATAAGTGTGATGTTTATGTAGACAAAACACATGCCTGGTTCAGAAGGGATGTTAAAAATAATGCTTGTATTTAATCTAGAATCTTGTTCCTTATTCAACTATTTTAAAAACAGCATAAATTAATTACACTTTAACCACCCTTGCATGAAACAAGATTGCTTGGGGAAAAAAAAATCTTAAAAAATGATCCTTGTATGGCTGAGCAAGTACTTATCTTTTATAACAGAATCCTGTCACTGCTGTTGGGCATTAAAGCTAATTGGTCTTTGATTGCACATTATCATCGTTAACCATATGGTACGCTCCATATGCACATGCAACAAAACAAGCTGTTTTGGTGGAATGAGCGCGCTATAATGTTAAAACGTCTCATTTCAGATCTGTTAAACAAGACGCACTCGTTCTAGTTCTAGTTCTACACCCGGATCAGATTATCTCACTATTTTGTTCGCTAAAACCGGCCTATTCTGAATTTCTTGTCATATTACATACAATACTTGATGGATTTTCCATGAGGCTTTTCCATGACAGTTTTTTTCCATTTTCTCTAATAATCAAAGACCTGGGGCTGAAAATAGTAATAGAATATAATTAAGTGATATAATTAAGAAGCTCAAAAATGTATATTATTATTATTAATAAAATACACTATACATTTATATATTTGCTATGGTATTGCTATGCATTATTTCGTATATATTAAATAAAACTAGGCAATAGTATATCATATCTATATAAAATATATGGCCAATAGTTTGTGGACACCTGACCATCAAATCCATTGATGCATTTGAAAAATTCCATTCCAGACATAGTCTCCCCTTTGCTGCTATAATCAGACTTCTGTGACTTCTAGACTACATTTTGGGCATAGTTGTGGGGATTTGTGCTCATTTATCTACAAGAGCATTTGTAAGTTCTTGCAGTTCAGGTTTGGCAACAATTTGGATATCTTCATGGGTGCACAGGGGAACTGTAATGCCTCTTTATTCCAGTGCAAAAATGTACATATAAACATATACATATAAATATAATATAATATAAATATTTGAAAGGACAGGATGAGAAACGTGTTTATTAGAGGGACAGCGCATGTAGTCGTTTTGGAGACAAGGTGAGGGAGGCACGATTAAGATGGTTTGGACATGTGCAGAGGTGGGACATGGGGTACATCGGTAGGAGAATGCTGAGGATGGAGCCACCAGAAAGGAGTAAAGGAGGAAGGTCAAGGAGGAGGTTTATGAATGTGGTGAGGGAAGACATGCAGGTACTTGGTTTGAAAGAGGCAGATGTAGAGGACAGGGTGGTATTGAGACGTATAATCTGCTGTGGCGACCCCTAACGGGAAAAGCCAAAAGAAGAAGAAGAAGAAGTACTGACAATTGCAGTTTTGTTATTATAATACAATTATATACTAGTCATATCTATCTATCTATCTATCTATCTATCTATCTATCTATCTATCTATCTATCTATCTATCTATCTATCTATCTATCTATCATCTTCTTTCAATCTTTATTTTCAGACTGGATCCATCTTCATGGCCGTATATTAGGGCTGATAAACAGAGATGCCACTGTGTGCATTGCCATTATAATGTGGCGTAGATGTTCTACTATGACAGGCAGAGTCTGGGCCTGGGGTGATTAAGCCAATACTCAGCACACAGCCTGGGGGAACTTTAGGACGATTGAGCAAGGGCTAGTGGGAGTAAGCAGGGACAAGAGACAAGGTGCAGGTTTGGAACAAACAGGATCACGTTTAATCCAATGTGAGCACATACTTCCTGCATGCGGCTCCCCCACAGGCCTGAGCTCGTGCAGGCACTTGTCAAATGACTGTTTCCCAATTTGCTTTCATGAATATTAAGCAGGACATGACAGACAAAAAAAAGAGCCTGCCGTCTGTTCGTCTGTGATCTGTGTAGACAGATCGGCGCTCTGATGTTAACGGTGGGGGGGGTGTGGATGTGGGGAGCTCTGATTCCCGTTGTCACATTCTAAACGAATGAACGTGAACGGCTCGTTAAGAGCACGGAGATCTGCGATGCTTTCGTTCGAGCTGGAGCTGCAAAAATGAGTCTTTTAGTGGAGACATTTTCATCAGCTTCTACTACGTCTAAAACCAAAAACGCCACCAAACAGTTGCGCCTCGAAGACGTAGTTGATTACTGCTAAATAGTAGAAATACATTCTTCAGTACTCAGCTCTGGTTTAAAAATTCCTATATATACACAAAAGTGATCCGATTAAAATCAGTATATTTTTCTTGATCACGATAAAGCCAATCTCGCGGGTTCAGCTTGGTTAACGCGAAGTCTTCTGGGACGGTTTTGATCAAACTACAGAGCAGTCCTGGAGTCCTCTAAACGAGTGCAGTGAATAGTGAATAGAAATTCGATTAGGATGCGACAACACCTTCCCTGTGAGGTCAAAAACCACCTCTGTCACACCACAAGAAAGGGCTTTTATTAAAGTCACTCAAAGAAGACAAGAGGAGTCTATGAGCCCTGTGTCCGGATGAACTGGCTCACTTTGGTTAATGTGAGCATCTTCACAAGCAAGTATCCGGTCTTCATTGGTGCCAACGCGGATCAACAAGGGCCATTAGTGTGCAATAATTCGGCTCCGGATAGGGAAGCTTTTCTGTCACCGCCAAGCCAGACTACTGCGGGTTCAGTGAAAGAGAGAAAGGAAGGCTTATTAGGCCCTCAGTGTCGCCTTTGTTGAGGTGCAGGTGTTGATTTCCATGCCTTTTGGGCACATCCGTCTGGTTTGACTCGTTAAGGCGAATGCCCAGTCCACCTGTTTTTTTTTTTTCTTTTCTTTTTTGCTGCAGCCTCAGATATGATAGTGTCTTAGAATCACATTTTATGTACTTTAGGTCTTTTTATGATCATATACAAATATTAGATGCAGTCGCACCATAAAAATATCCTAAATTGCTTCTATGTTTCTATAAGTGCATTTCTATTTGAATGATTAATATGAATAAGATGCATCCTATATTAATAGTGTGCTATATAAGGCAATAAATATTGACAGGTACATCTCTAATGTAATTCATTATGTAGATGTGTCTTGTAATGGGATATTTAGGCCTATGATACAGAAAAACATCCCAAGGTCACCTTTTAAATTTGTAAAGTATTAAAACTTTCAGTGATACTGTGTATATGGCATTTTGCAGCTCAAAAAATAGGATGCTTCTTATGCAGCATGAAGCTATTATCTAATTAATGTTCCTCCTAACTGACTTCATGTTCCAGATTTTTGAGCGTAACTACACCGACCAGGCATAACATTATACCATTATGAATGGTGAACATCTCTTCATCATGGCACCTGTTAGAGGTTGGTATATGTTAGACAGCAAATTAACATTTTGTGCTTACAGTTGAGGATTTGCTTAAAGGCGTAAGGATTTGAGCGAGTTTGACAAGGACCGAATTGTGATCGCTAGACCACTGGGTCGGAGCATCTCCAAAACTGCAGCTCTTGTGGGATGTTCCTGGTCTGTAGTGGTCAGTATCTGTCAAAGGTGGTCCAAGGAAGGAACAGTAATGAACAGGCGACAGGGTCATGGGCATCCAAGGCTTATTGATGCACGTGGGGAGCAAAGGCTGGTCCGTGTGGTCCGATCCAACAGACGAGCTCCTGTAGCTCAAATTGATAAAGAAGTTGTTAATGCTCGATGGGACTGTTTTGGCAAAAGGGAGACCAACATTATATTACACAGCTGGTCATAATGTGGTATGCCTGATCGGTTACATCTAATTTAATGTTGACCATCATACAGATGCAAATGAACTGTATAAGGCAGAATATACTGTAGAAACATTTAATGTAGAAAAAAAAAAAAAAAAAAAAAAAAGCATTGTTAAAAATTGTATTTTATCAATACAATTTTGAAAGGTAAAAGAGCACCACTTGGTTGAAATGAACATCTACAGGCAAACTAAGCTTAAATGTATTAGATGAGCTTATAGTAGATATTACATATACACTACTTGGCAGAAAAAAAATGGACTAAGCCCAAAATAAAAAAAGAATTAGCTTGTAATAGAGGCTTATCAGTAAAGCATTGTTCAGGAAATGATCTCGAATGAAACAAATACTGAAGATCTCTCTGTGCTCTTTTCATCCTGGTTCCATTCATTAACTAATTGCTAATATTTGAACAAAAATACATCCTGAAGACATTTTTGTACACAAATTATGTGTTTAGTCATTTTCTTGATGTTAACTTTGGATACAAGGTTGCATACTAGCTTTTCCGCAACTAGTTAATTTTTATGAGCAATCATTTGTTGTTAAAACCATTCAAAGTGTTAGGTCAAGTGAGGTGCACGCAAGTGCACAAAAAGAACGTTTATTACTATAAATATCTATAAGCAGTCAAATAAAAAAAATAAAAAAGTAATCCAAAAGCATAAACAAGAAACAGGCATAGGTCAATCAACGAAAAGTATAAACTGGACTGTGACATTTTGGGGACTCAAAACGACGACAGTCCATGATAGGGGAATATATATACAACAGCCACCTGAATGCAAACGTGAAGACTTTAATTTATGTGTGTGTCTAATTGGTCACACCTGCGCTCAATCAATCAGTATGCAGGAAAGTAAAAGCGTGGAATCTTAAAGTTTGGGTGTGTGCTGGAAGATGTCCGTGTCCTCCATGTTTGTAGGCTGTAGTAGCTGCGCTGTTTACCCATCTAAGAACTGACAAAAAGCTTACAATTTGTGAACATGTAATATATTCACATTCAGTATTTTAGGCCTAGTTCCAAATGTGCATATCTAGAAGAATTTTTAAAGCTGCATGTGCAAAGAACATTTGATATTTCTTAATTAATAAAATAGCATGAATTATGAAATATGTGGTGTTTTTTGCATCTTGTCCAACCTTTTAATATTAATAATACAAAACACATAGATCATATATTTATGAAATACTCAAGGTGTGATTCTTTCATCAACTGAAAGCAATATTTAATTAAATGTTGGGTTGTTTGTAGCACATACTCAACCTTTAGCAGTTTAGTTAGAGAGAGTATCTCCAATAAGTGGAATTTTGGTCTGGAAGGATAGCTTTCCTCCTTAGTTTTATTTGTAGTCACTTATTCATGGCACCAATAAATACATTTTCAAAAAAATAATTTTGTAAATGTAATAATTTTGTAATTTGCATTATAACCCTATAATTTCCTAAACTGTGTATTATTTAGAACGGTCAAAATTCATGCGTTAATGCAAATTTATTCTAACAGGAATCATTTTATAAATTTTACTGATTATGCAGCGTGCATTTCTGTTTAACAAGTTTCAATAAAAAGATAAATAAATAAAAATATAAAAGTCTAAATTAAAATATTCAATGCAACACATTTATTCATGACATCCTTTCTTTACTAAGATATAAAAAGGAATAAACTTCATCTTTTTTTAATCACTAAACATTTCATTTACTGAAGTCTCAAATCGAGCACCAAATTCTGCCATGATGCACACATCCGGCAATTAAAACCATCCGTGTGGAAACATAGTAAAAGTTCGGTTTGGTGTCCTGATGATTTACGTAATTTTAAACACCATAATTACTTTAAGACATATACAATTGTATTTTTACGAGCTCCACTGTTATCTGAAAGTGTAAACAGGCTTGTCTGTTTGAACAACTGGCTCAGTGCAAATAAAGAAAAGTAATGGGAACCTTTGGGGGTTTTTTATTCTTCTTTTCCATGTTGTTAATGGACACGAACAAGTTCTTTGAAAAACATCTGTGACCTCTGAAACATGTCTAGTCTTCATGCTCTATGTTGAGTATGGTTTATAATAAACATACATTTGCCCATGCCCATGTTGATTTTGATATAAATAAAAAAATATATTTTAATACATTTAATAAAATTCTACAATATATGTTCTTACCTCAATTGCTTACAAAAATAACAGGGTTTATATAATTTACTTGTTTTCCAAATTCATGACTCATCTTTTCTACAATTCAGTTTGAACAGTTATTATTGCAGTAACAATCCACTATGATTAGTACCATTTTATAGTTTATTTTTTGAAGTTTAGCAGCATAACACTAAGTTCAAATAAAAAGACACCACTGAATTCACACCAGATCAATACATTAACCATCAACATAGGTGTGAGATGTTGAGGAGCATCCATTTATGCTTTTATTATATACTTTTTCTTTTCCTTATGCTTATTGCATTTCAAGACTACTATAAATCTACCTGAATCATAGAGTCAGAATAAAAAGGAATTTAAGACAATTTTTAAATGCTAATTATTATGTTTGTGCCTAATTAGATCTTTATGTTTACATTAAATTTCTTCAATACTAAATCTTATATACATTAAAAATACGAATAAAAGGAATTAAACTTGCCCCATTTTAGTTTTTCATTTGTGCAGGGTGGTAGTTTTGGATTGAAGCCAACCCCACCAACTTATATAATGTCCCAAGAATTAATTCGTCTTACTGTAATCAAGCAGTGCAAGTAATGAGTTTTGACCTTCATTATAAATGTCTTTTAATACATCGATAATTTTCCTCCACCTACAAAAGTGAAATTCTTTTGTTAAAGTGAATGCATTAAGCTGAAATGTAGCCTAATCTAGCATGTAAACATAGCTAGTGTACATAAGGAACAAAGACAAATGGAGAGCTAAATTATCTATTGATTTGAGAAACATCAGAAAATACATGTACAAGCTTTCATACAGACTCAGAATAAGCATTGATAGACAAAGATTTATTCATTTGTTTGTCCACCATGTAAAAACTTGAAGTGAAACTCTAATGAGCTAATAGGCTAGATCAGTTGGTAAATATTATTAAAGTCATAGAGATTTAGGGAAATGACTGTTCATGTAGGTCGTGATGTGTGAGCCGGGCATTTAGCAAGATACTGGCTAATGTTTCAGGTGTGAGATGTGCTCATTAGAAGTCAAGCGATCATCTTTATTCTCTCACAATATAGTTAAACAGACGAAGAAGGCAAAGCTAATTTAGAAAGATTAGCATCATCAGCAGGCTACAGACGGCTAATAATAACAAGATACATGTCCTATGCTGGTAGTACTTTTCATTTTAATCTTAAATACAAGCATAAGTGAAAATATACATATATATATATATATATATATATATATATATATATATATATATATATATATATATATATATATATATATATATATATACACACACACACACACACACCAGTCGATTGTTTTCTACTGCCCCTTGTGTGCATACCCATTTTACAGCATTGCAGAGCCACACGGCTGTAGGGTCTTCAGCATGAGACATAATGGCTGCCCCTTTTTTTTTTTTTTTTTTTTTTTTTTTATGTGGTCTTCCCCTCAACCCAGCTGTCTTCTAATCCCCTCTTTTTCTCCTCCTCTCGCTCTTCTTCAGGCTAACATTTGGCAAAATTCTAGCTTGGACGAGAAGGGGACCAGCCAACCACGGAGACACAAATGTATTCAGAGCATTTAGTAGCCCGGATTAATCGAATTATAATTTAATCATCTGATCAAACAGCAATTAGCATAATCACTTCTGGGGAAAGGATGATAGAGAGGAGGAAGGAACACGCGATAAACCTCGGGCAACTGGCGCTCTAATGAGACGTTTAACTGCGAAAACACACTTTAAATGTAACATTTTATCCGCTGGGATCCTCATCAGATGTTAATGTTTACCGAAGGATATGTGTGGAAATTAACGCAAGGAGGTGAAGGACAATTTGGATTTTGGCATGTTAAGATTGTAATAAGCCCAAGAAAAAACAGGAACAGTTATAGATCTGTATATATCTGTATTTGTAAAAAAAATTATATTCCTCTATTTATGTTGAATAAAAATTCATTGTGTCCTTTAAATCTATAGATGACCAAAAGTAAGATCATAAAATGGTCAAAATTAATGCAATCTTTTTTTTTTCTGAATTTCTAGTAGACAGTATGTCAAAGTGTTTCCAATTTCATTGATATCTTCAACGATGGCAAAAATGTACAAAAGTATATGCACCCTTTTCAAATACCTATGCAGTGTTTATACATATTCAGTAAATTCATTAAAATACATGTACATTTACACGTAGGGTTTTTTTTTTAATCCTGCAAATGGTTGTATTTGAATGTGAGAACATGAACATGGACAATATTAAAATGCTTTGTGGCAAATCAATCATGTTATGACGGTAACTCCTGTTTCAACACTATGATTGATCCACCAAAATGCATAAGAATTCAAAGAAATTTATTAAAGTGTTCATTGGTCATTGCAGTCATAAAAAACACAACGATTTTATGATTCACGTCAAAATCATGAATAGATATTGGCCATGTCCAATATGACATTAAGAAAGCACCTGAGGAAGCCTCTTTATTATTTCTTATTCAACTCTGCATTAACAGATGCAGTACAGGCTAAAAACATTTCTATAGTATGCTGATTTGTTGTTTTCTCCAGCTAGAACGATTCACGTCACTGCTAAGAATGTACTGCAGATGTCGATAGATGTACTGCTACAACGAAGCAAGAAACAGACGTGCACTCCTTGTGTATTGAGATTTTGATACAGGTGTGTAACGATTAAAGAATTGGACTGATGCATCAATTTAAAACGAGTCAACTAAAACAAACCGATTCAGCGATTATAAATCAATTACAATTGATTACAAAGTGCCTGTAACTCCAATACTTTTTAAAAGATTCTGTTACTATGAACAAGATCACTCGCATGTTAAACATGAACCAACTCCAGACATTGAGGAATCGAAATATAGCATCGTCTCAAAGCAGTAAATACCTAACCAAAGCCTTATGGCTCACACTCTTAGTAGAAAACACACACAATCCTTCTTCACTTGCAAATGAAGTAAAAATCTTCTTTATATTTGTTTTTAAAAAGTGTCACCGTGTAGTTTTTACATATTACACTATAAGCAAATCTAAAGAAAACAATTTGTCTGAATAATTGTCTTGGGTTTAAATAAATGTTTTATTTTGCAGTCTTGAAGAAATTCACAATAAGATACTCAAAATAAAAATCTAAAGAATCTTAGTAGGATTACCACCTATTATTTTCACAAAAATGCTGCTATTTTTAATTTGCTTGGACTAAAAATCTCGGAATTTGTAACAAAATGGCTTTTTATTTATTACTTGCATTCGAAAATACTTAAATTGTACTACATATTGTATTCCCAAGTAATTTTAAACATAAACCTGAGGGGTTTACTACAATTTCAGGACCACTAGATTCACACAGAAAGTTTGATTAATGAGAAAGAAAGCCAGTCTTAACATTGACCCTCTCCCACTTCCTCTCATCATCTGAATTATTATATGATTGTCTTAAACTTACTCAGTTCTATTATAATTCTACAGTAATCGTAGTGTTTTCTCGTGACTTCAAGTCTAATCAGTTTCGGCTCATTAGAATCGTTAGAAATTCTGGTTGAGATGCTGTCACAGTAATAAACAGAGTAATAAGATGATTGATATTCCATAAGGAATGTATGAAGGTTTTAGTATTAATAAGCCATCCACATTAATGCTTCCCCCCACTGTTATTTCTAATGATTGAGGAAAACAACTGTCAGAATATTAACATCTTTACATAATGCAGTTAGATGTATAGTTGTTTTGGGAATATATATAAACCTTCAACACAACACACGTTTATTTACAACGTTCTTTCTTTACTCAGATATAAAAACAATTATAAACTTCAGCGAAAAATTCTTTTTAATCAGTAAACATTTGTTTTACTGATGCGGCAAGTCTCAAATCAAGCATCAAAAACCGCCAGGCATCCGGCAATAACCGTCCATGTGGAAACATAGCAAAGTTGGTGTCCTAATGATTTACGTCATCTAAAACACCATCATTACTTTTAAATATTTCTAAGAATATGTGTTCATGCTCTATGTTGAGTTTGGTTTCACTAATAACAAACGTACATTTGCATAAAGCATCAATATTTGTCCATGCCCATTTTGATTGGAGTATTAAAAACGTTTTCATTATCATAGTTTTCATTAAAGTATTCATTTAAGGTACATTTAAAACAAATAAAAATGTGCAATTAAGTTGTGATTTAATCGCGATAAAATATTTTAAATGTTTGACAGCCCTAATCTTCTATTTCGGTACTGTTGGGGGAAGAAATGCAAAATATAAAATTGCTTGTCGTTTTTTATTTATGCAGTTTGTTATTATTAACATTTGTGATCATCGACATTTAAACAGTTTACAATTTTTTAACAATTTCAATAAAATGAATGCTCGGTTAAATAATATATCAAATAATATTTTATAATATTTGATTCAAATAAAATAGAATAAATCAAATTAATGCATTACACTTTTTTATTATATTGATTAAATTGAGTAATCAATGACATTGGCACAAATTAATTTAATTCAATAAAATTTTACAAATGGAAAAATTAAATTAAATAGTTTACATTTGTTAGACCCCATTTGGGAAACATAGATGTGTATGTAAGTTTGTGTGTGTCAGTGTGTGTTTTACATTTAATATGAAATTTTCTTTAGATATGTTTTATTAATTGTTCTACTTATTTCAGCATACCTTAACAATAGTCTTCATTCATTCTATTCATCAATAATTCACTACCTCAATATGTGGAATTGTTAGGAATTTTTGAAGCCGGACATAAAATGCTAAAGACGCTAGCGCTATGCATGCACAAAACAAATCTTATTTCCGGTACGGAGTGAGTAGCCCCAGTGACACTGCGCTAACTCTACTTTGTATTTTATACCCCCTGGCATCATTGTGTATGTTTTTAAGGTTAATAATACTAATATAAAATGCACTCAAACTGGGAGGCGGAGACTAAACAAACTTGCGGTCCATGACTTAATACGTACCCGAGGGAACTCAGATTTAAACTATGTTTCGCACGTAAAAGGGATTGCATTCGGTACACGTGTGTAGCAAACTGAAAGCTCTGTAATGGAAATGTTCAATACAAATAGGTGTACAGTTACACCCCTAATATATATTATATATAAAATGTATTGTTAACCCAAAACCCAAATGTCATGAATTTATTAACATAACTTTTTATGATGTGCAGTTAAATCATCTGGACATCTGGAATAAATACATGGATAATAACATACAGCATGCAAAAAAAAATAAACATTTATTTTGGCATTTACTCTTGTTCAGTTATTATTTGTAAACGAAATGCCCAAATATCCTATTAATTATATAGTAATTCAAAATAAAAGTAAAAAATGTGAAAGTGCAAATTTGACCATTTGTTAGAAACACTTTTGTCACATGACATTCTCAGCCATATAGCCAATAACATATTTTTTTTGCTCCAAGAATAATTTCGAATTCAAGACATGAATTATTTAAAAATGACAGAAAATCATACTATACTGTTATCTTTTGCTCGATAATGAACATCAACGGAATCAGAAAACTAAAAACAAACAAAAAAAAAACGAACAGCCATCTCAGGTCAAATGATTTTCTGTAAAGATATTGGGTGAAGCTTAGCATAATGCTTACACAACTCTCAGCCACATCGTCTTTAGTAAAATCGGAGCGAAATGACCGAGTGCTTTCGCTAAGGTTCTGCTTTAATCTTATTTCTAATGAAACAGCAATTTTCACTCCAGCCAGGTCAGTCTGAGCAAATGTTATGTAATAAAACCCAACAATCCCACTCTATCAACCAAACTTATAATTATAAAGATGTCTCAATTATATGTGGGGACCCAGAGCTGATTTTTCGAAAGAGGTGAAATCTGTAGACAAATGGCACGTTCCTGGAGCGCAAACAGAATGCCGAGCAAACACTGCAATAATTGATTTTAATCCAATTAGCCTGTGTAAGCCTTCCATCCAGTGCCTGAACAATGCCACGCTAACTTGGGAGAATCTTTAAATAGATAGAGGATTGAAAGGCATAAGACTTTCATGAGCACCTTGCAAAAACTCGAACAGATGGGCCCTTAATCAGCACAGTGGCTTAATTGCCCCCAGTAGATTAACTCCCACAAAACACACTTCCGAGCTGGCCAAACGGAGTCAAATTAGTGCTCTCATTCTCCACCTTCAATATTCATTTTCAAACAATAAAAAGCCTGCGTTATAATCGAGATGATTACTCGCTGGTATTTTTTTTTTTATTTTTTTTTTTTTTTATCTGGCAACCTTCTCTAATCTCATCAAGAAACACATGCTGTCCATATATAGGATCAGCTCAGATAACAGAGCAGGGTATGTTTTCAGATTAGGATTAGGATTTGCACGAGATTATAATCTGTCGTTACTCTTAGTGCATTACTTCCAGTCCTGCAGCTCAGAAACTATACCATATGTATATACGTAGCAATGAATCTATAACGTCTCCGTCCCCTGCATCCCCTCTCGCGAGACAGCTAACGTACTGTTTAATTGTACACATTCAAATTTGAACATGCGTTGCCTGAAGGGTTGCTCGGCATTAAAGCGGGAGCAAATTCCCAAAGCCGCTGTAATGCGTCTATCAAAATTAGCATCGAATACATTTTTCGCTCGACACAGCACAAACGCAGTTTTGCAAGACATCTGCCCCGAAGTTACACAGCAAGAGTTTCAAGGATTGATGGTTTCAATAAACATCTCAATTAAATCTAGTATTACTGTATAGACATACAAAAAAAAATACGAATTCCACATTGTGATAAACATTGTGACATGCTGCCTTTAATTTAACATTCTCAAGAAACGTGATAATAAGTAATGCAGTGCCACAATAGAAATATAAAAGGAAATGATATGATTAGAGGTTTCGAATATGTATTTTCAGAAAGCTTGCCTTTGCGTTAGAACTAATTTCTGAATTTCTGATTTTGTGCATCGCATGCTGTGTATTTCAGCACTTTTTTGACATTTTGTATTATGCTATAGCTTAATACTGCTAACAGGGATGGGCAATATGACAACATGGCATTGTTATTGGGGCGATTTTGGACATCACAATATGCATGCAATGTAATGTATTATAAAGTGTCACATTTTAAGAATTCGTTTTCTTTTTTCTTTTTACAAACTGGTTTACAACCAAAAAATTCATCGTCCCATATTTTTGAAGTCTTCTAATAGTATTTCTGCCATAAACACTGTTTCGGATCTGATTGTTCACACCATGCCTTCACATGATACTGATGCCATCATACAGCTCAATGTGCAAAGATCTACAGTCATAAATTACGAATAATGGTGTATATAATAAATCAAAAATGTAAATAAATCAAGAATTGGATCTACGCTTTTCACTGTGGCCAGGCAGCGCAGTGATAAAAGCTCTACATGTACATTGCACTTCTAGGATCGTTCTCGCTATGGCCTTATTTGATGAAACACCCAGCCATGGCATTCATGATGGAGGTTTCCATAGAGACAGGCCAAGGAGCATGAGCAACCTTGTAGAGATCTAGAATTTTCTAGAATAGGCTTGATCCATAAAATAAAAGAAGAAGAAGAAGAAAAGGCCAGCTCTCGAGTTTCACAGGATATTATAAGCAAAAAAAAAAAATCCCTTCAACCATTTCTGCTATTGAGACTTATCAACCTGATCGTCGACCGCTTTTATTTCTAAACGCTCTCATTTCTAGGATGTGTCAAAAAAAAAAGACAACGTTGTTCATGTGTCGTAGTAACAAAACACTGCTGGAAAAACAGGAACACACCATGATGTACAGAATGTACAAACAGCCCAGAGCTCACATGACTCTCATCCTGCTGTCTAACCTGGTGTATGATGAATAATCTGTCCTTATTGGTCTTTTATGAGATTCAGCAGCTGAGGCAGGAAAAAGAGGGAGGCACTGTTTTCTTCTCTTATCCCCCCCCCCCCACATGATTTTTTGCTGTTAATATACCACGCGATGTGAAACGATATACACCTCAACACCTCTGTCCCGAAAAAGACAGCAGCCATGTCCACATCCGTATCCGCAGCCACATCTTTTTCTCCTTTACCAAAACAATTTCACTTTTGATCTCTTCAAACCCACCGTCGTTCGGATCTACGGTCATTTTTTTATTGCTTCTAGATGTTGCATGGTAACCTTGATTCAGCAACGTTTGTGTGTCATTTTTCAGATTTGATTTCTTTCCCTGCCTTTCCCTTCATTTTGCTTTTTTTCCCCACCCTCCTTTGGTCTCCATTCCGTACACACCCAACCATGTTTTTTACCTACTGACCGTTTCAGCGCGGATAAAAAAAAAAAGATAAAACCCCACAATCTTTTTCATCTCCAATATGATTTTTTTGCTGTTTTTGTTCCAATCTATGTAATGCATACATCCTATTTATTTATTTTAACTTTGCACACACACACACACACACACATACACACACACACACACACACACACACACACACAACTGGCCCTGAATGCAGGGATACTATATATAACTAACACACACCCAGACAGAAACACTGCATTTTCCTATTCCTTAATATCTCTAAGCGCTCAAATAATAATATTGCAATAAAGAATATGTACAATTGTGTCTATATATAAATATATACCATTTTTTTTCTTTAAGGATTTACATATTACAATCATCCGATTATGATTAAAGATTTGAAGCACAGGTAAAGGTGTTTTCAAATGTATGTACACCTCTCTACAAATACCAAAGCATGTTCATCTATATCATCATTTACAAATTACTACTAACCCCCCCCCCCCCCCCCCCCCACACCACACATTTATATACATATATATATATATATATATATATATATATATATTATATATATATATATATATATATATATATATAGATATATAACAATTATCAGCATGTATCTGATTGGTTGTGCTGCTTCCAAAACATCTTGGACATGTCAAATGGTCTAGTTGGAGGAATGCAATTATCTTGATCATTGTGGAAATGACTGAGGGAAGGAAAAGGACATGATCTGAAGACACGTCATGCCATGCATGCATGGTGAAGCCACCGGTCTTAATCATGCCTCTTTTTTTTCCTCCTATATATAAAACGCGCCTCATCATCAAATGCCATCTAAATCACTTAAGGTGTTAAACAGGAGCTCGGGTCCATTAACGCGCCATCGAGCGGAAAGTGAATGGCAGGAAACGCGCAACCTGTGTAATTAGCGCTAAACCCCCCTAGAAGACGCACACGCACTCGGTGCGCGCGCGCGCGTGTGTGTGCATGTGCGCGTGTAGGATAGAGAGATGGGCCTTTTTTCCTTTTTGCACTGATTAGGACCTGCACTTGAGCTTGCATTCGAAAAGAGCTGCCTTTAAATCACCTTTATAATCCTGAAGTATTGGTTATTCCTCGTTTTTTTTATGTGCACGAGCCTTAATTAAGACCGAGTACAAATCTAAATGTGATTTTGATCATAGATGAAAAAAACAAAAAAACAACTGTAAATCTGACCAACCATTTGAGATGCTCTGGAGAAAGAGAAATGCAAATATCCACATGCCCCGCTCCGTTCAATCCCCAAGCTATGCTTCCTCTTCGCACTCCGCGCACTTTGTCCACTGTTGGTTTGTTTGTTTTGTTTAATTGTTTGTTTGTTTGCTTGTTTGCGTCCTGCCACCTCTGTAAAAGGGCAGAAAAGGTACGATTCGGGCCGGTACTCGGTGACAGGGGGTGTGCAAGCTTCGCGCTCTCGTGCGCCGGGCACGAGCGTCGTGCGTGCGCTCCCGCAATCCGGTGCCTTGGAGTGCCCGGGTTTGTCCTGCGTGTCCCAGTCCGAGTCCCAGTCCAAGTCTTGAGTCCGAGTCCTGAGTCCTGAGTCCAGGAACCTGTTCAGGGGAGAGAACGTCTCTGCGCCACGCGCTTCGTACGGAAAAGCGAAGAAGAGGAAAGAAAAGTCGGAAACAAGACCAAGAGGCAAAAAGACGCACTCGTGCGTGTCATTGAAATGCAAACCAAACCGGGTGGGGGCGGAAAGGGAAAAAAAAGGAAAACGCAGTTAAAGAAGAAATAAAAACATGCATGTGGGGAATGTGGAAAAGGGTAAATAAATCATATTGTTTTAGGGGGGAAAAGGGGAGAAAAAAAGCAAATCCAGGGTAAAAAAAAAAAAAGAAGCAGAAGCAGCGGGAGCGAGCGAGGGAGCGAGCAGTCGCTGGATGCTGGAACTCAGACCATCTTCACGCGCCTCTCGCCGTCCCGCAGGCTGCACGCACGCGCATGCATCTCGTCCCCGCAGCCGGGCTTTTTTTTTTTTTTATGTTTTTTTTTTTTTTTTTTTTTTTAATAGCGTCGGCTTGGGCTGCGCTCGCGCTCTCGGGCTCCCAGCATCACGGGTAAGACATGCGCCTTCCTCTCTCTCTCTCCTCTTCCTCCGAGGACCCGCTCATCCCTCCCATAGCGCCTTAAAGGAGCCGAGGTTCACGCCTCCCTTGCGCGCGCGCAAAAAAAAAAAAATGTCAGGGTGCAAGAGGGGCACCTGAACTAATGATGCGCGGATCTAATTGCCTTAATGAGGACTGATACGTGGTTCATGTGGGGGGGGGGGGTGATTTCACCCTTTCTTTCCTGTTCCATGCTTTGAATTGCGTTGCTCCAGCCACAGCACCTGTCACACCTCATCACGCCCTTGGTGTGCATGAAAAAAAATTGGAGTGTTAGAAAAGGAAAATGTGGGAATGACTGGGATGCTAGATCATGCCAAGGTTTTTAGCACACTGAAGACCTGGGTTAGGTGTCTGCACAGTCAGTAAATGTGAATGCACTAATATTTCTTGTAAAGCCCAAATGAGGCATAGGTTTAAGCTCCAAATAAAAAGACAAAAACTAAAAAATATGTTAGCACCTTTGTGATCCTCTTGCCGTCCTGTTAACATTATCATAGCTACTAAGTCACATTTCTACACAGAGTCTTTCCTAGAGTGCAATATTATATCAGCTAAACATATTATATCAGCTAAAAACACTTGTGCAATTAATCTGAGCTTGAGTCACTTGGGAAACTGTGATTTGTAGTCCGTCGTTTGTAAAGAATGGTGGGGGAAATGTGAAAAAGTCTTGAGTCACCTTCAAACCTGGCTTCGGTGAAAATTTTAATTATTTAGTAAACGATTTTGCACATGAATAGTGGATTGGGAATTCTAGGTTGCCCCTATGTGTAGAGGAAATCTGTGTGTGTGTGTGTGTGTGTGTGTGTGTGTGTGTGTGTGTGTGTGTGTGTGTGTGTGTGTGTTGCCCAGAGATTAGTTTTCCATCTCGGGTGTGTATTCCTACTTCACATCCAGGCTCTGGATCCTAGACAATCACGTACAAAAGAGGTTCCTGACCGTAAACGAATATCAGAAACCATAATTATGCAGCAAATTCACAAATACACTTTACAAAGATGATTATATCATATTGTATATCATATTTTATAGTATTATATCATTCTATTTAATAAAATGAAATAATTCTTTTCTAAACAGACACCAAATGGACAACTTTCCCCATACAGAGATTTATATAATTTATTTTATTAAATGGAGGGACACATTGGCTTAGTGGTCTTACACTTCCGGGATGAGGATTCTAATCCCTCCCTCACCCGGTGTGTGCAGAGTTTGTCTCTTCTTGATGAGCTTCATATTCCTCCAGTTTTCTTTCCCAATCCAAAACCCACGTGGGTGACTGGCTTTTCCATTTCCGTGGCCAACCTTTGTGAATGGGTGTGTGAGAGAAGTGTGTGCAGTTCAGTGCTGGACAGTAAATAATTAAAAGTAATTGTTAATGTACTCAAGTAGCATTTTTGCGCATCTGTACTTTACTGAAGCATTTGCAGTTGGGGAGAACTTTACTTTAACTTCAATACATTTCAAAGTCAAAACTCAACTACATTTTGCAAAATCTGTTGTTCCTATTTATTTATGAGTGAATAAAAACATAACTGGTCAAACACACAGTTTTGTGAAAAAATTATAATAGGAACATTAAAGCTATAATAAATCATAGGTTCCCTGGTGGTCTAGTGGTTTGGATGCGGCGCTCTCACCGTTGTGGCCCGGGTTTGATCCCTGGTCAGGGAACCAACCCCAGCCATTTCAGTGCCTGGGGAGGGTTGCGTTAGGAAGGGCATCCAGCGTAAAAACATGTGCCAAATCAAACATGCGGATGATCCGCTGTGGTGACCCCTAACGGGAGAAGCCGAAAGAAAGAATGAATAACCATAATAAATCATAGTACTTTGGATACTTAAGTACATTTGAAGGCAAATTCTTTTGTACTATTACTCAAGTAAAAGTTTAAAGGGAGCTCTTTTACTTTCACTGGAGTCATATTTTAGTGTATTTCTACTTTAACTCAACTACATGGTTTGTGTACTTTATCCACCACTGGTGCAGTTATGCCCTGTGATGCTATGACAACCTGTCCAGGGTGTTCCTTACCTTGTGTGTGGAGTGAAGACTATGTCTAGGCAAAGCCGTATAGAAAATGGAGGAATGGATCAATTAGAAGTAGAACAACACTGTTCACACAAAGGAAAATAACAGCACTATCAGATTTGGGGTAGACCCTTGGGTATACTCGGAATGCTGATGAGCTTTTGGGAAGATTATTTTAAAGTCACAGATGAGGAGCTTAACTGGAGAGATTTTTTATTATCTATCAGCCAAAACCTACGATCATCTACTGAACATAAGGGTTAAGTGGGTATAAGAAAAGTGTGTAAGATTTCTTGACAAATTAGGTTTAGAGGGATTGAAATTCAATTCAGTAGCCATAAACTCGAAGACATAACGATTCATATTTCAGGTAGTTCTATTTAATTGATTATAATTAGGCCACATGTTACATATCCATTCATTAGTTCATTCATGTAGCTACACGCACACACTTCAACATTCAACATTTGAAAACCGAATGAAATGTATGATTAAATTCTAAACAAATAAGGCCTTTGTTTTCTCTGGTTTCTTTGCTGCCACACCCCATTAAAGGCATGCTGTAATACCTAGTGCCAGACAGAGATAGAGAAAGAAAGAAAAAAAAGGGAGAGAGAGAGGGTGAGAGATAGAGAGAGAGGCTTCAGTATTGACATATGACAGGTGGGTAGAGATGCCGCCTTCTCCTGATTGGCTGGATGTTCGTGAGCCATATCACATTTTTGATACGTACATAGTCTACTACAGAGACCAGTATTTCACCTCTGAACAGAGCTCTAATATGACAGCTCACAAACAAGTTGAGCCATATACCTGCTCTTGTTGCCTGTATTGTATTGCTAGTGGTGTCACCAGAAGTACTGAATGCTGAAATACTGATGACATTTCCGTGAGAACTTGCTTTATAAAGTATAGTGCACACTTTTTTTTATACACATGCCATTTTACTGCTAGCACTTGAACAATAATTCTTAATATAGAAAACTTTAACACCTTTGTGAGGGAGATGATCAACACCTCACTTATAGTAGTGGAACATCTAATCCAAGATATGGGGCGAACGTCTGCCAACTGTCTGCCAACCGTAGTTAGAACGATCCGGTCTGCTCAGCAAAATCTGCCATGAGTGTTTGGTTTGCGTTCAGTCCAAAGAACCCATTTATAAAAATGTCCAGATTTTAGAAACACAAATCCAGCAAGACCAAATGCAGCACATTTAAGTCAACTCTTTTTTCAGGTTTCAATGGCAACAAAGGTTCCTCTTGCCCTGCAAGTTCTCAAGCCCTTACAGGCATGACTCAATATTGGAGTGCCTCAATTTCGTAAACCAGATTTTACTTACAAATTGCCATGAGGAGGGTCCCTTATCTAAGCAAACACTATGACACAGGGTGGCAAATATCATCCGCATGGACTATAGATAGGCTGGACACCCAGACCCTACTGTTTCCTGCCACTCTATGGCAAGGCCTTTTCATAATTATTGCCTAAAAGTGAACGAGGTGGTATCAAAAAGTTTTAAGACAAACTCTATTTACAATAATGTAATTTATTTAACTATGTTACCACACTATTACGTTAAAAAAACTCCCCTTAGACAGCAATACAACGCTCCCAGCATTCCTGCCACTTCTGGAATGTGTCCTGGAAGTCTCCTTTTGCAAGCACCTTCATCTTCGGGAACTGGGCAATGTCCAACGTAGCCAAATTTGGCATGTGGGATCATGTGGATTGATCTCCAATGGTCTCTGAAAGACTCGTTGAAGATCATTTTGATCTCTCGTCATCTTCCAGTGATGTTCTTAAAACACCTCAAACGTCTCATTGCAGCATTGCCATATTTAGAACGTATGTCGTGTCAAATGTCTCCGTGGCAGATTTGCCCAGTTTCACACAGAATTTCCCGTTTGCACTTTGTTCTAACTTGCTGTCCATGATTAAATTGCAGACGTGGTAATGCACATGGTCAGAATAGCACCAGTTAGCACCATTAGTCTCTTAACTTTTTGATACCACATCTAGGAGATGTAGCTTTGATGCTGACTGGATGTCACTGTGCATTTTCTCTGGATTCCACAGGTTACCAGCACCCTTCCCAGTGTCATGAGTGCAGTGAGAATTACGTTTACATTCATGTTTACAGCATTAGCAGACATGCTTATCTACGCAACTTTGTAGGCAAGTATTACAATTTAAAATCAGATGTTTGGCAGCTATGGGATCCCATTGAAAGGAACATACTAATAATTTCCTCTTGGGAAGGTTAAAAATAAGTCTTGAAGTTGAATTCTGGTTCAGTATCAAGGGTCACATGGTGAGCAGAGCAAGATCAGCCAGTAGACCCAATTTAATATGACAAGACTGAATAAGTACTTGAGTCAACAGATTCTCTTAGCTTTGTGAAGAAGAAACCTGCACGACTGAATTCGTCTATGAAAAACAATTGGCTGTCCCCAAGGCTTTCAGATGGTGTGATCTTAATTTTGCCCAGGGAGATCACAAAATCTTGATGTAGTGATGCATCTCCAGGGACATACAGCTGCTGAGTCTTGCTTGGATTTCTGCTGGGAAGCTTCCATCCAGGATGGAATGGAAATCTATATGAGGATTTGACCTCACTGAAAAAGCGGGAAAAACAAAAGTGAAACCCCTACTGAGGCTTGTGGGACACCAATAGAGAGTCTGTCTGGTGAAAATGAGGATTCCCTCTATGTTATCTGATTAGACTGTCTCTTTATATAATAATCAAAACAACTCCCATGCTGTGCCTTATATTCCAAGAGTAATGAGTATAGACAATAGAGTCTTGTGTTGGATGATGTTAAATGCTGCAGAAAGACCAAGCAGGATGAGGATTGATAGAGTCTGGTCAATAATCATTCACTTGGGCAGTTTCTGGTGGGTTAGGCTTTTGGAGATTGTCCTGGGTAAGATAGAAAGCAAACTAACTTTATATCTGACTTTCAATGACATTAGAAAGAAAAACAGATTGAGAATGGGCTGCTTCGACATGGGAATGATATCTGCGTGAAAGCAGTAGGTACTGTACATGGCCAGAATCGTTTACAGTGGAAGTGATGTAGGAGAGGAGATCTTGAAAGATGGTCTGGAGCATTATGAAAGGTATTAAATCCAGCAGGCAGATTGTTTGATTGCTGAATGAGATAATGTGCAGCATCCCTTCTGACAAAAGAGGAGAAAAAAATGTGAGAATGAAAGTAGATGGATTTTGTTTCTCATGCCATTGTGCCATGTGCCATCCAGGGGATTTTCATCACTGCTCATAATCAGCCAGGTAACACAGAATCCCCAATGCCCAATTTACTGTCTTTCAGAACCAGAGCCAATAGGATTCCAGGGACACTGGAATTTTATGTGAATACAGTGTCATATTTCTCTCCATGTCTCCATGAGGTTTTGGAATTCCAGGTAATTGTAACATCCTGTAGTGAGATATCCAAACTTCATAAAACAGCTATGGCATTTAGATGTTTTTGGTGACCAAAGTACTACCTTCTAATAATATGCATATGAGAATGTAATGTTAGTTTGTGTAATTGTTCAGACAAAATCCTTATATTTTTTCAGGTGCCCAATTCTGACATACTTATTCCGCTGGGGGCTCCTTTCATCTCCTAGACCTGCCAGATTCATCCTGATGCTCTACTCATGCTCGGTCCCTTCTCCTCCTTCTTTATCTGGAACGTTCGGCACTGTTGACTCATCCTCTGCAGTTGTTGATACCCTCACATGGGTACCCTAAAACTTTAATGCTTCATTGAATAATCTAACGTGCACACCTGAAGCTTGCATGTAAATCATATACATCATCATCAAAATCCCACAATGCATTTGAGGGTTTGCCTTTGTGACAGTGTTTGGTGTAATACAAGATAAAAAAAAAGAGTACAAAAAGGAAGAGTAAATTGTCTTTTATTAATAAATATTGTTCTTGGTGAAGAAACGTTGGTCAGTTATTTTAAGATATCCATGAAAAATGTCAATCATTTTCTATTAAACAAAAGGCATAAACCATTACTCACAAATAATAGTCATTTTTATCTGTTGGAAAATATGAACAGCGTGATGGGTTTTCCTTCTGGCTCACACCTATTCTGAAGACCCAGGCAACCTTCAGGGACTTTAGGCTGCTTTATATGCATGCGTGCACAGACACACACACACACACACACACACACACACACACACACACACACACACACACACACACACACACACACATACATACACACAAACCTGGTCTGTCAGGGGAGCACCTTTGTTTTGACAACTCAGTTCAGACACAAGGTTCCCTTACAACCAACACAGACTTCCCTATCATTGGCAAAATGTCAACCAGAGGACTCCGAGCCACTTAACAGCGGATCAGGTTTCCCATTTGTTTTGTTGCCCATTAGCCAAGAATAAAAGAGTCCAAATTACTGCCATATGATCCCTTTTGTCACCTTAAACAAAAAAGGAGACAAAATAGTCAACAGGTGCATGCGTCGATCCAAATATAATATTACCACCCTCAACTAGTGTCGAACTTAACGATGTGTCAGTAACAAGTAATCAGTAGGGATAAGGTTACAAATCACTGGACAAGAATTAGCAGGTACATATAGAAGAACTGTACAGTTAATTAAACATTTAGGTTAGTCAGACATTAATGTTAAAGTCTACGAAGTCTAGAATTAACCAAACCTACACACTATCCTACAAGCAATTATTGATGGTTTAAAAAATTCCGGAATTAATTACCCTTAAATCTGCTTGTTGTTGTATAACAAAAATCTATATTTTTTAATATTGGCTTTGGAAAAAAATTTATAGTTTATTCATAGCCAGGTTACCAGATATGGAACTTGACAGCTAATTTCTATAAATACATTTTTATTACATTCTGACAATGATTATGACTGAAATATTATTGAATACATTACAATACTGGTCAAATTTTGAATTCTAAAGCTAGCTAGGTATGTAACATGTCAAAGGTTTTTCTTTTTCAAAAATGTATTTTCATTAAGTTTAATCAAGCTCTGTACAAGAATAATGTTTCCTTATTATGTTTGTTCTTTATCTTTATGTTTTACGTTCTGCACTTGCATTCACTTCCCGATTCTTAACATGACAGATTGAAAGACTGAAATAATGGATGCGGCATCTTTTTTATGTGCATCAGTTAGGAGAAGAGACAGATGCAGCTTAAATGGCTTGATGTACTCTTAAACCGACTACTGTGAGGGCCTGATATCAAGCACCAACTTAATATGGTGTATGAGGAGGGCCCTCCAAATCCTGACTGAAATAGTAACCTATCCACTTTCCCAAACTTTGATGCCCTTTTGTGGACATCACTCTTGCTCCCAAACCCTGCTGAGAATGTTGCTCTGCCTCCCTGCCTTGTTGAAGATGTCCCTCAGCCTTACCACTCTACTGTGGACATTGTTCTACCTGCCCTGCTGTGGACATTGCTCTACCTCTTTGCACAGTTGAGAATGTTTCTTAAACTTAACTGCCATCCTGAAGACATCATTTTGGCTTCCAGCCATGCTGTGGATGTTGTTCTGCATGATGGCAACACAGAGTGCTCCAGTACAGATCCTTAACTCATCATGGGTGGCACTGTGTCTCATTGAATTGCCTTGGACATCACTAGGCTCCACTTAGATATAACTTTATCATTACTTGCTTAGCTGAGGATGTTACTCCACTCTCCTGCTTAGCTAAGAATATAGCTCCACCTTTTTGCTAAATTGACTACATTGTGTCTACTTCCTGTCTGAAGTATGTCGAAACATTTATGGCAGTTTCAGGTATTTATAATGCTGTACTGGTTGACACTTCCTGATTGGTAGCAGAAAAGTTTTTTACTAGTGATTCTCTTGATATTAATACTTATTATTAGTGAAGTAGGTGTATTTGTGCGCATGCGCAGTACAAATAGTGTTTCCGGTACGGATCGAGTAGTGACACTGCACACTTTGTCTTTTATAACTGGTATTGTCAGTCGCATTTTACACCTTAGGTTATATAGTTCTATATTTTCCTTGCCATGTTATATTTTTGTCCATTGTGTTTTACATTTGCACTGTAAATAACAAGTTCCACCCTTGCATCCAATTCCTGCTTCTTTATGTGACACTCTGGTCACTTCTTCTTTATTAACAACTTGGTCTCATTTAGTTTGTATAATTTCCAATAAAACATCCAAGAAAATAAACTGGAGTGGCAATTAGTGCTATTCTGTAGATAAGTCTTTTTGTTTGTTTAGCCAGATTAAAAAACAGACAACATAACACTCTACAATTGAAACATGTAAACAATGACCTAGCTAGCTAGCAAGATAGTATTTTCACACACAATGCTACTGTTAAGCTAGGCAATGCTATAAAACATAGCTATTTTTGCAATGATATATTGATTCTGAAAGAACTTTGACTAGCTTCAAATAAAATAAACTGCATATTCACATGCTTTCTTTAATATAGCAGACTCAAATATATGTAGCACCAAGGTTTTGGAGGAACGTTGTCTCATTTTACTGTGTACTGCGTTAGCTATATATGGTTAAAATGACAATAAAAGCTTATTGACTTGACCAAAGACCCATGCTAGATGAGAATTGGACTTTAATTTGGGTCAGAGTGACTGGAGCTGACAGAGTAACTAGATTCCTCAAAGAAAATAGCCTACTGCATTAATGAATTAAAAGTCAGGCCAAAGGCTCTTCAGATAGCATCAAATAATTGAGGAAACTCTGACAAGGAAAAAAAAAAAGGAAAAAAAAGACAGTTTTAATTAAATCAGAGGAAAGCACACTAGCAAACCAGATGTACTAACATGGTATTAGGAAAATTAGTGTGGTCATGGTGCATTGTCTGGATGGAGTCATTGGCAGTCACTCTACAGTACCTGGCTGTTCCTCCTAATATCATCTTCTTAAGAACCTGTTCACAAACTGTTCAAGCTACAAGAATATTTTCAAGTTTAGTAAGTGCTCTGAAAGTTTACTGGTGTAACACTGGCTCATTTAAATATGTAATGTCAACTAATACTTTAGTTTTTAGCATTATAGGAGCTAAACGTCCAGCAAATGTGTGTAGCTAAATAACTAAATAGGTGGCTGTTCAAGTACTTATGTTTTCATAATTATGTTTACCTAATCTCCAGGCAGCAAACATATTTTTTTATATTTGTCCCTTTAGTGAGATCAATATAAATACACAAGTTTTTCTTCAAGAGCACTTGAGCTTGTTAGAGAACACAAGAGCATGGAGTTATCAAAACTCTGGGACAAAGCAGTGGAAGAGAATAAATCTATATTTGGTCATAAAAAAAAGGGATATTTAAAAAGGTATTTAAAAAAAAAAGAGAGAGAAAGTTTTTTTTTACTAAGGTTCCATATAGAGAAGGCCAGTCTGGTCTAATTTTTTTACCTTGGCCTTGACAGAAGTTGTCAGAAACTCACCACCATACATCAGGATGACAATGATCCCAATAATGAAGCATGGTGGTGGTAGCTGCTGGTGGCACATTTTGCTTTACTTTTAGACTGTTCTGTGACTGATAGAGCAAGAAAATGGAGAAAACTCACCTAAACCAGAGGCACATGATAAAACCCAGGACATGGCAGGTGGAAAAGCTACCTACTGCATTACTGTAAAGGATAGTAATAACCAGTTTCAAGAAATGAAAGGAGATCTGATAAATAAATTGTGCTGTTTTTTCCATAAAGTAGCACAAGCTTAGCTGAGTTATGGGCTTCTACATGATTTTGACATTCAAGCAAAGCGTGTTAATATTTCCAATGGTGTGCCATCTTGCACATTAAACATGACCCATACCTGTGTGTTATTATCTCAGGCCATATACCTTAAAGAATTTCACAATCCATATGAAATTCTTTAATCATTTTGGATATTTCTTGATCAAATGTACCAAATAACAGTTACATGTTGCACAAATGTATATGCCTTGTTCCACTCTCTGGTAAAAAAAAAAAAATAAATGTGTATATTTAACACCATTCTTTGCTAACATACTTAGATAAAAGCTATTTGTTTAATGCTAGCATGTTAAATTAGCAAGCCAATAGACATAGACATGTTTTGGAAGGGGATGGAAATGAAAGAAAGAATAAAATGCTTTTACTTGTCACATACACATTACAGCTCAGTGATTTCTTGTTTAAATATACCAGCTTGTTAGAAGGTTGGGATCAGAGCGCAGGGTCAACCATGATACAGTTTCCCCGGAACAGAGAGGGTTAAGGGCCCAACAGAGGAAACTTGGTGATGAAGGAACTGAACCCCCTACCTTCTGAGCAGTAATCCAGAGCTTTAACGACTGATATAGAGTACCTCTTCTCTGACAGTGTATCTAGTCTAGGAGATGTAGCCAAATATCAGTGATATTAAAACATTGCAGTTGGTAAAGAAATCAAAATGTTTGAAATGTTTTTAAATGGTGCACAAACTATTACCTCATAAACAGTAATAAACTCAAAATGTGAGTCTAAGAAGCCTCAAAGCACAAATAGAACATTTGTTGAACTTGACATGATTTTGTCAGCTAACCACTATAAGAAAAGAGTTTGTTGGTGTACAGTAGTTAATGGTTCTTAGAAATCGCTAGTGGTCTACATCGAAGCACTGAAGATACTGCACACTGGAGATATAAATGTGAAAGAGAGAATATCTTGCTCCTAAAAAATTAAATCAGAAAATTTAGGCGTCAGTAGTATCATTAAACACAATACGTCTTTATGCATTACATGCATATACATGTTGTTATGCATTATGTTTTCATTTGTTGCCTGAAATAAATGATTTTAAATTATAGATTATTTAAAAACAATTAATAAGGTAAAAATCTGTACATCATGTTTCCATAAATTGCTCTCTGAGAAAGAAATTGTGTTTAGTCCTAGATGTGACTATGATGATGATAGTGATGATGTTTTTATTAACCTCATTTGTATTAATTTGTTGATTTATTTATATATATATATATATATATATATATATATATATATATATATATATATATATATATATAGAGAGAGAGAGAGAGAGAGAGAGAGAGAGAGAGAGAGATTTTTTTTTTTTTTTTTTTTTTTTTTTTTTTTGCTCAGCAGTTTTCCTACTGGTTCATGACACATATCTACACTGATGCTGAACAGTCTCCAATTTCCAATCACTTGACTAGGAATTATTGTCAGGTAAAAAATATGATGGAAGAGAGAGAGAGAGAGAGAGAGAGAGAGAGAGAGAGAGTGTGTGTGTACGAGAGAAAAAGAGAACGAGAGAGAGGAGACCTGATCATTTCCGATTCAGCCTTTTGTTTAAAAAAAATGACCTTCCTTGGTCTATAGGAATACAACTGCAAGGAAGCCATTTTTTCTCACTCTCACTCTCACTCTAGGTGCTCTGTGCTTCACACATATCCTGCCCCGTCTCTCTTTTATGCACACGCTCAGTCATACACAGGCACATGCAGACGCAGACACTCTCCCACTGGCATTCGATGTCCGAGCCCCACCCTTCTACTGCAACCATTGGCTGGCTAGAAGGCAAGAACCGGCGTATAGCTGTAGTCAACCTTGAAGTACTAAACTAGGACACAGAGGGGCGAAATGTGAGTAGAAATGGGGTGGTAAAAAGAGAGAAAGGGTGGGAGGACGGGATAAATGGAGGAGTGGGTGTGGATGTGTGAAGGGGTGGGGTACATATGAGCGGGTTGCTCTATACAGTCCATTTTTCTCTCTGCCTTCTAAGTGGAGGATTTTCACAAACACTAGAAGTCTAATTGACCATTAAATGATGCATAATGGAGGCACTGCATAAGACATTTTGTCCGTATAAAAGGATTTTTGCTTTATTTCTCGGCAAGTTCACCTCTTCAGAAAGACGACGTTCATCCTGAATAAAGATTTTCACATCAGCTTGTTGGTTTTTTGTCATCTACCTAAAAAAAAAAAAAAAAAAGGTGAGTCAAACAGCACTCTTGAATCTGACTCCTCAGCTTCGCAAATCGATTCGATTCAAGGGCGCCGCGTTGCCTAGTAACGATGGCACACAACTGACCTTATCTCATGTGGTCATAAAAATGTATGAAGTCCCCCCCCTACATGCACACACACACACACACACACACACACACACCCATTTTTCCTCACTCCTTTCTTTATCTTCCTCCTCTCTGCACACAATCATTCGCATACAGCCAAAGGCTAAGCACAAGGCTAAGTTTCCTTATAATGCAGGACTGGTGTGCATGTGAGCGTGTGTGTGTGTGTACCTGGAAGCTCCCTTGTTTCATTACCATGCTGCTATCACAGCACAGCCTTACATCAAACACAGGTGGAAAGGGATGGTGTAAATCTGAGAGAGCGAGGCTGAGATGTCTAAAAAGGAGCACAAGCTGAAACGTTCAGCTCAGCGCAGAGCTGCATCATTATTGGATTGGCCTTGATGGTAATCATTTCAGAACAATCCATTCCTCCACTCGGGGAGGGGTGGGGAGCACAGAGCGGAGCATTTGGCAACACCTGACATTACGCCTCCATTGATCCGTTCCACTTAGGTGGAATTAGTGTTGGGCTCTGGTTATGGCAATAATGGAATTTTCTGGGTAAATGCGAGACTTTTTTTTAAGACGTCACCACGTTAAGGCGTCGACCAGTTTGTCACTTGGTATCGCCTGTTATCGATCCCTGCTTCACTAGCACTCCAGGCTTGGGTTGAGTAGCTGGTGTAAAGCTCAAGTTGCAGTTATGAAACCAGACAGTTTGGAGTTGCATGATGGTGTCATGCTTCAGGGCGTTTTTGCCAGGAACTAGGGGGCATGAGGGAAGGAGGGGTGGGGTGCCTTAGGAGGGCAAAAATACTCGACCTCCCTCCACCCAGAGCACAGCTGTCAGAGCACAGATGGCTGGCAAGGGCAATACCTTGGAGATGCCACCCTCACCATGGCTCTCAGGAGAGATTTAAATTAGAGGAAAGAGAGAAAGAGACAGTGAGAGAGAGATCTGTACTTGTGTGTGTAATGCTTAAATAAGGGCACACACAATACACGTATAGGGTTTCTACATTCCATCATTAGACTACACATAATAACGTTTAATGGATAGCATCTTTTTTTTGTAATTTTCATGTTCTGGTGTAATTTATCTGGCCCTGAAATAAACTCCATGCTTTAAAATCTATGATTTTTATTTATATAAAGGTAAATCTGGAAGTCTCTGTCTAGGTTTACATGCCATTGTAATTGAAAAGCTTGCTAATCAATGAGTCTTAGCTTAGCTTGCAAGTTAGCAAACATGCCTTATATATAGCTTTAACGAACCTACATAATTTTAGCCATTGCATAATATTATTTAGCTGCTGAAAGGGTGATTTTTTTATTACTTGTTTATCTGAAAAGAATTCCCTGCTTTTAATAATAATAATAATTGTTATTATTATTATAATAATAAAATCTGCAGGACACTAGGCTAAGGTATTTTAGCAAACAGGTTGCTAGCATCTCTATTTTATTAGAAACACAGACGGAAATGATTTTATGTATTATATTTGATTATGCATTATTTATATATGTTTTATATAACTTTAAGTATTATTATGACTATCCATTACCTATTTCACCTGATTCCAGACTTCCCTTAAACATTTTGTGAATATTTTCTGAAATATTTCATTCGAAATGGAATGGTTTTAGATGATTCTTTTGTTTCTAGACTGAGTGATAAATGAAAGAAGCTAAGCGTCAGACCAGTACAAAAAAGCAAACATTATGTTAGTAGGTTTGTAGCCTGTGCATTTTCTATCCAGAGCATCATAAACAGGAGACACTCTCATGCTCTCCCATCAGACAGAAAACACCGGGGAGAATTTTTTTACCCTGATGCTGTCTCTACATTTCCCGGAGAATTGCTGGAGAAATAGCACTGCTCTGCCTCTGGTTATTCTGCTTGTAGCATGTCAGCTCCTGACATTCGAAAAACACAGAATGAGAGAGAGAGAGAGAGAGAGAGAGAGAGAGAGAGAGAGAGAGAGAGAGAGAGAGAGAGAGAGAGGGAGGGAGACCGAAAGAGGGAGACAGAGAGAGGTGATGTTAAGCACAGCTGTCATAATAATAAGAGTCTGGGTTTGTGGCAGGTGGAAGAAAATTTAAGCTATTGGTATAGCTTCGGAGATACACACACACACACACACACACACACACACACACACACACACACACACACACACACACACACACACAAAACAAAAAAACAAGTACAGCAAACAATGCTTAGATACTCTGTGGCAGTCAAACAATGCTCGAAGGTATTAGGAGCCCAAAAATGCCAAGAAAAACAGTCCTCAAAGCGTTACACCACCCCCACCAGCCTGAACTATTGACGCAAAACAGGATGGGTGCATGCACTTGTGCTGTTGATGCAAAATGTAGGGACTACAATGCGCCTGGAACAGCAGACATCAAGATTTGTCAGACCAGGTGAAGGTTTAGCTTATCCAACTCGAGGCAGACTTCCTGTAGACTTCCTAGGAGCTTCAAAAAGTCTAGGCATTGTACTCTGACCCCTTTCATCAACAGGACATTTCCACTCAAACAACTGCCACTCACTAGATGTTTGTGTAAGTTGTGTAAACCCTAGTCTTAAAACCCATACCCGCAGGTTTCATGAGTATCAAGGTAGTTTGTAGATAGATAGATAGATAGATAGATAGATAGACAGACAGACAGACAGACAGACAGACAGACAGACAGACAACAGTAATTGTGGAAATGCCTGTTTTGTCAACAAACATGGAATTGCGACTGATCTGCCATCTTTATTGAAAGAACGTTCTGAAAATGCCTTCATTGTGTGTTTGTGTGTGTGTTTGTGTGTGTGTGTGTGCGTGCGTGCGTGCGTGCGTGTGCGCGTGCATGCGTGTGTGTTTGTTTCGGCACCCATTTGTGTGAGTTAACCATCTTTTCTGATTAATCTTTAAACACACTCAGTAAAAACTCTCACTCAGCCTAATTTAGCGAGCCATGCCAATATTGCACACAGTGGGACTTGAGAACCCCTAAGGAGAAGCCATAAACATTCAGATGAGTGCAATGAATTAACAAATTGAGAGCTACAAGACTGAGAGAGAGAGAGGGAAGGATTGAGCGAGCCTGCGAGACAAACAGACAGACAGAGAGAGAAAAAGACCACAGGCAAGCATAAGACTTGGCATTAGACTCTCTAGCAGAACTCAGACACCTTCTGTGGATTCTCTAAGAATCTGTCAGACTTGGACTGCTGCTCTGATCAGCAGCAACAAACAATGTCCCAATCTGTCTCATACAAAAACAGGCCAAGGCTGGAAAAGAAGCTTTGGGAAAGAAACATGCGAACAGGTCATTACAGTGCACTCACTCAACCCCTTCCCAGCTTAATCCCATATTGTGCAGCTCCACTTCCCTGCCTGTAATTACACAATATCCAATATCGCTCAGACGATCCCAACAGATGCACTGCATCTAAAATAAGCATTATGGACTTAGGGATGGTCTCGTCCTTTCGGTTTGTACAAGGGCTAGACTTTTTGTCATGTATAATTCTCAACAGGTGAAAGGTTTCATGGGCATGTGGAACAATTTTCAATGAATTCCTATCATCTGTAAGGTTTTATAATATTGGGAAAGATGATGGTTTTTTATTTTTTTGAGTACCCAGACATGAACAGAAACTTCTTCTGGAGGATCGCAGAAAATAGAACTATTCATATTTTTCTTCTACAGCAGTAAAGAAAAATAGTACTTAATCTGTAGCATATTGTTAATAAAAGTGACATAGAAAAGTCCTTATGATTCACTACAATATATCAATATAAGTCAATGTTAATGTTTGTAAAACATTAGGGTATCCAAAGACATGGTAAATTCATACCATAATACAAAATACAAAAAAAGGCATCTCAATTTTTACAAGTATAAGAAATGTTTATAGAAATGTACAGTATGTATGCATGTATATACCTCTTATAGATATTCCCTATAGTAGGCACATATAAGTGCAACGAGGTGATTGGAAAAATGAAACAAGGACAAAAATAATTTTGTTTGGTCATTTTAAATAGAACAATTGTAGCTTAGTGCTTAAGACATTGTTCTTCTTCTACCGAATTCAAGCATGCTGCTGGGATATTGAACATGGCATTCAATCCATAGTTACGTATGTGGATTACATGGATTTTCCCATTTACAAAATGCAGCAATGTAAATTCACTCTTCTCATATTGTCCTAAAGCCATTATGTTCCAACTAGCATAACTTATCATTTTCTTAAGCTAAGATGTCTCATGCTAAAGTACCAGTCATATTGATCCTCTTCTTCTTTTCAGACCTTCCTGATCCTTCTGTACTTCTGGACAGAGATCTTGTCATTCACTGCTGCTGAGGATGGCCCCATATGAACAAGTTAAATATACACAAGATTACTGTGGGTGGTTCCATTTAGAGCCCATGAAGATGAACTGCAATTGCAATGGATAGTTTTGCACTCATATTTTCGATTAAAACTGTAATGAATTTCTTGTATATGCAAATGTGCAGAAAGGAAGTCTTTCACAAGATAAAGATAGGTTCTTTTTTGAGTCTGGTGTCTCTAAAGATTTCTACCTTATATTGTCTCCAGACGGATTTCCTTGTCACTGTTACCTATGGCTTGCGCATTACAGATAAATTATTAATGTAACATTTACATTTATGTGTCTATGAATTCCCAGGTCAACATCTTTGCTACATCTATATTAAAACATGTTTATTAGAGACCTAAGATGCATGGGCAATAATATTTTATTTTTATTTCACATTTATTAAAAAAACTAAAATGAGTTCAATTAGCCCTAATAGAACATACAGTTCGAATAAATCACATTTAAGATCTCAGAAGTCATGGAGATTGAATAGACCTGGAACAAACTAAACACAATTCAAGAAGCATATTTTTTTCCAGTTTTCTTGCATTTTGTTCCAGATGTTTCTTTGGTACATGGGCGGAGTTAAGTAGGGGGTGAATTTTGGATAGAGGGTCATGTAATCCAGTTGTGAGTCAGTGCTGGCCCAATCAAAAATCTATATACGTTGTGTGGATACCACTTCCGTGTGTAATCTAATAAGGCACTCGTGATGACTGGACAGAATATTGATTGATTGAACACTTTGGTTGTTCTTGTCTCATGTGTCAAACTCCACCGATGTTCTTAAAACATTACAACATACGGTCCATCTCACGTGGCTTATGTACAGAGGGATGAATAACTTCTTTTCACATAAAAATATCATAGGCTTTTGAACCTTGTGGCATGTGACATCTGGCTGAGCACAAGAGGGGCTCTGGTGTAAAAACGAAATGGTGTTCAAATGAAAGTGAGAAATCTCAGCTTTCCCTCCATCAGTGGTTCCAATCAGGACTCTAAAAATCAGAGATTTTAATGCTGAAGTAAATCTTATTTGCACAACATGTATATGAGCATGCTCACTTGGCTAATCTGCTTAATTTCCTGAGCAATGCTTCCAGATTTTCTGAAGGAGCAACACAATAATACTACAGTACATGGCCCTCCTGTGGCCTTTCTGGGTATGGCAGTTTGGGGAAAATCCATTTTGGGAATAGGGGAGGATGTCTGCAGGACATCTTGCAGGGTTCTGTTGGCTATTTTAAGGTATTCATAATGACAGGCTCTGAGGGAGCAGCTATTGAACAGTATACCATTATAAATGTAATAGATATAAGACATTCTTTAAATAGGACAAAAAGCATTTCAGCAATGAGCAGTTTGTCCTTTGATTTGTGATACAGGAAAACATGACAGCCATTTCGTACACAGATTTTTTTTTGGTTGTTTGCTTATGAAATTGTTAAAAAAAAATGGAAAACACAAACTCGAACATGCATTAGTAGGTTTCATCTCTGAAGAGCAAAAAGGAGACAAAGAATTTTGGAGAATGGCAGAAAGACAACAGTTTTTACAAATGTGTCCCCTGGTTTTACATGCAGATTTGATTATTGTATTTAATTCTGCATCTTAAATGAAATTTATTTTCTAAATAAAACATAAAATCTCTCAATTTATGTATGTGTTACTGTTCCTGTTGCACCCAAATATTTAGAAGTGTGTCTAACAAATTAAAACTGCATTTCATTCTTCTTTAACATCATACATGTGCCACACATGCGTGTTCTTATGATCTTACGAAATGTGATAATATATGGCCATTATCCCTTTTTTTGCTTCCCAAATGTAAACACGTTGTTCATTTTTGAGCCCTGTGAATAAAAGCTTGTTACTGTTATTCGTAGTAGAATGCAGCCTGTACTCCAAAGCTGATGATGATCTCATACTAACTTAAGTCCTTCACTTGGATTAATTCATACAAGCTCAGCAATGTGAGGTAAGAAGCATAAGTTCATAGTTTCCATTAACATAAATATTGTATATAAGGCAGAGTTCATTACCTTCCATCTTTCTGCATCAGCACTAAATGTGTTTCCATTAATCGTTTCAGTTGGAAAAAGATAAGCCCCAAAGCAAAAGGGCATAAAATGTACATCACATTTAAGCCCATTGAGGTGACCCTGTCTAACTAAAGGGCTATATAGACTCAGACACGGGCTGATTGTGCCTATGTCAAGAGATAACCAACTTTCCTGTGCAGCTTGTATAGCAGTACAGATTTACTGTCCTCTAAAAATAACTCATCATACAGCCATTATTGTCTAAATAGCTGGCAACAAAAGTACACCTAAGTGAACACGTTTGTATACAAAGTGTCAATATTTTGTGTGAGCACCATCGTTATTCAGCACTGCATTAATCGTCCTGGGCATGGAATTCACCAGAGCTGCACAGGTTGTTGCTGGGATCCTCTTCCACTCCTCCATAATGACATCACGTAGCTGCTGGGTGTTAGACACATGGCACTTCTCCACTTTCCAAATAAGGATGCCCCACAGATGCTCAATAGGGTTCTGGAGACATACTTGGCCACTCCATCACCTTCACCCTTAGCTGCCTCAGCAAGGCAGTTGTCATCTTGGCGGTGTGTTTGGGGTCGTTATTATGTTGAAAAACTGCCGACCAGACCGGTTTTTGAAGGGAGGGAATCATATTCTGCTTCAGAATGTCACAGTACATGTTGGAATCCATGTTTCCCTCAATGACCCGCAGCTCCCCAGTACCAGCAGCACTTATGTAGCCCCAGATCCTAAAGCTACCACCACCATGCTTGACTGTAGGCAAGACAATTTTCTCGGTGCTCTTCACCGGGGCATCGCCACACATGCTGGACACAATCTGAGCCAAACAAGTTTCTCTTAGTCTCATCAGACCACAGAACATGATTCCAGTAATTCATGCTATTGGACAGGTTGTCTTCAGCAAACTGTTTGCAGGCTTCCTTGTGAGCCAGCTTTAGAAGAAGCTTCCATCTGGGATGACGGACGTACAAACCGACTTGTTGCAGTGTGCGTATGGTCTAAACACTGACAAGTAAACCTTCGACTTTTGCAACCTCTTAAGCAATGCTGGCAGCACTCATGCATCTGATCTTGTTTTTTTTGTTTGTTTGTTTTTTAAGCAGCTTCTGCACCTGCCGAACAGCACAAGGACTTTTCCGAGCAGAACCCATCTTGAAAAACCTCTGTATGACCCTGGCCATTGTAATGTAGCTCAGTTTTAGGGTGTTACAGATCTTCTTATATCCTCGGTTATTTTTGTGGAGAGCAACAATTCTAATTCTCAAATCCTCAGAGAGTCTTTGCCATGAGGTGCCATGTTGAACATCCAGTGGTCAGTATGAGAGAATTGTACTCAAAGCACCAAATTTTAACTGCATCTAATACAAAATACACAAATTTATATGGACCTGTCAAGCAGACAAAAACATGAATATGACGAATAGGACATGTGGCTCTGCACGGTTAAATGATGTACAGCTGTTATCACTTAAAATGTACTCATTTTGTCGCCAGCTATTTAGACAATAATGACTGTATGTTGAGTTATGTATATTTAGTGGACTGTAAATCTGTACTGCTATTCAAGCTGCACATTGACCACTCTAAAATATATCCAAGTTTCATTTCTATAGTATTGTCCCTTGAGAAGATACACTAAAATTGATGCTGAAATGTGAGGGGTGTACTTACTTTGTGAGATACTGTACATAAGACATATGAAGGTATAACAGGTGTACAAACACATTACTAGGAATTAATTTAACAGTATTGTGCCATACTTTCACAGTGCAACGCTAATGTGCTTTATATGCTGTTACCTTGTACGTGTAACTTACCTAATATTAATTAAATATACAAAGCATACCTACAAACAGGAGGTTTCAGAAATGTGGTTATACCTGTACAGAATTTCAAGTACAAAAATGCAAATGGAGGCAACACATTAGCCTACTAAAAGTGTATTTGCTTTTGGGGCATGGTAATGTTTATTTAAGAACAGCAGAGTGTTCATTCAGTGTGCATTGTTTACTCAGGTATGAGGAAAATGACTCTCTGTAGTAAAGGTCTAGAAATGTTGAAACACTGTAACACATGTACTTTAGGCTAATGGCACAGAAATCTGCACATTATTTTACATTTGTATGATTTCCAATATGACTGCTTTTGAATTTGCAACTCAGGTAAACAGGCAAAAATATGCATCAGTAGAAAATATTGTCAACAAAGACGTTTAGAATGTTTTAAATATCTTATTAAAATAGACTTTGTTTAGTGTTATATAATAATATAGTGTACATTTTTATAATTAGACTGGGTTAATTGACCAGTTTGTAATTAAGTAAGATTTTAATGTCCAGACAATTTTGTCATTAAGACTTTGTATAGCAATGCACAGTAGTGCATATTGGCATTTTAGGTTTGTTTTTTCAGTGTTTGTTTCCACCAGTATTCACTTACACTAAGGCCAATTGTGTTCACAATGAAGGTACAATGCTGGTGGACAGGGAAAACATGTTTGTGGGCTGTCCTTGTAAATATGAATATTTTCTTAGAAAAGTTTAATAAACAGGGTTACTGCCTCAAGCTCATATATTCTCCCTGTGTCTGTATAAACATCTGAACAGGTGCTAAATTACCCTTAGATGTAAATAAGTGTGTTTAAGTGTGTGGTGCCCTGACATGGTTGGCACCCAATGTCCTGGGGTATAGGGCCTTTATTTACTGCAAACTCAAGCAGGATAAAATTGTTACCAAAAATGATGAAATACATCTAAAATATCCGTCTCCATACTACTCTGTCCTTTACATCTGCCTCTTTCAAAACAACTACCTGCATGTCTTCCGTCACCACATCCATAAACCTCCTTCTTGGCCTTCCTCTTTTCCTCCTTCCTGGCGGCTCCATCCTCAGCATAAATGTACCTTATGTCCCTTCTCTGCACATGTCCAAACCATCTCAATCCCTCCTCCCTCACCTTGTTTCCAAAACGCCCTACATGCACAAACGTCCCTCTAATAATCTCTTTTCTAATTCTGTCCATCCTCATCACTACCAAAAAAATCTCAACATCTTCAGCTCTGCTACCTCCAGTTCCACCTCAGACAATGCAATGCAATTCCTTCTGACCTTCTTTATACTTCATCAACATTCTCAAAGCAAATAATGCATCTGTGGTGCTCTTCCTTAGCATGAAAAAATACTGTTGCTCACAGATGGTCACCTCTTCTCTCAGCCTGGCTTCTTTAACACAACTTCATGGTGTGACTGATCAACTTTATCCCCCTGTAGTTACTGCAGGTCTGCACATCTGCCTTTTTCTTAAAAACCGGTACCAACACACTTTCAATTTCTCAGGCATCCTCTCACCCTCCAGAATCTTGTTAAACAATTTTGTTAAAAACTCCACTGCCATCTCTCCTAAACATCTTCACACTTCTACCGGTATGTCATCTGGTCCAACCGACTTTACACTCTTCATCCTCTTAATAGCTGCTCTCACTTCCTTCTTACTAATCCTATCCACTTCCTGCTTCACTAACTCCACATCATCCAGCCCTCTCTCATTTTCCTAATTTATCAGTTGCTCAAAATGTTCTCTCCACCTTCTTAACACACTCTCCTTGCTAACCAACGGATTTCCATCTCCATCTTTTATTGCTCTAACTTGTAGCACATCCTTCCCAGCTTGGTCCCTCTGCCTGGCCAATCGATATGAATCCATTTCTCCATCCTTAGTGTCCAACTTCACATACAGCTCCTCATATGCCTTTTCCTTAAATTTTGCTACATCCCTCTTCACCTGCTGCTGCATATCCTTGTACTATTGCCTACTTTTCTCATCTTTCGGAATTTCACACTACAGTCTTCCTCCTTCAGTTTCCACTATCTTATACTTTTTTAAGTCCTCACTCTCCTCCTAATCTTCTTCACCTCAGAAGTCCATATTATGCGGCTCAGATTGTGTCCAGCATGTGTGTACAGACCACTATCCGATGCTGTTTATCCACACTGTCCCCTGCCAAAACTTTACAGTACACAATCTCTTTCAGGTTGCATCTCCTGCATAAAATATAGTCCACCTGTATGCACCTTCTTCCACTCTTATATGTCACCCTATGCTTCTCTTTGTTCTTTAGATAAGTATTCACCATTTCCAGTCGTTGATAACCCAGACCTCGACCAATCCTGTATGAAATTCAGGTTTGTAATCCGCATATTCGATTAGGCACATGTTTTACCCTGGATGCCCTTCTTGAGCCATGGCCATTTATCCAGGCTTGGGACCGGCACTAAGAGTGCACTGGCTTGTGCAACCCTAATTGCTGGGTTAATTACTTCACTTTGCTAAATGAATGATTTCTGGGTGTCATTTAAGTTTTATTGTAAATATGCCAATTTTGATAGATGCACATAAACACACACATTTTCTTGCATTAATAACCATTTATTCATTTAAATTAAAATAAAGTGTTCCTTCATCGGGATCTATTTTTACTAGAATATAATAAACAACATTTGGCCATAGGGTGTCACCTACTCGATAATTAATTCTTATTTATTACGCAATGTTTACTGTATATAAACTGCTATACTGAATCTCTTCAAAGCGAATAACAACTGTTCTCGTATTCATAGAACCGCACTCTTTACCTGCAAATATTGCTTTACTGTATACAATAGCAGCGAGAAGCTGTGAAAACCACGCCTCTCGACCACGCCCCTCTGCACGTGCCTGTGTAATGCACTCTTGCTCGTGCCAATATAGCTGCTACATCATATCTAATAGAATTAAGCAGCTGTGAAGGCAACGCCCCTTGGCCACGCCCATCTACACGTGCCTATTGCTTCATTATACCTAATAAAATTAAGCAGCTGTGAAAGCCACGCCACTCTACATGGCTTTTCCAATGTTTCCATTAAACCCTATATAGCAATATTAGGCTGTAAAAGACACGCTAGCGGTTCTCCTTCGGATTTGTAACTGCAACATTTCCTTACATTTTCTTTCTAAAGGCCAAGGTAAAGATACATGCTATTAAGACATTATATTGAACAACTTCATTAAAGACTAGAAACATTGAGTTTTACATGCGTTTCAGTGCGACAAAATGCAATTTATGCATCTGTTTAACGCAACATGAGTCAGTATAGTAAACTATAATAATTTAACACTCATAAAAGCGTCAGGAATGAAAAGCAAATGACTTTTCCTATTAGTAAACGATATAATATGTACTTCAAATCCAAGTCAAAAAAAGATCCCATCTGCGGAATATTGGGAACAATTGACGCTTATTAATATAATATATGGGTCATTGACGGATAAGACTTTTTAATAGGCCAATTTTAAAATACCAGAAATATGGATATGTTTGGCCATTTTCTAAACATTTAGAATGTAGTGTACACATGCCTTTATAAAGAAAAGTAAAAACATTTCAATTTTAGTGTTTTTACACTTAAGTTAATAATACATAGCCTTAAAAAAGTCATCTGGGGCGACCGTAATTTATCTCAAAATTCACATTTTTATGTATCATTAAGACTAGTTGAACTCATATCAGTAAGTAGATAAACTGATGAAGAAAGATAAACTTTAGTGCCCTTTCATTTTATGAAAACCATTATTTCACAAGTTTATTCTATAATATCAGTCTCCCTCATAATCCAGTTACAATACTGATTTTTACTTTAAAAGCAAAAAAACTGAATTAGCATTTATACAGATATTACACATTCAACAATAGCATACCACTGATTAATATTTGAGGCTAAACTGATGGATATTTGGTTATGAATTTATTCATTTATTCATTCATTTGTTGGTTACCCCACATGACATATGGTCACCCCAAATGATAAGAAAACCACAGGTATAAAAATTTCAGTTAAAATGTACACAAAAGAGTTCAAGATGAAAAAAAATGTAACTCTTTTTATTCAAATAACATTTCAACATTTAAATATAACAAATCAGAAGGACATTAACATTTAAAATTATATAATTTTTATTGCAACACACATTAAATGCTTCAAGAACTTAAGAAGCTGAGTAAAGAATCTCTTTTTTGGAACCTTTTTGATTCATTGGACAAGGATGAACACTACTTGCATCTCAATTAACCTGTCAACATTCAAATTTCACAAATAATAAGTTTCTTTTTTTGGACCCATTTAGCCACATAAGGCAGTGATGAACACGACTTGCATTTATCTAAGCTGAGGTTCTCATCTTTGCAAGTTGTTTCCTCAGATTTAGCTTTCTTAATTCATGCTTCTCAGCCTGCAGTCGTTTACAACGTTTCTCAGCTTTCTTTTCTCTATCTTTTCTCTCTGGTGTGGAGGACATATGTGGATGGAAATTCTCATTTTGAGGTGGAGCATCCACCACCACACACCCCCCTGGACTCTCTTGCTGCCCCTCCACTTCTTCTACACCTGCTGGATCTGGCAGAGTGTTCTCTATGGATTGAGGTGTAAGGTCCAACATTGCCTTCTCCATCTTTCTTCTCTCCCTGTATCCTCTAGATGCAGCCTTCCACTTGTTTCTCAGATTATTCCTCTCCCTCTCTGATAACTCATCTGACTTCACATATGGAATCTTCCCCTCATGCTTTCTTTTTTGGTAGCTGAAACAATAGTGTACAGAGTTGTTCATCAACAACAAGATAAACATTCTACACCTGTGCTCTTTTCTCCTTATCCTGAACCTACTCTCTTTAGAGAACAGCTGTTTCGGTGACCAATGTTTAATAGCTCATTGTAGCATACAGTCTAAACTGTTTATTTGATCTACCCTGGTCTCCTACTTTCTGTAGCTCTAGTGACTCTAGCTCACTGCTACAGAAGCTCTTTTTTCTTTACCTCTCTCTTTTCCTTGCAAGATACTCTGCTCTTGCTGCAGGGTCGGAGTTGACTTTCTGTCTATGACGAGCAGTCTTCTCTTTGCTTGTTAATCGTGCCATCTAGGAAATAGGTAAAATAGGTTAAAACTTGTTTTAAATGACTAATACATGTATAGTCACATAAATAGAATGTCATTGTGTAGTTTTTTTATTTATTTTTTTTACATTTTTCCTGTAGGATTGTACTACAACAACAAAAAAATGTTTATCCCTATAAAAGGAATGGAAAATGGCTGAATTAAAAAAAAAGATAAAATATACAAATAATTATGCTTAAACAATTAACTCTATGTATATAATTGATGTATAGAATATGAAAACTACAAATATAGGACATGTATCTATCATTTAAAACACTCAGCAGTGGTCGCCCCACATGATACTCGGTCGCCCCATATGATGTTTTCAAGTTCACTCAAGTATAACAGGCTAACAGTTAGCCTCAGAAACCAAACTAGCTTCTTCTAGTGACAAAGCACCATCAAATTTATCATCAAAATATAGATTTGTGGGAAAAAAATTATAATTCACAGTTTTGGGGTGGTCGCCCCACATGATGACCAAAAGTGACTACGACATTACAGCAGTTAAAAAACAGCTTTTTCTTACTATATGAGAGAGACTGACTTACCTTACAGTTGTTTCCAGGGGGTCTTCACTTGTGTCTGGCTGATGCAATATCCCATCCTTGAGATGTTTTTAAAAATAAAGGTCCCAGAATTGTGGTTTGTTGATGGTCGCCCCGGATGATATGGATAGAATCAACTTCATTCGGACAACATTCGTTTGTATATCATGATAGAAATATATGTGCAAATGCTTTATAGTTTTGTTAATGGATGTAAAACATGTTTGAAATTATGCCAACTAGGAAAAGGGATATATTTAAGTTGATTTAAACTGTTTTTAAACCAGTTGTCCTAACAAAAGTCAAGGCTGGACGGTCGCCCCATATGATGTTTTGGCACTTCGGATAGCAGAAAAATGATGAAAAACTTAAAAATTTGGAGAAGTTAGAGTGGTTTAGTAGGTGAAGAAGGTATAACAAGTAGATGAGAAATTTTTATGTATTTTTTAGTTTTTTCTGCAAAATAAAATTAACCCGGACAGAAAAAGGGGGCGTCACGTCATTGACCCATATGCAGTCGTCAATGGTCCATGTAATTGTGTAGGCAGTGCTGGAATGTGTGCTGAATCGTCACATCCGTCAGCTGGGAGTTCAGGAAGTTGTCCAGTACAAACTCTGGAGCTTTGACTATCCGGGACGTGAATTCAATCCTGTCATCACTAATTACTCGGAATTAATAATGGGCGAGTCTCTCAGAACCCGGCGCAGCTTCTGACCCGAGCCCTGGTTTACTCTCTGTCCCTCTGCACCTCCGCGGTCTTTACTTGAGCTGTTATGATGATAGTCCGTGGTTTGCCGCTGCTTTGTCTCTGTTTCTGGAGTTCGCAGTCCCTTTACCGTGTCCCTCTGAAGATGATGAGCGGAAAGTTGGACTCGTCGGTGCTTCTGGAGCTCAGCGCTTTACAGAGGAACCGGAGCGCATCTGGAGACTCCGGCCTGTCTCTCGCTTCAGACCCTGCTGGCAATGTCAACTTCTTGAGCATGGTAGAGAATTTGGATGGAGACTCAGGTCGGGGTTATTACCTGCAGATGGTTATCGGGACGCCAGGCCAGAAAGTAAGTCAGTTTATCTGTATAAACAATTTAAGGGTCATAAAATATTACAGTTTACTTATTACACTCTCAATACAGTCTGTTTAATTATTCCAGTTGTTTTTACAAACAAACCACAAACTTGCATCTGTGTGAGATTTTGTGGCTTAAACTAAAGCATTCAGTTAAAATAAATATTGCTCAATTGTATATATATATATAATATATATCACACACACACAAATATATATATATATATATATATATATATATATATTACATGTATACACAACTAAACACAATCATATCACATCATATTACTGTTATAAATATTTTATGGTTTAATTATTAATTTTATTACATATACAGTATAATGGAAATGGAACTCAAGTCCCATAATGCAGAATCGTGTGCAATAAAACAAATGCGGAAAACTGGCATAGTATTAAATGGTCATTCCAACTGTACAAAAGTCAATAAAATGGAAATAAAATAAAAATGTATTAAAACTTTTTGTTTGCACGGTAAAAACAAATAATAATCCATAGCCGGTGATTGGAGACCCCTATAGTACATAACAGACTTGTACATAACTTTCCTTATTTACTTTAATGCAGATTTATTTCATAATGAATAAATCATTTTTCCATAAATGAGTATCAGTTCTTACATTTTTAATATCTAGTATTATCTTTTTTTTGTTTTGTTTTTTTGTTGGGGGATGTTTTAAATGTGCTATACATAATTTTGCTTTTGTTGTCTGTCTGTCTGTCTGTCTATCTATCTATCTATCTATCTATCTATCTATCTATCTATCTATCTATCTATCTATCTATCTATCTATCAATCACTTTATTAGTAATAGGTTTCAGGAAACTCATATAAGGCCTAACTGGGTGACAAAACGTGCTACAATGTCAGGCATGTTCACTCAGGTGGGCAACAAAACGTCCATGAATCAACTGCTGCCGTACTTTTCAGGTGACCTGGATTCCCAAAAACGACTGTAGACAGGATCTGGGTAGGACATTCGTGGTTTTATGGTCCTGAGGGCAGCGTGTTGTATCATGTGATTCAAGAGGCTCTGCTTATCCCCCCTGGGCAACACAAGGCAAATCAAGACTTTGCTTCATATGTCTGCTGTGGGCCTGAAAGTTTGAGCTCACATGAGTTCACATGATTAGCAACCAGGCAGCTGACTGAGATTATGACCAAAGGGAACAGCAAAGGGAACATTTTCAGAAGGAATGCTTTATTCACCCAACACCTCTCACTGCCTTTGTGTTGTATACTTTTTCTACAGCGGGTGAGATGATTATTCGTGGTGTGAGCAGTTTTAAGATGATAGCCACAACAGAGTTCATTAACATCACCAAGGATAAAAGAAATACAGCTTGGTTGTAGAATATATATGAACGAAAAAAAAAAGCAGTTAGATTTTTTATTTATTGTAGTAATATCCTCAAAATAAGATTTTTTTGAACAACTTAAAGTGCAATGTGAAGAAAATGTGGTGCAATGTGGATGCTGCCACCACCGTGCTTCATCTTCGGTATGGTGTTCTTTGGGTGATAAAGAGGTCTTGTTTTTATGCCAAACATTGCGTGACTAGAACGTACATTTCCTGAAGAAAATGTGAGTGGTTAACAGACAAGCTTTGTGTCACTGCAAAGCAAACAATGCTGTTCTCCTTGGTATGATGACTGTTTTGATATCCCTCAAAGTGATATGATGTGTGATTCAGCCTAAAAAAGTGTTCAGAATTAAAATCCGCAATAATAATAATAAGTAAGTAAGAACGCAATAATGATGCTTGTATACAAGCACCACTAAAGTTTTACTTTGGTCTCATCATACTATAACCAATTTTGCCACATAATTTTGGATGACATATGTTTGCAAATTTGTAGGCAGTCCTTGTATTAATAATAATAATATCATTATAAAGGAGTTTAACAACACAAGGAAATCATTTAATGATGCACGTTTCTTGGCACAAGTCTTTGTCTTGTCCTTTAGTCTATTTTGAATGGAAAATGGAATGGAAAATATTTTCTCTTCTTTCATGGGTTTCATCTTTTTTCGAATTATTTATCTATTTTTTTTGCAGCCATTTTCTGGTTGATATCCTTTAAATAACAAGAGTCCATATTATGTGGCTGTGGATTATGGCTTCAGACATCAGATGATGTAATGAAAATTCCAAGAATTATAATAATTAATAGATGTTTAATAACTTTTGCATGTAATTGGTTCATTCTGAACAATATTACATACCTTGTTATAAAAATCAAAAATGCAACCGTTTTCCTAAAACATTTCCGTTTGCGGTTCACTTTAATTGTGCCCGCTGCTATTTCGGGTTAAAAGTAAAAAACGGTATGACTTTTATGATTGTTTTTATATTTTCTACATTGTGACCACTTCCCAATGGGAATGTACACTGGGAATGTACACTTTTCTGTCTGTTCAATGCCAGCTAACATGGGATTTGTGTAGACCTTGGGATCTCCATGTCATGTGAATGCAGCTGAAGCACATCATGATTCGATGATTGGTCTGTCCGTGCTGCTCTGTGTGAAATCGTCATTATCCAGACGATTCTCCTTCTCGGCCCTTCTCATCTCCTCTTTAGATGACTAAGCAGGCTGACCCGAACGCCGCAAACATTTAAAACCCAATCCAAGATCCTCAATGGATATGTAATTAACGCTACTTATGTTAATTAACATCAGGCTTTTTAAACATGGCACTAATTGTTGAATCTGTCGAGGTCTGCTGAGGCGAAGGCTGGAGTGGCTCACATCTGCTAATTGATACAAACAGGTAGCAGATGCGTGTGCGGTGGCAGAGCGCGCCTGCCAATTAGTCAAGGCATCTTGATGTGGGCTGATTAGCCTAGTGTGCAAAGCACTGGAGTGGAAGGATGATAAGGGGATGAGAGGAGGGGGATCAGAGGAGCATTAGGTAAGCAAGTAAGAGAGATACTGTATCAGCTAGCTCTTAAGTCGGTTACAAGTTGAATCCTGTGTCCTCTAATACCAAAATCTTCTTACTTCGAGTGAACATTTATTATATTTATTTATTATTATTTTTAAGGTGTACAGCTCTTCAGGTGGGCAGAATGAAGGCATTGCCATTTAGAGGGAAGTCACTTGCATTTATATACAGTGGTTTGTAAAAGTAAATACAAATACTGTTCTTTTCTCTTTCAGTATTTATTATCGATTGGTTTCCTCGATTGATCATTGGAATTAATAATGCAGGTATTTTAAAGAATCCCCAGATGAAAGATATTGTCTTACGAGGACAAAATTTGCTTATGTGCCTGTTCACGTGGGAAATATTAATAGAGCTCTCATTTTCTGGAGAAAAAAACCCCTGTCATTAAAGAGACACAGGAAAGGAGTGTAAATGAAGTCTTAGGAACAATTTAAGGAGCTTTACAATAAAGTAATAGAATTTACACATTTTGAATGAGGGTATAACATTATATCTAAGAGGTTGTACATTCTTTTAGATCAAGAAACAAAGGAAGTTACAAGCCAAGATGGAGACTGCTGAGGGAAGTCACTGTAAGGCCAGTAGTAACTCTGAATGTGTTAAAGTGTACAGTCATTTCACAAGCTCTGATTGTTGGGTGGCTGAAAATACAATGTTGTTTAGGGACAGCCATATGAAAGCACAGACTGAGCCAGTGTAGATGTTTTTTTTTGTTGTGACAAGGCCAAAATGTGTGGTGAAAACCTCATACAGGCCACTTATCCATGGAGCTTTCAAACCTTTAACAAACTTAACTGGATTTCTGAGAGGATCTTTTTGATCAATGGTCATAATATGCAATTGTAATCCTAGTCATGTGTTTACTTTTTGACGGTTATTAAACATGGTCAGATTTCGCCAAATTTAGATCTTTGAAGTGCAAGCCAACGGCACCAGCAGTATGTAAGGACATGACTGAGACACGTGAGGCCTAAGCTGGATATGAATGGATGTCTTTATTATTGATCAGTCTGAACAAAGTATTTTATTCAGAATGTTTTGAAAAATGTATGTATCCTTTTCTTATTCAAATAGGTGTTGAATTATAGAGATGTACCATTTTCTCATGATATTCAAATGCTTTCCTTTGTAGCTAAAAAGCATCAAGGAGGGTGCATGAGTGGTGTTTTATTTTGTTCTATGTTCGATGCCATCTTCATGATTTGTCAAAATCGGGTTTTCCTACCTTTTTTTAGAAAGTCTGATTTGCAATTTATTGTTCATTTCCTTTCTGTGAGCTTTGCCTTGTATGGTGTTGTGTGGATATCACAGAATGCATACACTTGTACTTTTTTATTTTTTAGCTTATACAAACCTTCACAAATGTTAACTGAATTATTAATAACTAAAGCCCCTTGAGATCGAGCTGACTTAATATGGAGACCCAAGCTGTGCTTTTTGACGTCTGATCATAAGTCATTACTTTTTTACAGCTATATACTGTGAAGTCAAACCATTCAGTATGATGAAAGAATCATATATATGAGTATATTGTGAGTTCTGGGATGATCATAAAACAGTGTTTATAATTACAGAAACATTTTTTCTATACAATGAAACTATTATTAGTAATCAAGGAATCCATTTCTGACAACTCCACTTTATTTTTATTTTGTCTGGTTGCAAACAACTTTAGCTTTCTTTGTTGTATGGACACATTATAAGCTCAGAACATTTCCATGCATAAGAATGGAAATCCGAGGCTTTTTTGTGTGAAGTTCAACCCGGAACAACTGCAGGATTAAATTCCTCACTCGGCTCAACCATGCGAATTTGACCAAAGAATGAACTTCGATCTTTCTAGATTCACCACCACATTTAAAAAGTTTGCATTCCTTTCACACTGTAAGCATGAAGAAATGGAGAAACTAATTAAACAAACAGACAGTAAAAAAAAAAGCGAATAACTGCAGGGTCATAAAGAATAATTTATGAAGAGAAAACGCTGTAGATAAACAAACGCTCCTCATTACGTCACCGCAGCCGCTCGAATAAAATCAGCATTTTTATTTTCCCTTTCCGTATGGTTTGATTGAGATAATAAGCCATTAAAATGAACGGCGGCGTTGAAGTGTTTAACTGATTTGAAATGGGACAATGGGAGATGTTGGCGGCATAGTGGAGCTCAGAGTCAGTAGGTTTATTATGATGGAGTTAACGATGAGGAATGTCTGTAATGGTCCCTCTGCCCACTCGGCAAGATGGCACTGCTCCGTTATCTCATTAGTTCTCCCTCGTTGAGCTGGTGCTCAGACAACATTATTCTGACTGCTGCGGCTTGCTCGCACACGTCTGCCAAAACAGGAGCATATGTGTGTGTGTGTGTGTGTGTGTGTGTGTGTGTCTGGAGAGAGAGGTAGAGAGAGGAAGAGGGTTGTGCCAGCCGAGTCCCTGAATGGGATTTTCACAGTAGCTTGATGGTTAGTGTGTTGGAAAATTTGAGCAGGGTTTAGATCATTAGCCTGTGTGTGTGTGTGTGTGTGTGTGTGTGTGTGTGCGTGTGCGTGTGCGTGTGTGTCTATATCTTTGTAAGGAAAGAAAATGTCTTCACAAGGATAGGAGTCACAATTTTCTGGGACATTTGGTGTTCCTCACTAGGAATTTTATTACTTATTTTTATTACTTATATGCTCTTTAATTATGGAAGTTCCTCACAGGAGTAGTAAGACAAATGTGTTCACCTGTGGTAAAGGAAACGTGTTTTACTCACAGTTCAAAAATATCAACTCTTCTTCTTTTTTTTATTGTTTTTCAGTACGCATGGTTATCATAAGTGTCGATCCCCCTATGCATACATGATTTCATCCCATGCTGTTGGAGCGATTCATATTTATTCTGTAAAGTTTGTAGTTTGTTTAACCATGTGAATGCCTCTAAAAACTTAGCTAAGTTGTGAATCACAGGGCGGGACACAATCACAAAATGGTTCTACATATTGAAAATGTTTTTTTTTTTTTTGCGCTTTCAGTTAAACATCTTGGTGGACACAGGAAGCAGTAACTTTGCTGTAGCTGCTGCACCACATCCCTACATCTCATCCTACTTCAACAGAGCACTGTAAGATCAAGACTCCCATCCTCGGCTCGTTGTCCTGCGATTATACCTTGTGCCTCGAAATATGATTCCCTCAAACTACATTTTATTGAACTAAGCACATTGGCATTGTGAATATTTTGGAGTGTAGGAACTACAAAGAAAATCAATGGTCGCCCCAAATGAATAACTAAAACTAGAATGTGCAAGATCGAACCGTACACCACCGCATTGTAATTCTGGAAGATAATAGTTTAAGATGAGTCTAAATGTGGTACATCAGCAGGAGGAAAGAATGGAGTCTTGTTTTGAACACACTCCTACACTCTAGCTCATTAGTGAGACAAGCTGATTACGTTAGCTAAATTTAAACATGACCGTCTACGAACGCAATCATGATAAATGTTGTTTCAGCCGCTGACAGAATTTTTGGCGCGATTTGGTGTTGGAGGCGGAATAATTGTTTTTTTTTTTTAAACAAACTTCGGCATTTCAGCTTGGATGCCACTGTGGAAATAGATGGCATTATATCTTTTTGCATTTTCAAACAAAAAACCCAGGATTCCTCGTTTTGATTTTAGGTCATTTTTAATTATATATCGCTTTTGATAACAGGTTTGGTCGCAAAGCAGGGTTGAGGTATCTGTGTGGATTTTTAGCAAGGAAATCTGAGTGGCAGGCGCCGAGAAAAAACTTCCTGAGGTGACCAAGAGTAACCTTTGCCGCTAGGGTTGTTGCTTAACATCCATGAAAATCCATTGAAGAAATGCTTTCATATCTGTTAGTCTTTTACTCTAAATAGAAACAGACCGGCTTTTGTTTGCTTATCGGTTTAGTTGGATTTTACACTGTGCATGAGTAAAACGGATGAATCCACTGTTTGTTTCAAACAAGCTAATCGTCGTTGTTAATGCAGCCTTAGTTTTAAAACCTTACCTATGAACTTTTTTACAGCAGGTAAAGCATACAGATATAGATCTGTACTGAATCCTGTCTAATCTGCCTCTCAGCTCCAGCACGTACAGAACAAATGGCAAGTCTGTGTCAGTCAAATACACTCAAGGTGATTGGCAGGGAGAGCTGGGCTCAGACGTCATCACAATCCCTCAAGGTCCCAACGGCACCATCGAGATCAACATCGCTGCTATCTTAACCTCAGATGGCTTCTTTCTCCCTGGCATCAACTGGCAGGGCATCTTGGGACTGGCATACCCCTTACTGGCTCGGGTAAGACAAACGCAGGAAGTGTTGTTCTGTGGAATGTTGATATGGATGTGGGTTTGCGAGTGTGTGTTTGTTTAAGGGCAGCCTGGTCTGTGAGATGACGTTGTTAATCTTTCACAAGGAGTGGCTGCTGTTTTAATGTTTAATGTTGATTGATTCATATCTTAGATCATTTACATAATCGTAATCTGTAATGGGATGAAAAGGCACAGATTTTTTGGTAAAGTGAATTTGGTTAAATGAACATTAGAACAAAATATATGTAAGCAATTGAATCAAAACAATCGCTGCTGTTGTGTCTCTCAGCCCGACCCATCTGTGGAGCCCTTTTTCGACTCGCTAGTGAAGCAGACAGGCATCCCAGATGTTTTCTCTCTCCAGATGTGCGGAGCAGGAATCTCCGCCAGCACCGCCACCAACCCAGCAGATGGTAGTTTGGTGAGTTTTCGCTGTTTGACTCATCCACACTAAGTACATGCTGCTGTATTTACACTGATCTGCAACAGCTGGTGCAGCTGGCAACAGTTGGCACTATTCCAAGCTAAACCTGCATAAGAACTCTAATACACATCTAAATTACAAGCAGTGGACAAATCACTAGCTCAGGACAAGCAGACCGTAATTTATTTGTTGCTCCGCTTACAAGTCGGTTCAACAACCAAAAAAGAAAAAATCCTGTTGATTTGGTGAATTGGTGCCCATTATGTTCTTGAGCAGCAGGAGCGAAACCTGAAGGTGTGATGTTTTGTGCATTATGAGATGATTTTCTGATAACCATGATTGTAACGAGTGATTGAGTTACTATATCTTTACAGAAGATTTTGAGCTATATCTGCATAATCTTGTTGCTATGTGCTGCTGCCACATGATCGGCTGATAAAGACGGCTGCATGCATGTTCAGGTGTTCCGATTAAAGTGTACACTATTATTGATGATTGGTCCCTGGTGGTCTAGTGGTTAGGATGTGGCGCTCTCACCGCTGCGGCCCGGGTTCCATCCTCGTTCAGGGAACCAACTCCAGCCACTCTTAGTGCCGGTCCCAAGCCCGGATAAATGGTAAGGGTTGTGTTAGGAAGGGCATCCAGCGTAAAAACGTGCCAAATTAAACATGCGGATGATCCGCTGTGGCGACCCCTGATGGGAGAAGCCGAAAGAAATTTTTTTTTATCGGTGGATCGGCATAGATGTTAACGATGTGATGCATCGCTTTTTAACATATCTGCACTGGCAAAAAAACTATTTTTTAATATATAAAACTATTAGTAGATGCTTTAATTATTTAGAAAGTCACCAATAATTTGTGACCAATATTTTATATGTGAATTGATTTCTCCTCGCTAGACAGTTTCTCAAAGGCGTTCTCTCAGCACCACTGTTGCTACGTGAATATGACGTTTCAGAACACTAAGGACACGAGGCGTATCCTGAGAGTCACATAAAATTCAGATTAACATGGCAGAGGTAGAGCTGCATTTTCCTGGATACAGAAGAGGAAAAGAACGTCTGGTTTTATTGAATCTTTTTTCATTTTAAATTTTTTTGCACAGAGTTCTGTTTGTGAAAGGGCCACGCATTAGAAGTCAGAAGGCACCTAAGTAAATTTATGATTCGATGTCTGCCTGAATCAAAGAAAAAAAAAAAGCTAACTATCTGTACCATGTTGTATTGCAAAGCATCATTATTTTTTCCCCCCCATTGTCTCGTACTGCATTGAGTTGCATTGTGTTAAATGGCACGGCGTCCTAATAGAGGTGAATCTTATCGCATTGCACAGGTAGCTGCTTCATATGTATCTTTTAACATATCATGTTGTCGGCTATGTGTCGAGATGCGGATCACATCGGCCTCTGTTTTGGAGATGCATGTCCTTAGGATACATGGCACCAACCCACTGGGCTGTTTATAACTTCAAGTAGCTACTTAGGGCACCAAACCACCAGGAATCCCCACTGGCAAATTTCTTTTTATTGAACTTTTTCTCAGTTCTTTTAACATCAATCATTTCTTATCATCAGCTTGATTTATTTTTATTTTTTTTTGTATGCTTACCAGAACAGCTGGCACAGCTGGCAACAGTCTGCACAATCCCAACCCTAAGCAGTGCGAGTAGAGCCACACGATTCCTTGAGGCCAGGTTTGAACACTAATAAGCCATGAGTGGGTTGGATTTTTATCACAAGGATCAAATTATCCCGCTGCCCGAAATCATATAAACTAAAAGCCCTCAAGGGCAGATGAGATTCACCAGCTGCATCTTAAAGAAACGAGAGCTCGCTGAGTCCCCCTGTGCCTTACTGCAGCTCCCTGACACACACACACACACACACACACACACACACACACACACACACACACACACACAGAGGAGAGAGCGTCTTGTTAGTGAGTGGCTAATTAAGCTACAGAGGGCTTCCAGCTGAGCACACGGTCTGTTAGCAATATGGAAGTGTTTAAAGTGGAGGCGGCTGTTTCACCTGTTGAGATGAGCAGATGGATGATATGAATCGGTGCTCTAGTTTATTTCCCCTCCCACCTCACAGAAATCTCTCTCATTCCCTCCCTGACAACGATGATCACGGAATATAGAACGAAACGAAAGCGCAAACCTCTCCTGTCTCCTGTTCGCCTTTTTACGCAATTCTGATTCCATTAACATTCAACTCTTACTGACTTCTTATAGCGAGTCTCAATTTTCTTACCCTAAATTGTTAATGCACCAATGAAATGGTTACCAATGTGTCTATTATTCATCACTTCAGCAAAAAAATGATCAATTATTGCATCAATATTTCACTGTTTGTCCATTTAACCCTAACCCTAGTTCTCTGTGGTGTAGTTGCACCGCTTTCACTGGCTTCTATAGCAAATTAAACAACTTTACATTTTAACGGTATCATTTAGTGACACTGTGGAGAGAAGTAACCGCTCTATATTATGATGTTTCCATCACCAATCATGACCTTTCTTTCTCGAAACAAGCGCTAAATTATTGTTCTATTTTTGTGTTGTTCTGCTCAAAGTATATTCTAAAAGAGTTCAGATTTATCGGAATGCTTTTAGCCATGCATCTCTGTGCTCATTTTTATTTTTAGCAGAGAAGCTCTGCGTGGGGTGTAGGAATTAAGGTAACTGTGGTGCACTTCTCTACTTATTGTTCTCTATGTAACTGCTGTTCCCACCGTGCTCTCCCACTGTTATCTACCCGGCTTTCTCTCTTACCTTCCTTATCATTAGTCTGGGAGCTTGTGGCGCACGTCTGGGGATAATTCAATGTGGTTCAATGAACGTTCCACCAATTTGTAGTTTGCATGAGAAAAGTTTTTGAAAAGTCAGGTCTATAAATATTTGGACACCAACAAGGTTATTTTAGTTGTCTGCTACAGTGCATTGGAATTGAAATTGCATATATGTGTGTGTGTGTGTGAGCTCACGGTTTTCAGCTTTAGTTTGAGGGCTTTTACATTCAAGTCAAGTCATAGCAGACGCAATACACAGTGAAATGAGTGCCAAGTAAAACAACATAGAGCTACATCACACAATATAAGATGTCCTGGCTACATAAAGCGCATTGTGTTCAACCTGGTGACAATAGAAAACAGTGTAGGACAAATACACAAAACACAAAATAGCACCGACAGCAAACCTGCTGTATAATGTATAATAAAAAGAGAACTATAAACAAGTGTACAAGAAAATATAAAACACAAAATCGAGAGAAAAATAATAACTAACATTGTAGGAATTACAGTACTTCTTTTTTTTTTTATCCCCTTATGTGGATAGTTTGTCACCGGACAACCTATTAATCATATATTAAATTTGTATATATTTTAAGTCTGATATTCTTGAGATCAGCGGATGTTGGGTTCCTTACCTGTTGACATTTTGTAAGGTTTCACAGCACGTGTTTATTTCTTGCTTGTTCTTGATGTTCAAAGGTCCCCTGGTGGTCTAGTGGTTAGGATGTGGCGCTCTCACCGCTGCGGCCCAGGTTCGATCCCCGGTCAGGGAACCAACCCCAGCCACTTTCAGTGCCGGTCCCAAGCCCGGATAAATTGGGGAGGGTTGTGTTAGGGAGGGCATCCAGCATAAAAACATGTGCCAAATCAAACATGCGGAGAATCCGCTGTGGCGACCCCTAGCGGGAGAAGCCGAAAGAAAGTAGTAGTAGTTCTTGATTTTCAACAAGTGAAATGCATGCTTTATTAGATTTAGGTCAGGTATTTGACTGGAACTTCTTTTTAATGTTTTACATAAAATATTTTTGAAAAAGTACCTGGGTTGCTTTTGAAGTATGCTTCATTGTATATCTGCAGTATGAAGGGTCCTACGGTGGGTTTTATGTTATTTGTGAGCCCATAATATAATTCTATACACTTTAGAATTCATTCATTCGGTTTCAGTGGTAGGTATGCATGCTTTCACGAAAAGCTGCGGTGGTGTACTTTGGATCATGAGCAATTCCTTTCCTTTCTTCTAATAAGTGAAAGCTCTGTTTTGAGCTGATTCTTTCATTTCAAATCAAATATAGTTTTACTGGGCAGGAAATGGAAGAATACTTTATTTTTTCAGTCTTTTATCTAGAATGATGAAATTCTATTTACAGAGCAAATGTAATTGGTTTTAATTGATAGAATATCAAAATAATATGTTAAAAACCTTCTTACATTATGGTTCTGGAAAGGCTCACAAAAAGGCTGAATTTAATTTTGACACCCTGGCTGAAGAAGCAGAACACTTAAGGCATTTTCATTCTCATAATAACATTTACTGTAATAAATAATTCTTATTGTTATTTCTGATGTATTTTCTCACATGGTTAAGATCATGGGAGGACTCGAGCCAACGCTGTACCGAGGCTCAATGTGGTATACCCCTGTTCTTCAAGAGTGGTACTACCAAGTGGAGGTCTTGAAACTGGAAGTTGGTGGCAGAAATCTAAACTTGAACTGCAAAGAGGTATCATAATTTCCTTTCACAACAAGTATTTTTTTTTTTTGTTTTTTATTTCGTTTTTTTTTTTTTTGCTTTGTCGATGCGGCACGTGTGCCTAAACAAATCCAGCCATCCATTTTGAAAGAGAAACCTTTATTTACAAAGATTATGTGACCTTTTAATAAAAATTAAATGCATTTTGATTGGAAATACTTAAGCTATTGTGTAAGATTGTTCTCTCTATAGCTATAGAGAGAAAAAACCTGATATACAGAAAGTGGCTTTGCTTACTACAGGCCTTGTCTAATATTCTGTATATTATTTTCAGTATAATTTCGATAAAGCCATTGTGGACAGCGGGACAACATTACTACGGCTTCCTGTGAAAGTATTTGATTCTGTCGTCGCGGCCATCACACAAATGTCAATGGTACGCCCATGGTTGTTTGTCTTGGAGCTTCAGTAATTTCTGATGTTTGAACAGCTTTTTAAAAGTGGTGTTGCAGCCTCAGAAACCATGGTGACAACACCGTATCCTAACTATACACAAGCATCAAAGCCATGTGTTGCTAATGGATTCTTTTTTTGTTTAAAAAACATTCTGGTTGTACAGTTATCACTGAGCTACATTTTGTATTTAAAGCC